>OY744476.1:90130128-90730128 GCA_963556175.1 Tipula confusa
CATTTTAAAAAATCGAAAAAAAATTACAAATTTTGACAGTCTATAGCCTTGCATTTTTGTGAAAAAATCGGTGGAATTTTCAAAATTTATCTGCTTTCAAACAGCTGTTATTTCGTGCATAATTTGCAAAGGGTATATTTTAAGGCTCCTAGGACTAGTTGCAATGGTTATAGATAGCCAAAATTACATTTTAAAAAATCGAAAAAAATTACAAATTTTGACAGTCTATAGCCTTGCATTTTCGTGAAAAAATCGGTGAAAATTTTCAAAATTGATCTGCTTGCAAACGACTGCAGTTTCGTGCATAATTGACAACGGGGTATATTTAAAGGCTCTTAGGACTAGTTAAAATGGTTCTAGATAGCCAAAATTACATTTTAAAATATCGAAACAAATTACAAATTTTGACAGTCTATAGCCTTGCATTTTCGTGAAAAAAATCGGTGAAAATTTTCAAAATTGATCTGCTTGCAAACGGCTGTAGTTTCGTGCATAATTTGCAAAGGGTATATTTTAAGGCTCCTAGGACTAGTTAAAATGGTTATAGATAGCCAAAATTACATTTTAAAAAATCCAAAAAAAATTACAAATTTTGACAGTCTATAGCCTTGCATTTTCGTGAAAAAATCGGTGAAAATTTTCAAAATTGATCTGCTTGCAAACGGCTGTAGTTTCGTGCATAATTTGCAAAGGATATATTTTTAGGCTCCTAGGACTAGTTAAAATGGTTATAGATAGCCAAAATTACATTTAAAAAAATCGAAAAAAAATTACAAATTTTGACAGTCTATAGCCTTGCATTTTTGTGAAAAAATCGGTGGAATTTTCAAAATTTATCTGCTTTATCTGCTTTCAAACAGCTGTTATTTCGTGCATAATTTGCAAAGGGTATAGTTTAAGACTCCTAGGACTAGTTAAAATGGTTCTAGATAGCCAAAATTACATTTTAAAAATCGAAAAAAATTACAAATTTTGACAGTCTATAGCCTTGCATTTTCGTGCAAAATCGGTGAAATTTTCAAAATTGATCTGCTTGCAAACGGCTGTAGTTTCGTGCATAATTTGCAAAGGGTATATTTTAAGACTCCTAGGACTAGTTAAAATGGTTCTAGATAGCCAAAATTACATTTTAAAAATCGAAAAAAATTACAAATTTTGACAGTCTATAGCCTTGCATTTGTGTGAAAAAATCGGTGAAAATTTTCAAAATTGATCTGCTTGCAAACGGCTGTAGTTTCGTGCATAATTTGCAAAGGGTATATTTTAAGACTCCTAGGACTAGTTAAAATGGTTATAGATAGCCAAAATTACATTTTAAAAAATCGAAAAAAATTACAAATTTTGACAGTCTATAGCCTTGCATTTGTGTGAAAAAATCGGTGAAAATTTTCAAAATTGATCTGCTTGCAAACGGCTGTAGTTTCGTGCATAATTTGCAAAGGGTATATTTTAAGGCTCCTAGGACTAGTTAAAATGGTTATAGATAGCCAAAATTACATTTAAAAAAATCGGAAAAAAATTACAAATTTTGACAGTCTATAGCCTTGCATTTTCGTGAAAAAATCAGTGAAATTTTAAAAATTTATCTGCTTGAAAACGGCTGTAGTTTCGTGCATAATTTGCAAAGGGTATATTTTAAGGCTCCTAGGACTAGTTACAATGGTTATAGATAGCCAAAATTACATTTTAAAAAATCGAAAAAAATTACAAATTTTGACAGTCTATAGCCTTGCATTTTCGTGAAAAAATCGGTGAAAATTTTCAAAATTGATCTGCTTGCAAACGACTGCAGTTTCGTGCATAATTGACAACGGGGTATATTTAAAGGCTCTTAGGACTAGTTAAAACGGTTCTAGATAGCCAAAATTACATTTTAAAATATCGAAACAAATTACAAATTTTGACAGTCTATAGCCTTGCATTTTCGTGAAAAAATCGGTGAAAATTTTCAAAATTGATCTGCTTGCAAACGGCTGCAGTTTCGTGCATAATTTGCAAAGGGTATATTTTAAGGCTCCTAGGACTAGTTAAAATGGTTATAGATAGCCAAAATTACATTTTAAAAAATCCAAAAAAATTACAAATTTTGACAGTCTATAGCCTTGCATTTTCGTGAAAAAATCGGTGAAAATTTTCAAAATTGATCTGCTTGCAAACGGCTGTAGTTTCGTGCATAATTTGCAAAGGATATATTTTTAGGCTCCTAGGACTTGTGAATACGGTTATAGATAGCCAAAATTACATTTAAAAAAATCGAAAAAAATTACAAATTTTGACAGTCTATAATAGCCTTGCATTTTCGTGAAAAAATCGGTGAAAATTTTCAAAATTGATCTGCTTTCAAACAGCTGTAGTTTCGTGCATAATTTGCAAAGGGTTTATTTTAAGGCTCCTAGGACTAGTTAAAATGGTTCTAGATAGCCAAAATTACATTTAAAAGAATCGAAAAAAATTACAAATTTTGACAGTCTATAGCCTTGCATTTTCGTGAAAAAATCGGTGAAAATTTTCAAAATTGATCTGCTTGCAAACGGCTGTAGTTTCGTGCATAATTTGCAAAGGATATATTTTTAGGCTCCTAGGACTTGTGAATACGGTTATAGATAGCCAAAATTACATTTAAAAAAAATCGAAAAAAATTACAAATTTTGACAGTCTATAATAGCCTTTGCATTTTCGTGAAAAAATCGGTGAAAATTTTCAAAATTGATCTGCTTGCAAACGGCTGTAGTTTCGTGCATAATTTGCAAAGGGTATATTTTAAGGCTCCTAGGACTAGTTAAAATGGTTCTAGATAGCCAAAATTACATTTAAAAAAATCGAAAAAAATTACAAATTTTGACAGTCTATAGCCTTGCATTTTCGTGAAAAAATCGGTGAAAATTTTCAAAATTGATCTGCTTGCAAACGGCTGTAGTTTCGTGCATAATTTGCAAAGGGTATATTTTAAGACTCCTAGGACTAGTTAAAATGGTTATAGATAGCCAAAATTACATTTAAAAAATCGAAAAAAATTACAAATTTTGACAGTCTATAGCCTTGCATTTTTGTGAAAAAATCGGTGAAAATTTTCAAAATTTATCTGCTTGCAAACGGCTGTAGTTTCGTGCATAATTTGCAAAGGATATATTTTTAGGCTCCTAGGACTTGTGAATACGGTTATAGATAGCCAAAATTACATTTAAAAAAAATCGAAAAAAATTACAAATTTTGACAGTCTATAATAGCCTTGCATTTTCGTGAAAAAATCGGTGAAAATTTTCAAAATTGATCTGCTTGCAAACAGCTGTAGTTTCGTGCATAATTTGCAAAGGGTATATTTTAAGGCTCCTAGGACTAGTTAAAATGGTTATAGATAGCCAAAATTACATTTAAAAAATCGAAAAAAATTACAAATTTTGACAGTCTATAGCCTTGCATTTTCGTGAAAAAATCGGTGAAAATTTTCAAAATTGATCTGCTTGCAAACGGCTGTAGTTTCGTGCATAATTTGCAAAGGGTATATTTTAAGGCTCCTAAGACTAGTTAAAATGGTTATAGATAGCCAAAATTACATTTTAAAAAATCGAAAAAAATTACAAATTTTGACAGTCTATAGCCTTGCATTTTTGTGAAAAAATCGGTGGAATTTTCAAAATTTATCTGCTTTCAAACAGCTGTTATTTCGTGCATAATTTGCAAAGGGTATATTTTAAGACTCCTAGGACTAGTTAAAATGGTTCTAGATAGCCAAAATTACATTTAAAAAAATCGAAAAAATTACAAATTTTGACAGTCTATAGCCTTGCATTTGTGTGAAAAAATCGGTGAAAATTTTCAAAATTGATCTGCTTGCAAACGGCTGTAGTTTCGTGGATAATTTGCAAAGGGTATATTTTAAGACTCCTAGGACTAGTTAAAATGGTTCTAGATAGCCAAAATTACATTTTAAAAAATCGAAAAAAATTACAAATTTTGACAGTCTATAGCCTTGCATTTTTGTGAAAAAATCGGTGGAATTTTCAAAATTTATCTGCTTTCAAACAGCTGTTATTTCGTGCATAATTTGCAAAGGGTATATTTTAAGACTCCTAGGACTAGTTAAAATGGTTATAGATAGCCAAAATTACATTTTAAAAAATCGAAAAAAATTACAAATTTTGACAGTCTATAGCCTTGCATTTTCGTGAAAAAATCGGTGAAAATTTTCAAAATTGATCTGCTTGCAAACGGCTGTAGTTTCGTGCATAATTTGCAAAGGGTATATTTCAAGACTCCTAGGACTAGTTAAAATGGTTATAGATAGCCAAAATTACATTTTAAAAAATCGAAAAAAATTACAAATTTTGACAGTCTATAGCCTTGCATTTTTGTGAAAAAATCGGTGGAATTTTCAAAATTTATCTGCTTTCAAACAGCTGTTATTTCGTGCATAATTTGCAAAGGGTATATTTTAAGGCTCCTAGGACTAGTTACAATGGTTATAGATAGCCAAAATTACATTTTAAAAAATCCAAAAAAATTACAAATTTTGACAGTCTATAGCCTTGCATTTTCGTGAAAAAATCGGTGAAAATTTTCAAAATTGATCTGCTTGCAAACGGCTGTAGTTTCGTGCATAATTTGCAAAGGATATATTTTTAGGCTCCTAGGACTTGTGAATTCGGTTATAGATAGCCAAAATTACATTTAAAAAAATCGAAAAAAATTACAAATTTTGACAGTCAAATTTTGAAATAGCCTTGCATTTTTGTGAAAAAATCGGTGAAAATTTTCAAAATTTATCTGCTTGCAAACGGCTGTAGTTTCGTGCATAATTTGCAAAGGATATATTTTTAGGCTCCTAGGACTTGTGAATACGGTTATAGATAGCCAAAATTACATTTAAAAAAATCGAAAAAAATTACAAATTTTGACAGCTATAATAGCCTTGCATTTTCGTGAAAAAATCGGTGAAAATTTTCAAAATTGATCTGCTTGCAAACGGCTGTAGTTTCGTGCATAATTTGCAAAGGGTATATTTTAAGGCTCCTAGGACTAGTTAAAATGGTTATAGATAGCCAAAATTACATTTTAAAAAATCGAAAAAAATTACAAATTTTGACAGTCTATAGCCTTGCATTTTCGTGAAAAAATCGGTGAAAATTTTCAAAATTGATCTGCTTGCAAACGGCTGTAGTTTCGTGCATAATTTGCAAAGGGTATATTTTAAGGCTCCTAGGACTAGTTAAAATGGTTATAGATAGCCAAAATTACATTTTAAAAAATCGAAAAAAATTACAAATTTTGACAGTCTATAGCCTTGCATTTTTGTGAAAAAATCGGTGGAATTTTCAAAATTTATCTGCTTTCAAACAGCTGTTATTTCGTGCATAATTTGCAAAGGGTATATTTTAAGACTCCTAGGACTAGTTAAAATGGTTCTAGATAGCCAAAATTACATTTAAAAAAATCGAAAAAAATTACAAATTTTGACAGTCTATAGCCTTGCATTTTTGTGAAAAAATCGGTGGAATTTTCAAAATTTATCTGCTTTCAAACAGCTGTTATTTCGTGCATAATTTGCAAAGGGTATATTTTAAGACTCCTAGGACTAGTTAAAATGGTTATAGATAGCCAAAATTACATTTTAAAAAATCGAAAAAAATTACAAATTTTGAGAGTCTATAGCCTTGCATTTTCGTGAAAAAATCGGTGAAAATTTTCAAAATTGATCTGCTTGCAAACGGCTGTAGTTTCGTGCATAATTTGCAAAGGATATATTTTAAGGCTCCTAGGACTAGTTAAAATGGTTCTAGATAGCCAAAATAACATTTAAAAATATCGAAAAAAATTACAAATTTTGACAGTCTATAGCCTTGCATTTGTGTGAAAAAATCGGTGAAAATTTTCAAAATTGATCTGCTTGCAAACGGCTGTAGTTTCGTGCATAATTTGCAAAGGGTATATTTTAAGACTCCTAGGACTAGTTAAAATGGTTCTAGATAGCCAAAATTACATTTTAAAAAATCGAAAAAAATTACAAATTTTGACAGTCAAAAATCGGTGGAATTTTCAAAATTTATCTGCTTTCAAACAGCTGTTATTTCGTGCATAATTTGCAAAGGGTATATTTTAAGACTCCTAGGACTAGTTAAAATGGTTATAGATAGCCAAAATTACATTTTAAAAAATCGAAAAAAATTACAAATTTTGAGAGTCTATAGCCTTGCATTTTCGTGAAAAAATCGGTGAAAATTTTCAAAATTGATCTGCTTGCAAACGGCTGTAGTTTCGTGCATAATTTGCAAAGGATATATTTTTAGGCTCCTAGGACTAGTTAAAATGGTTATAGATAGCCAAAATTACATTTAAAAAAATCGAAAAAAATTACAAATTTTGACAGTCTATAATAGCCTTGCATTTTCGTGAAAAAATCGGTGAAAATTTTCAAAATTGATCTGCCTTCAAACAGCTGTAGTTTCGTGCATAATTTACAAAGGGTTTATTTTAAGGCTCCTAGGACTAGTTAAAATGGTTCTAGATAGCCAAAATGATATTTAAAAGAATCGAAAAAAATTACAAATTTTGACAGTCTATAGCCTTGCATTTTCGTGAAAAAATCGGTGAAAATTTTCAAAATTGATCTGCTTGCAAACGGCTGTAGTTTCGTACATAATTTGCAAAGAGTATATTTTAAGGCTCCTAGGACTAGTTAAAATGGTTATAGATAGCCAAAATTACATTTTAAAAAATCGAAAAAAATTACAAATTTTGACAGTCTATAGCCTTGCATTTTTGTGAAAAAATCGGTGGAATTTTCAAAATTTATCTGCTTTCAAACAGCTGTTATTTCGTGCATAATTTGCAAAGGGTATATTTTAAGACTCCTAGGACTAGTTAAAATGGTTCTAGATAGCCAAAATTACATTTAAAAAAATCGAAAAAAATTACAAATTTTGACAGTCTATAGCCTTGCATTTTTGTGAAAAAATCGGTGGAATTTTCAAAATTTATCTGCTTTCAAACAGCTGTTATTTCGTGCATAATTTGCAAAGGGTATATTTTAAGACTCCTAGGACTAGTTAAAATGGTTCTAGATAGCCAAAATTACATTTTAAAAAATCGAAAAAAATTACAAATTTTGACAGTCTATAGCCTTGCATTTTCGTGCAAAAATCGGTGAAATTTTCAAAATTGATCTGCTTGCAAACGGCTGTAGTTTCGTGCATAATTTGCAAAGGGTATATTTTAAGACTCCTAGGACTAGTTAAAATGGTTATAGATAGCCAAAATTACATTTTAAAAAATCGAAAAAAATTACAAATTTTGACAGTCTATAGCCTTGCATTTGTGTGAAAAAATCGGTGAAAATTTTCAAAATTGATCTGCTTGCAAACGGCTGTAGTTTCGTGCATAATTTGCAAAGGGTATATTTTAAGACTCCTAGGACTAGTTAAAATGGTTCTAGATAGCCAAAATTACATTTAAGAAAATCGAAAAAAATTACAAATTTTGACAGTCTATAGCCTTGCATATTTGTGAAAAAATCGGTGGAATTTTCAAAATTTATCTGCTTTCAAACAGCTGTTATTTCGTGCATAATTTGCAAAGGGTATATTTTAAGACTCCTAGGACTAGTTAAAATGGTTCTAGATAGCCAAAATTACATTTAAAAAAATCGAAAAAAATTACAAATTTTGACAGTCTATAGCCTTGCATTTTTGTGGAAAAATCGGTGGAATTTTCAAAATTTATCTGCTTTCAAACAGCTGTTATTTCGTGCATAATTTGCAAAGGGTATATTTTAAGGCTCCTAGGACTAGTTACAATGGTTATAGATAGCCAAAATTACATTTTAAAAAATCGAAAAAAATTACAAATTTTGACAGTCTATAGCCTTGCATTTTCGTGAAAAAATCGGTGAAAATTTTCAAAATTGATCTGCTTGCAAACGGCTGTAGTTTCGTGCATAATTTGCAAAGGATATATTTTTAGGCTCCTAGGACTTGTGAATACGGTTATAGATAGCCAAAATTACATTTAAAAAAATCGAAAAAAATTACAAATTTTGACAGTCTATAATAGCCTTGCATTTTCGTGAAAAAATCGGTGAAAATTTTCAAAATTGATCTGCTTTCAAACAGCTGTAGTTTCGTGCATAATTTGCAAAGGGTTTATTTTAAGGCTCCTAGGACTAGTTAAAATGGTTCTAGATAGCCAAAATTACATTTAAAAGAATCGAAAAAAATTACAAATTTTGACAGTCTATAGCCTTGCATTTTCGTGAAAAAATCGGTGAAAATTTTCAAAATTGATCTGCTTGCAAACGGCTGTAGTTTCGTGCATAATTTGCAAAGGGTATATTTTAAGGCTCCTAGGACTAGTTAAAATGGTTATAGATAGCCAAAATTACATTTTAAAAAATCGAAAAAAATTACAAATTTTGACAGTCTATAGCCTTGCATTTTTGTGAAAAAATCGGTGAAAATTTTCAAAATTTATCTGCTTGCAAACGGCTGTAGTTTCGTGCATAATTTGCAAAGGATATATTTTTAGGCTCCTAGGACTTGTGAATACGGTTATAGATAGCCAAAATTACATTTTAAAAAATCGAAAAAAATTACAAATTTTGACAGTCTATAATAGCCTTGCATTTTCGTGAAAAAATCGGTGAAAATTTTCAAAATTGATCTGCTTGCAAACGGCTGTAGTTTCGTGCATAATTTGCAAAGGGTATATTTTAAGGCTCCTAGGACTAGTTAAAATGGTTATAGATAGCCAAAATTACATTTTAAAAAATCGAAAAAAATTACAAATTTTGACAGTCTATAGCCTTGCATTTTCGTGAAAAAATCGGTGAAAATTTTCAAAATTGATCTGCTTGCAAACGGCTGTAGTTTCGTGCATAATTTGCAAAGGGTATATTTTAAGGCTCCTAAGACTAGTTAAAATGGTTATAGATAGCCAAAATTACATTTTAAAAAATCGAAAAAAATTACAAATTTTGACAGTCTATAGCCTTGCATTTTTGTGAAAAAATCGGTGGAATTTTCAAAATTTATCTGCTTTCAAACAGCTGTTATTTCGTGCATAATTTGCAAAGGATATATTTTAAGACTCCTAGGACTAGTTAAAATGGTTCTAGATAGCCAAAATTACATTTAAAAAAATCGAAAAAAATTACAAATTTTGACAGTCTATAGCCTTGCATTTGTGTGAAAAAATCGGTGAAAATTTTCAAAATTGATCTGCTTGCAAACGGCTGTAGTTTCGTGGATAATTTGCAAAGGGTATATTTTAAGACTCCTAGGACTAGTTAAAATGGTTCTAGATAGCCAAAATTACATTTTAAAAAATCGAAAAAAATTACAAATTTTGACAGTCTATAGCCTTGCATTTTTGTGAAAAAATCGGTGGAATTTTCAAAATTTATCTGCTTTCAAACAGCTGTTATTTCGTGCATAATTTGCAAAGGGTATATTTTAAGACTCCTAGGACTAGTTAAAATGGTTATAGATAGCCAAAATTACATTTTAAAAAATCGAAAAAAATTACAAATTTTGACAGTCTATAGCCTTGCATTTTCGTGAAAAAATCGGTGAAAATTTTCAAAATTGATCTGCTTGCAAACGGCTGTAGTTTCGTGCATAATTTGCAAAGGGTATATTTTAAGACTCCTAGGACTAGTTAAAATGGTTATAGATAGCCAAAATTACATTTTAAAAAATCGAAAAAAATTACAAATTTTGACAGTCTATAGCCTTGCATTTTTGTGAAAAAATCGGTGGAATTTTCAAAATTTATCTGCTTTCAAACAGCTGTTATTTCGTGCATAATTTGCAAAGGGTATATTTTAAGGCTCCTAGGACTAGTTACAATGGTTATAGATAGCCAAAATTACATTTTAAAAAATCGAAAAAAATTACAAATTTTGACAGTTTATAGCCTTGCATTTTCGTGAAAAAATCGGTGAAAATTTTCAAAATTGATCTGCTTGCAAACGACTGCAGTTTCGTGCATAAGTGACAACGGGGTATATTTAAAGGCTCTTAGGACTAGTTAAAACGGTTCTAGATAGCCAAAATTACATTTTAAAATATCGAAACAAATTACAAATTTTGACAGTCTATAGCCTTGCATTTTCGTGAAAAAATCGGTGAAAATTTTCAAAATTGATCTGCTTGCAAACGGCTGTAGTTTCGTGCATAATTTGCAAAGGGTATATTTTAAGGCTCCTAGGACTAGTTAAAATGGTTATAGATAGCCAAAATTACATTTTAAAAAATCCAAAAAAATTACAAATTTTGACAGTCTATAGCCTTGCATTTTCGTGAAAAAATCGGTGAAAATTTTCAAAATTGATCTGCTTTCAAACAGCTGTAGTTTCGTGCATAATTTGCAAAGGGTATATTTTAAGGCTCCTAGGACTAGTTAAAATGGTTCTAGATAGCCAAAATTACATTTAAAAGAATCGAAAAAAATTACAAATTTTGACAGTCTATAGCCTTGCATTTTCGTGAAAAAATCGGTGAAAATTTTCAAAATTGATCTGCTTGCAAACGGCTGTAGTTTCGTGCATAATTTGCAAAGGGTATATTTTAAGGCTCCTAGGACTAGTTAAAATGGTTATAGATTGCCAAAATTACATTTTAAAAAATCGAAAAAAATTACAAATTTTGACAGTCAAATTTTGAAATAGCCTTGCATTTTTGTGAAAAAATCGGTGTAAATTTTCAAAATTTATCTGCTTGCAAACGGCTGTAGTTTCGTGCATAATTTGCAAAGGATATATTTTTAGGCTCCTAGGACTTGTGAATACGGTTATAGATAGCCAAAATTACATTTAAAAAAATCGAAAAAAATTACAAATTTTGACAGCTATAATAGCCTTGCATTTTCGTGAAAAAATCGGTGAAAATTTTCAAAATTGATCTGCTTGCAAACGGCTGTAGTTTCGTGCATAATTTGCAAAGGGTATATTTTAAGGCTCCTAGGACTAGTTAAAATGGTTATAGATAGCCAAAATTACATTTTAAAAAATCGAAAAAAATTACAAATTTTGACAGTCTATAGCCTTGCATTTTCGTGAAAAAATCGGTGAAAATTTTCAAAATTGATCTGCTTGCAAACGGCTGTAGTTTCGTGCATAATTTGCAAAGGGTATATTTTAAGGCTCCTAGGACTAGTTAAAATGGTTATAGATAGCCAAAATTACATTTTAAAAAATCGAAAAAAATTACAAATTTTGACAGTCTATAGCCTTGCATTTTTGTGAAAAAATCGGTGGAATTTTCAAAATTTATCTGCTTTCAAACAGCTGTTATTTCGTGCATAATTTGCAAAGGGTATATTTTAAGACTCCTAGGACTAGTTAAAATGGTTATAGATAGCCAAAATTACATTTTAAAAAATCGAAAAAAATTACAAATTTTGAGAGTCTATAGCCTTGCATTTTCGTGAAAAAATCGGTGAAAATTTTCAAAATTGATCTGCTTGCAAACGGCTGTAGTTTCGTGCATAATTTGCAAAGGATATATTTTAAGGCTCCTAGGACTAGTTAAAACGGTTCTAGATAGCCAAAATAACATTTAAAAATATCGAAAAAAATTACAAATTTTGACAGTCTATAGCCTTGCATTTTCGTGAAAAAATCGGTGAAAATTTTCAAAATTGATCTGCTTGCAAACGGCTGTAGTTTCGTGCATAATTTGCAAAGGGTATATTTTAAGACTCCTAGGACTAGTTAAAATGGTTCTAGATAGCCAAAATTACATTTTAAAAAATCGAAAAAAATTACAAATTTTGACAGTCAAAAATCGGTGGAATTTTCAAAATTTATCTGCTTTCAAACAGCTGTTATTTCGTGCATAATTTGCAAAGGGTATATTTTAAGACTCCTAGGACTAGTTAAAATGGTTCTAGATAGCCAAAATTACATTTTAAAAAATCGAAAAAAATTACAAATTTTGACAGTCTATAGCCTTGCATTTTCGTGAAAAAATCGGTGAAAATTTTCAAAATTGATCTGCTTGCAAACGGCTGTATTTTCGTGCATAATTTGCAAAGGGTATATTTTAAGGCTCCTAGGACTAGTTAAAATGGTTATAGATAGCCAAAATTACATTTTAAAAAATCGAAAAAAATTACAAATTTTGACAGTCTATAGCCTTGCATTTTCGTGAAAAAATCGGTGAAAATTTTCAAAATTGATCTGCTTGCAAACGGCTGTAGTTTCGTGCATAATTTGCAAAGGGTATATTTTAAGGCTCCTAGGACTAGTTAAAACGGTTCTAGATAGCCAAAATAACATTTAAAAATATCGAAAAAAATTACAAATTTTGACAGTCTATAGCCTTGCATTTTCGTGAAAAAATCGGTGAAAATTTTCAAAATTGATCTGCTTGCAAACGGCTGTAGTTTCGTGCATAATTTGCAAAGGGTATATTTTAAGGCTCCTAGGACTAGTTAAAACGGTTCTAGATAGCCAAAATAACATTTAAAAATATCGAAAAAAATTACAAATTTTGACAGTCTTGCATTTGTGTGAAAAAATCGGTGAAAATTTTCAAAATTGATCTGCTTGCAAACGGCTGTAGTTTCGTGCATAATTTGCAAAGGGTATATTTTAAGACTCCTAGGACTAGTTAAAATGGTTCTAGATAGCCAAAATTACATTTTAAAAAATCGAAAAAAATTACAAATTTTGACAGTCTATAGCCTTGCATTTGTGTGAAAAAATCGGTGAAAATTTTCAAAATTGATCTGCTTGCAAACGGCTGTAGTTTCGTGCATAATTTGCAAAGGGTATATTTTAAGGCTCCTAGGACTAGTTAAAACGGTTCTAGATAGCCAAAATAACATTTAAAAATATCGAAAAAAATTACAAATTTTGACAGTCTATAGCCTTGCATTTGTGTGAAAAAATCGGTGAAAATTTTCAAAATTGATCTGCTTGCAAACGGCTGTAGTTTCGTGCATAATTTGCAAAGGGTATATTTTAAGACTCCTAGGACTAGTTAAAATGGTTCTAGATAGCCAAAATTACATTTTAAAAAATCGAAAAAAATTACAAATTTTGACAGTCAAAAATCGGTGGAATTTTCAAAATTTATCTGCTTTCAAACAGCTGTTATTTCGTGCATAATTTGCAAAGGGTATATTTTAAGGCTCCTAGGACTAGTTAAAATGGTTATAGATAGCCAAAATTACATTTAAAAGAATCGAAAAAAATTACAAATTTTGACAGTCTATAGCCTTGCATTTTCGTGAAAAAATCGGTGAAAATTTTCAAAATTGATCTGCTTGCAAACGGCTGTAGTTTCGTGCATAATTTGCAAAGGGTATATTTTAAGGCTCCTAGGACTAGTTAAAATGGTTCTAGATAGCCAAAATTACATTTAAAAAAATCGAAAAAAATTACAAATTTTGACAGTCTATAGCCTTGCATTTTCGTGAAAAAATCGGTGAAATTTTCAAAATTTATCTGCTTGCAAACGGCTGTTGTTTCGTGCATAATTTGCAAAGGGTATATTTTAAGGCTCCTAGGACTAGTTAAAATGGTTCTAGATAGCCAAAATTACATTTAAAAAAATCGAAAAAAATTACAAATTTTGACAGTCTATAGCCTTGCATTTTCGTGAAAAAATCGGTGAAAATTTTCAAAATTGATCTGCTTGCAAACGGCTGTAGTTTCGTGCATAATTTGCAAAGGGTATATTTTAAGACTCCTAGGACTAGTTAAAATGGTTCTAGATAGCCAAAATTACATTTAAAAAAATCGAAAAAAATTACAAATTTTGACAGTCTATAGCCTTGCATTTTCGTGAAAAAATCGGTGAAAATTTTCAAAATTGATCTGCTTGCAAACGGCTGTTGTTTCGTGCATAATTTGCAAAGGGTATATTTTAAGACTCCTAGGACTAGTTAAAATGGTTCTAGATAGCCAAAATTACATTTAAAAAAATCGAAAAAATTACAAATTTTGACAGTCTATAGCCTTGCATTTTCGTGAAAAAATCGGTGAAAATTTTCAAAATTGATCTGCTTGCAAACGGCTGTAGTTTCGTGCATAATTTGCAAAGGGTATATTTTAAGGCTCCTAGGACTAGTTAAAATGGTTATAGATAGCCAAAATTACATTTAAAAAAATCGAAAAAAATTACAAATTTTGACAGTCTATAGCCTTGCATTTGTGTGAAAAAATCGGTGAAAATTTTCAAAATTGATCTGCTTGCAAACGGCTGTAGTTTCGTGCATAATTTGCAAAGGGTATATTTTAAGACTCCTAGGACTAGTTAAAATGGTTCTAGATAGCCAAAATTACATTTTAAAAAATCGAAAAAAATTACAAATTTTGACAGTCTATAGCCTTGCATTTTCGTGAAAAAATCGGTGAAAATTTTCAAAATTGATCTGCTTGCAAACGGCTGTAGTTTCGTGCATAATTTGCAAAGGGTATATTTTAAGGCTCCTAGGACTAGTTAAAATGGTTATAGATAGCCAAAATTACATTTTAAAAAATCGAAAAAAATTACAAATTTTGACAGTCTATAGCCTTGCATTTTCGTGAAAAAATCGGTGAAATTTTCAAAATTTATCTGCTTGCAAACGGCTGTTGTTTCGTGCATAATTTGTAAAGGGTATATTTTAAGACTCCTAGGACTAGTTAAAATGGTTTTAGATAGCCAAAATTACATTTAAAAAAATCGAAAAAAATTACAAATTTTGACAGTCTATAGCCTTGCATTTTCGTGAAAAAATCGGTGAAAATTTTCAAAATTGATCTGCTTGCAAACGGCTGTAGTTTCGTGCATAATTTGCAAAGAGTATATTTTAAGGCTCCTAGGACTAGTTAAAATGGTTCTAGATAGCCAAAATTACATTTAAAAAAATCGAAAAAAATTACAAATTTTGACAGTCTATAGCCTTGCATTTTCGTGAAAAAATCGGTGAAAATTTTCAAAATTGATCTGCTTGCAAACGACTGCAGTTTCGTGCATAATTGGCAACGGGGTTTATTTAAAGGCTATTAGGACTAGTTAAAACGGTTCTAGATAGCCAAAATTACATTTTAAAATATCGAAACAAATTACAAATTTTGACAGTCTATAGCCTTGCATTTGTGTGAAAAAATCGGTGAAAATTTTCAAAATTGATCTGCTTGCAAACGGCTGTAGTTTCGTGCATAATTTGCAAAGGGTATATTTTAGGACTCCTAGGACTAGTTAAAATGGTTCTAGATAGCCAAAATTACATTTTAAAAAATCGAAAAAAATTACAAATTTTGACAGTCTATAGCCTTGCATTTTTGTGAAAAAATCGGTGAAATTTTCAAAATTTATCTGCTTGCAAACGGCAGTATTTTCGTGCATAATTTGCAAAGGTTATATTTTAAGGCTTCTAGGAATAGTTAAAACAGATCTCGATGGCCAAAATTACATTTAAAAAAATCGAAAAAAATTACAAATTTTAACATTCTATAGCCTTGCATTTTTGTGAAAAAATCGGTGAAAATTTTCAAAATTTATCTGCTTGCAAATGGCTGTAGTTTCGTGCATAATTTGCAAAGGATATATTTTTAGGCTCCTAGGACTTGTGAATACGGTTATAGATAGCCAAAATTACATTTAAAAAAATCGAAAAAAATTACAAATTTTGACAGTCTATAGCCTTGCATTTTTGTGAAAAAATCGGTGAAAATTTTCAAAATTTATCTACTTGCAAACGGCTGTTGTTTCGTGCATAATTTGCAAAGGTTATATTTTAAGGCTTCTAGGACTAGTTAAAACAGATCTCGATGGCCAAAATTACATTTAAAAAAATCGAAAAAAATTACAAATTTTAACATTCTATAGCCTTGCATTTTTGTGAAAAAATCGGTGAAAATTTTCAAAATTTATCTGCTTGCAAATGGCTGTAGTTTCGTGCATAATTTGCAAAGGATATATTTTTAGGCTCCTAGGACTTGTGAATACGGTTATAGATAGCCAAAATTACATTTAAAAAAATCGAAAAAAATTACAAATTTTGACAGTCTATAATAGCCTTGCATTTTCGTGAAAAAATCGGTGAAAATTTTCAAAATTTATCTACTTGCAAACGGCTGTTGTTTCGTGCATAATTTGCAAAGGGTTTATTTTAAGGCTTCTAGGACTAGTTAAAACAGATCTCGATGGCCAAAATTACATTTAAAAAAATCGAAAAAAATTACAAATTTTAACATTCTATAGCTTTGCATTTTTGTGAAAAAATCGGTGAAAATTTTCAAAATTTATCTGCTTGCAAATGGCAGTATTTTCGTGCATAATTTGCAAAGGTTATATTTTAAGGCTCCTAGGACTAGTTAAAATGGTTATAGATAGCCAAAATTACATTTAAAAAAATTGAAAAAAATTACAAATTTGGACAGTCTATAGCCTTGCATTTTTGTGAAAAAATCGGTGAAATTTTCAAAATTTATCTGCTTGCAAACGGCAGTATTTTCGTGCATAATTTGCAAAGGTTATATTTTAAGGCTCCTAGGAATAGTTAAAACAGATCTCGATGGCCAAAATTACATTTAAAAAAATCGAAAAAAATTACAAATTTGGACAGTCTATAGCCTTGCATTTTTGTGAAAAAATCGGTGAAATTTTCAAAATTTATCTGCTTGCAAACGGCAGTATTTTCGTGCATAATTTGCAAAGGTTATATTTTAAGGCTTCTAGGACTAGTTAAAACAGATCTCGATGGCCAAAATTACATTTAAAAAAATCGAAAAAATTACAAATTTTAACATTCTATAGCCTTGCATTTTTGTGAAAAAATCGGTGAAAATTTTCAAAATTTATCTGCTTGCAAATGGCTGTAGTTTCGTGCATAATTTGCAAAGGATATATTTTTAGGCTCCTAGGACTTGTGAATACGGTTATAGATAGCCAAAATTACATTTAAAAAAATCGAAAAAAATTACAAATTTTGACAGTCTATAATAGCCTTGCATTTTTGTGAAAAAATCGATGAATATTTTCAAAATTTATCTGCTTGCAAACGGCTGTAGTTTCGTGCATAATTTGCAAAGGGTATATTTTAAGGCTCCTAGGACTAGTTAAAATGGTTATAGATAGCCAAAATTACATTTAAAAAAATTGAAAAAAATTACAAATTTTGACAGTCTATAGCCTTGCATTTTTATGAAAAAATCGGTGAAAATTTTCAAAATTGATCTGCTTGCAAACGGCTGTAGTTTCGTGCATAATTTGCAAAGGGTATATTTTAAGGCTCCTAGACTAGTTAAAATGGTTCTAGATAGCCAAAATTACATTTAAAAAAATCGAAAAAAATTACAAATTTTGACAGTCTATAGCGTTGCATTTTTGTGAAAAAATCGGTGAAAATTTTCATAATTTATCTGCTTGCAAACGGCTGTAGTTTCGTGCATAATTTGCAAAGGGTATATTTTAAGGCTCCTAGGACTAGTTAAAATGGTTCTAGATAGCTAAAATTACATTTAAAAAAATCGAAAAAAATTACAAATTTTAACATTCTATAGCCTTGCATTTTTGTGAAAAAATCGATGAATATTTTCAAAATTTATCTGCTTGCAAACGGCTGTAGTTTCGTGCATAATTTGCAAAGGGTATATTTTAAGGCTCCTAGGACTAGTTAAAATGGTTATAGATAGCCAAAATTACATTTAAAAAAATCGAAAAAAATTACAAATTTGGACAGTCTATAGCCTTGCATTTTTGTGAAAAAATCGGTGAAATTTTCAAAATTTATCTGCTTGCAAACGGCAGTATTTTCGTGCATAATTTGCAAAGGTTATATTTTAAGGCTTCTAGGACTAGTTAAAACAGATCTCGATGGCCAAAATTACATTTAAAAAAATCGAAAAAATTACAAATTTTAACATTCTATAGCCTTGCATTTTTGTGAAAAAATCGGTGAAAATTTTCAAAATTTATCTGCTTGCAAATGGCTGTAGTTTCGTGCATAATTTGCAAAGGATATATTTTTAGGCTCCTAGGACTTGTGAATACGGTTATAGATAGCCAAAATTACATTTAAAAAAATCGAAAAAAATTACAAATTTTGACAGTCTATAATAGCCTTGCATTTTTGTGAAAAAATCGATGAATATTTTCAAAATTTATCTGCTTGCAAACGGCTGTAGTTTCGTGCATAATTTGCAAAGGGTATATTTTAAGGCTCCTAGGACTAGTTAAAATGGTTATAGATAGCCAAAATTACATTTAAAAAAATTGAAAAAAATTACAAATTTTGACAGTCTATAGCCTTGCATTTTTATGAAAAAATCGGTGAAAATTTTCAAAATTTATCTGCTTGCAAATGGCTGTAGTTTCGTGCATAATTTGCAAAGGATATATTTTTAGGCTCCTAGGACTTGTGAATACGGTTATAGATAGCCAAAATTACATTTAAAAAAATCGAAAAAAATTACAAATTTTGACAGTCTATAATAGCCTTGCATTTTCGTGAAAAAATCGGTGAAAATTTTCAAAATTTATCTACTTGCAAACGGCTGTTGTTTCGTGCATAATTTGAAAAGGGTTTATTTTAAGGCTCCTAGGAATAGTTAAAACAGATCTCGATGGCCAAAATTACATTTAAAAAAATCGAAAAAAATTACAAATTTTAACATTCTATAGCCTTCCATTTTTGTGAAAAAATCGGTGAAAATTTTCAAAATTTATCTGCTTGCAAATGGCTGTAGTTTCGTGCATAATTTGCAAAGGATATATTTTTAGGCTCCTAGGACTTGTGAATACGGTTATAGATAGCCAAAATTACATTTAAAAAAATCGAAAAAATTACTAATTTTGACAGTCTATAATAGCCTTGCATTTTTGTGAAAAAATCGATGAATATTTTCAAAATTTATCTGCTTGCAAACGGTTGTAGTTTCGTGCATAATTTGCAAAGGGTATATTTTAAGGCTCCTAGGACTAGTTAAAATGGTTATAGATAGCCAAAATTACATTTAAAAAAATCGAAAAAAATTACAAATTTTGACAGTCTATAGCGTTGCATTTTTGTGAAAAAATCGGTGAAAATTTTCAAAATTTATCTGCTTGCAAACGGCTGTTGTTTCGTGCATAATTTGCAAAGGGTATATTTTAAGGCTCCTAGGACTAGTTAAAACGGCTCTAGATAGCCAAAATTATATTTAAAAAAATCGAAAAAAATTCCAAATTTTGACAGTCTATAGCCTTGCATGTTTGTGAAAAAATCGGTGAAAATTGTAAAAATGTATCTGCTTGCAAACGGCAGTAGTTTCGTGCATAATTTGCAACGGAGTATATTTTAAGGCTCTTAGGGCTAGTTAAAACGGTTCTCGATAGCCAAAATTACATTTAAAAAAATCGAAAAAAATTACAAATTTGGACAGTCTATAGCCTTGCATTTTTGTGAAAAAATCGGTGAAATTTTCAAAATTTATCTGCTTGCAAACGGCAGTATTTTCGTGCATAATTTGCAAAGGTTATATTTTAAGGCTTCTAGGAATAGTTAAAACAGATCTCGATGGCCAAAATTACATTTAAAAAAATCGAAAAAAATTACAAATTTGGACAGTCTATAGCCTTGCATTTTTGTGAAAAAATCGGTGAAATTTTCAAAATTTATCTGCTTGCAAACGGCTGTAGTTTCGTGCATAATTTGCAAAGGTTATATTTTAAGGCTTCTAGGAATAGTTAAAACAGATCTCGATGGCCAAAATTACATTTAAAAAAATCGAAAAAAATTACAAATTTGGACAGTCTATAGCCTTGCATTTTTGTGAAAAAATCGATGAATATTTTCAAAATTTATCTGCTTGCAAACGGCTGTAGTTTCGTGCATAATTTGCAAAGGGTATATTTTAAGGCTCCTAGGACTAGTTAAAATGGTTCTAGATAGCCAAAATTACATTTAAAAAAATTGAAAAAAATTACAAATTTTGACAGTCTATAGCGTTGCATTTTTGTGAAAAAATCGGTGAAAATTTTCAAAATTGATCTGCTTGCAAACGGCTGTAGTTTCGTGCATAATTTGCAAAGGGTATATTTTAAGGTTCCTACTAGTTAAAATGGTTCTAGATAGCCAAAAATACATTTAAAAAAATCGAAAAAAATTACAAATTTGGACAGTCTATAGCCTTGCATTTTTGTGAAAAAATCGGTGAAAATTTTCAAAATTGATCTGCTTGCAAACGGCTGTAGTTTCGTGCATAATTTGCAAAGGATATATTTTAAGGCTCCTAGGACTAGTTAAAATGGTTCTAGATAGCCAAAATTACATTTAAAAAAATCGAAAAAAATTACAAATTTTGACAGTCTATAATAGCCTTGCATTTTTGTGAAAAAATCGATGAATATTTTCAAAATTTATCTGCTTGCAAACGGCTGTTGTTTCGTGTATAATTTGCAAAGGGTATATTTTAAGGCTCCTAGGACTAGTTAAAACGGCTCTAGATAGCCAAAATTATATTTAAAAAAATCGAAAAAAATTCCAAATTTTGACAGTCTATAGCCTTGCATGTTTGTGAAAAAATCGGTGAAAATTGTAAAAATGTATCTGCTTGCAAACGGCAGTAGTTTCGTGCATAATTTGCAACGGAGTATATTTTAAGGCTCTTAGGGCTAGTTAAAACGGTTCTCGATAGCCAAAATTACATTTAAAAAAATCGAAAAAAATTACAAATTTGGACAGTCTATAGCCTTGCATTTTTGTGAAAAAATCGGTGAAATTTTCAAAATTTATCTGCTTGCAAACGGCAGTATTTTCGTGCATAATTTGCAAAGGTTATATTTTAAGGCTTCTAGGAATAGTTAAAACAGATCTCGATGGCCAAAATTACATTTAAAAAAATTGAAAAAAATTACAAATTTGGACAGTCTATAGCCTTGCATTTTTGTGAAAAAATCGGTGAAATTTTCAAAATTTATCTGCTTGCAAACGGCAGTATTTTCGTGCATAATTTGCAAAGGTTATATTTTAAGGCTCCTAGAAATAGTTAAAACAGATCTCGATGGCCAAAATTACATTTAAAAAAATCGAAAAAAATTACAAATTTGGACAGTCTATAGCCTTGCATTTTTGTGAAAAAATCGGTGAAATTTTCAAAATTTATCTGCTTGCAAACGGCTGTAGTTTCGTGTATAATTTGCAAAGGTTATATTTTAAGGCTCCTAGGACTAGTTAAAACAGTTCTCGATGGCCAAAATTACATTTAAAAAAATCGAAAAAAATTACAAATTTTGACAGTCTATAGCCTTGCATTTTGCAAACGGCTGTAGTTTCGTGCATAATTTGCAAAGGATATATTTTAAGGCTCCTAGGACTAGTTAAAATGGTTCTAGATAGCCAAAATTACATTTAAAAAAATCGAAAAAAATTACAAATTTTGACAGTCTATAATAGCCTTGCATTTTTGTGAAAAAATCGATGAATATTTTCAAAATTTATCTGCTTGCAAACGGCTGTTGTTTCGTGTATAATTTGCAAAGGGTATATTTTAAGGCTCCTAGGACTAGTTAAAACGGCTCTAGATAGCCAAAATTATATTTAAAAAAATTGAAAAAAATTACAAATTTTGACAGTCTATAGCCTTGCACGTTTGTGAAAAAATCGGTGAAAATTGTAAAAATGTATCTGCTTGCAAACGGCAGTAGTTTCGTGCATAATTTGCAAAGGGTTTATTTTAAGGCTCCTAGGACTAGTTAAAATGGTTCTAGATAGCCAAAATTACATTTAAAAAAATTGAAAAAAATTACAAATTTTGACAGTCTATAGCGTTGCATTTTTGTGAAAAAATCGGTGAAAATTTTCAAAATTGATCTGCTTGCAAACGGCTGTAGTTTCGTGCATAATTTGCAAAGGATATATTTTAAGGCTCCTAGGACTAGTTAAAATGGTTCTAGATAGCCAAAATTACATTTAAAAAAATCGAAAAAAATTACAAATTTTGACAGTCTATAATAGCCTTGCATTTTTGTGAAAAAATCGATGAATATTTTCAAAATTTATCTGCTTGCAAACGGCTGTTGTTTCGTGTATAATTTGCAAAGGGTATATTTTAAGGCTCCTAGGACTAGTTAAAACGGCTCTAGATAGCCAAAATTATATTTAAAAAAATCGAAAAAAATTCCAAATTTTGACAGTCTATAGCCTTGCATGTTTGTGAAAAAATCGGTGAAAATTGTAAAAATGTATCTGCTTGCAAACGGCAGTAGTTTCGTGCATAATTTGCAAAGGGTTTATTTTAAGGCTCCTAGGACTAGTTAAAATGGTTCTAGATAGCCAAAATTACATTTAAAAAAATCGAAAAAAATTACAAATTTTAACATTCTATAGCCTTGCATTTTTGTGAAAAAATCGATGAATATTTTCAAAATTTATATGCTTGCAAATGTCTGTAGTTTCGTGCATAATTTGCAACGGAGTATATTTTAAGGCTCCTAGGACTAGTTAAAATGGTTCTAGATAGCCAAAATTACATTTTAAAAAATTGAAAAAAATTACAAATTTTGACAGTCTATAGCCTTGCATTTTTGTGAAAAAATCGGTGAAAATTTTCAAAATTTATCTGCTTGCAAACGGCTGTAGTTTCGTGCATAATTTGCAAAGGGTATATTTTAAGACTCCTAGGACTAGTTAAAATGGTTCTAGATAGCCAAAATTACATTTTAAAAAATCGAAAAAAATTACAAATTTTGACAGTCTATAGCCTTGCATGTTTGTGAAAAAATCGGTGAATATTTTCAAAATTTATCTGCTTGCAAACGGCTGTAGTTTCGTGCATAATTTGCAAAGGGTATATTTTAAGGCTCCTAGGACTAGTTAAAATGGTTATAGATAGCCAAAATTACATTTAAAAAAATTGAAAAAAATTACAAATTTGGACAGTCTATAGCCTTGCATTTTTGTGAAAAAATCGGTGAAATTTTCAAAATTTATCTGCTTGCAAACGGCAGTATTTTCGTGCATAATTTGCAAAGGTTATATTTTAAGGCTCCTAGAAATAGTTAAAACAGATCTCGATGGCCAAAATTACATTTAAAAAAATCGAAAAAAATTACAAATTTGGACAGTCTATAGCCTTGCATTTTTGTGAAAAAATCGGTGAAATTTTCAAAATTTATCTGCTTGCAAACGGCTGTAGTTTCGTGTATAATTTGCAAAGGTTATATTTTAAGGCTCCTAGGACTAGTTAAAACAGTTCTCGATGGCCAAAATTACATTTAAAAAAATCGAAAAAAATTACAAATTTTGACAGTCTATAGCCTTGCATTTTGCAAACGGCTGTAGTTTCGTGCATAATTTGCAAAGGATATATTTTAAGGCTCCTAGGACTAGTTAAAATGGTTCTAGATAGCCAAAATTACATTTAAAAAAATCGAAAAAAATTACAAATTTTGACAGTCTATAATAGCCTTGCATTTTTGTGAAAAAATCGATGAATATTTTCAAAATTTATCTGCTTGCAAACGGCTGTTGTTTCGTGTATAATTTGCAAAGGGTATATTTTAAGGCTCCTAGGACTAGTTAAAACGGCTCTAGATAGCCAAAATTATATTTAAAAAAATTGAAAAAAATTACAAATTTTGACAGTCTATAGCCTTGCACGTTTGTGAAAAAATCGGTGAAAATTGTAAAAATGTATCTGCTTGCAAACGGCAGTAGTTTCGTGCATAATTTGCAAAGGGTTTATTTTAAGGCTCCTAGGACTAGTTAAAATGGTTCTAGATAGCCAAAATTACATTTAAAAAAATTGAAAAAAATTACAAATTTTGACAGTCTATAGCGTTGCATTTTTGTGAAAAAATCGGTGAAAATTTTCAAAATTGATCTGCTTGCAAACGGCTGTAGTTTCGTGCATAATTTGCAAAGGGTATATTTTAAGGCTCCTAGGACTAGTTAAAATGGTTCTAGATAGCCAAAATTACATTTTAAAAAATTGAAAAAAATTACAAATTTTGACAGTCTATAGCCTTGCATTTTTGCAAGTTAAAACGGCTCTAGATAGCCAAAATTACATTTAAAAAAATCGAAAAAAATTACAAATTTTGACAGTCTATAATAGCCTTGCATTTTCGTGAAAAAATCGGTGAAAATTTTCAAAATTTATCTACTTGCAAACGGCTGTTGTTTCGTGCATAATTTGCAAAGGGTTTATTTTAAGGCTCCTAGGAATAGTTAAAACAGATCTCGATGGCCAAAATTACATTTAAAAAAATCGAAAAAAATTACAAATTTTAACATTCTATAGCCTTCCATTTTTGTGAAAAAATCGGTGAAAATTGTAAAAATGTATCTGCTTGCAAACGGCAGTAGTTTCGTGCATAATTTGCAAAGGGTTTATTTTAAGGCTCCTAGGACTAGTTAAAATGGTTCTAGATAGCCAAAATTACATTTAAAAAAATCGAAAAAAATTACAAATTTTAACATTCTATAGCCTTGCATTTTTGTGAAAAAATCGATGAATATTTTCAAAATTTATATGCTTGCAAATGTCTGTAGTTTCGTGCATAATTTGCAACGGAGTATATTTTAAGGCTCCTAGGGCTAGTTAAAACGGTTCTCGATAGCCAAAATTACATTTAAAAAAATCGAAAAAAATTACAAATTTTGACAGTCTATGAATATTTTCAAAATTTATCTGCTTGCAAACGGCAGTAGTTTCGTGCATAATTTGCAAAGGGTATATTTTAAGGCTCCTAGGACTAGTTAAAATGGTTCTAGATAGCCAAAATTACATTTTAAAAAATTGAAAAAAATTACAAATTTTGACAGTCTATAGCCTTGCATTTTTGTGAAAAAATCGGTGAAAATTTTCAAAATTTATCTGCTTGCAAACGGCTGTAGTTTCGTGCATAATTTGCAAAGGGTATATTTTAAGACTCCTAGGACTAGTTAAAATGGTTCTAGATAGCCAAAATTACATTTTAAAAAATCGAAAAAAATTACAAATTTTGACAGTCTATAGCCTTGCATGTTTGTGAAAAAATCGGTGAATATTTTCAAAATTTATCTGCTTGCAAACGGCTGTAGTTTCGTGCATAATTTGCAAAGGGTATATTTTAAGGCTCCTAGGACTAGTTAAAATGGTTATAGATAGCCAAAATTACATTTAAAAAAATTGAAAAAAATTACAAATTTGGACAGTCTATAGCCTTGCATTTTTGTGAAAAAATCGGTGAAATTTTCAAAATTTATCTGCTTGCAAACGGCAGTATTTTCGTGCATAATTTGCAAAGGTTATATTTTAAGGCTCCTAGAAATAGTTAAAACAGATCTCGATGGCCAAAATTACATTTAAAAAAATCGAAAAAAATTACAAATTTGGACAGTCTATAGCCTTGCATTTTTGTGAAAAAATCGGTGAAATTTTCAAAATTTATCTGCTTGCAAACGGCTGTAGTTTCGTGTATAATTTGCAAAGGTTATATTTTAAGGCTCCTAGGACTAGTTAAAACAGTTCTCGATGGCCAAAATTACATTTAAAAAAATCGAAAATAATTACAAATTTTGACAGTCTATAGCCTTGCATTTTTGTGAAAAAATCGGTGAATATTTTCAAAATTTATCTGCTTGCAAACGGCTGTTGTTTCGTGTATAATTTGCAAAGGGTATATTTTAAGGCTCCTAGGACTAGTTAAAACGGCTCTAGATAGCCAAAATTATATTTAAAAAAATCGAAAAAAATTCCAAATTTTGACAGTCTATAGCCTTGCATTTTTGTGAAAAAATCGGTGAAAATTTTCAAAATTTATCTGCTTGCAAATGGCTGTAGTTTCGTGCATAATTTGCAAAGGATATATTTTTAGGCTCCTAGGACTTGTGAATAAGGTTATAGGTAGCCAAAATTACATTTAAAAAAATCGAAAAAAATTACAAATTTTGACAGTCTATAATAGCCTTGCATTTTCGTGAAAAAATCGGTGAAAATTTTCAAAATTTATCTACTTGCAAACGGCTGTTGTTTCGTGCATAATTTGCAAAGGGTTTATTTTAAGGCTCCTAGGAATAGTTAAAACAGATCTCGATGGCCAAAATTACATTTAAAAAAATCGAAAAAAATTACAAATTTTAACAGTCTATAGCCTTGCATTTTTGTGAAAAAATCGGTGAAAATTTTCAAAATTGATCTGCTTGCAAACGGCTGTTGTTTCGTGCATAATTTGCAAAGGGTTTATTTTAAGGCTCCTAGGACTAGTTAAAATGATTCTAGATAGCCAAAATTACATTTAAAAAAATCGAAAAAAATTACAAATTTTAACAGTCTATAGCCTTGCATTTTTGTGAAAAAATCGGTGAAAATTTTCAAAATTTATCTGCTTGCAAATGGCTGTAGTTTCGTGCATAATTTGCAAAGGATATATTTTTAGGCTCCTAGGACTTGTGAATAAGGTTATAGGTAGCCAAAATTACATTTAAAAAAATCGGAAAAAATTACAAATTTTGACAGTCGGTGAAAATTTTCAAAATTTATCTACTTGCAAACGGCTGTTGTTTCGTGCATAATTTGCAAAGGGTTTATTTTAAGGCTCCTAGGAATAGTTAAAACAGATCTCGATGGCCAAAATTACATTTAAAAAAATCGAAAAAAATTACAAATTTTAACATTCTATAGCCTTCCATTTTTGTGAAAAAATCGGTGAAAATTTTCAAAATTTATCTGCTTGCAAACGGCTGTTGTTTCGTGCATAATTTGCAAAGGGTTTATTTTAAGGCTCCTAGGAATAGTTAAAACAGATCTCGATGGCCAAAAATTACATTTAAAAAAATCGAAAAAAATTACAAATTTTAACATTCTATAGCCTTCCATTTTTGTGAAAAAATCGGTGAAAATTTTCAAAATTTATCTGCTTGCAAACGGCTGTTGTTTCGTGCATAATTTGCAAAGGGTATATTTTAAGGCTCCTAGGACTAGTTAAAATGGTTATAGATAGCCAAAATTACATTTAAAAAAATTGAAAAAAATTACAAATTTTGACAGTCTATAGCCTTGCATTTTTATGAAAAAATCGGTGAAAATTTTCAAAATTGATCTGCTTGCAAACGGCTGTAGTTTCGTGCATAATTTGCAAAGGGTATATTTTAAGGCTCCTAGACTAGTTAAAATGGTTCTAGATAGCCAAAATTACATTTAAAAAAATCGAAAAAAATTACAAATTTTGACAGTCTATAGCGTTGCATTTTTGTGAAAAAATCGGTGAAAATTTTCATAATTTATCTGCTTGCAAACGGCTGTAGTTTCGTGCATAATTTACAAAGGGTATATTTTAAGACTCCTAGGACTAGTTAAAACGGTTCTAGATAGCCAAAATTACATTTTAAAATATCGAAACAAATTACAAATTTTGACAGTCTATAGCCTTGCATTTTTGTGAAAAAATCGGTGAAAATTTTCAAAATGTATCTGCTTGCAAATGTCTGTAGTTTCGTGCATAATTTGCAACGGAGTATATTTTAAGGCTCCTAGGACTAGTTAAAATGGTTCTAGATAGCCAAAATTATATTTAAAAAAATCGAAAAAAATTACAAATTTTGACAGTCTATGAATATTTTCAAAATTTATCTGCTTGCAAACGGCAGTAGTTTCGTGCATAATTTGCAAAGGGTATATTTTAAGGCTCCTAGGACTAGTTAAAATGGTTCTAGATAGCCAAAATTACATTTTAAAAAATCGAAAAAAATTACAAATTTTAACAGTCTATAGCCTTGCATTTTTGTGAAAAAATCGGTGAAAATTTTCAAAATTTATCTGCTTGCAAACGGCTGTAGTTTCGTGCATAATTTGCAAAGGGTATATTTTAAGGCTCCTAGACTAGTTAAAATGGTTCTAGATAGCCAAAATTACATTTAAAAAAATCGAAAAAAATTACAAATTTTGACAGTCTATAGCGTTGCATTTTTGTGAAAAAATCGGTGAAAATTTTCATAATTTATCTGCTTGCAAACGGCTGTAGTTTCGTGCATAATTTACAAAGGGTATATTTTAAGACTCCTAGGACTAGTTAAAACGGTTCTAGATAGCCAAAATTACATTTTAAAATATCGAAACAAATTACAAATTTTGACAGTCTATAGCCTTGCATTTTTGTGAAAAAATCGGTGAAAATTTTCAAAATTTATCTGCTTGCGAACGGCTGTAGTTTCGTACATAATTTGCAAAGGGTATATTTTAAGGCTCCTAGGACTAGTTAAAACGGTTCTAGATAGCCAAAATTAAATTTAAAAATATCGAAACAAATTAACTTGAAGGTTTTAATTGTTATTTATTAAAAAAAAAAAATGTTCAGTATAACTCCTAAGGAAGTTCAATACTTACCTTTCCCTTTAACCCATAATTCCAAACTCTCAAAACTAATTTACGATCTTTTATAAAATCACACTCTATTCAAATAGTGCAAAACTTTAAAAAAAAATTTAGAATTTGAAAGAGAAATATTCGTTTCATACTACGGAATATTATAACATTGGGTAGATTGGGTAAAGTAAGTAGTGCATATTTAAGTAAAACTTTATTTAAATTTTACTTTAAGTACTTTTTTCACCCAATACTTTTTACTCTATCGGCTATAGTCCATAGCGTATAATAAATTTTTATTATGGGTGATAGCGTGATAGTAAATCTTTTCCAAATTTTTTTTTAATTTTCCCTAAATTTATTTTCTATCGCTATACATTTTACTGTCGCGTATATAATATAGCGTATCGTAAAAAGTGTATTTGTATAGTTTACTATTTTAGTTTAAGATGACTCTGATGCGGTTTAGTACTATTTAAGTACTAAAATATTTGTGTCTTGGAAAGTGTCTTCGCTTAGTGTTTAACCACCTATTAGAAAGTAAGTAAACCAAATATATTTTATCTAGGTAAACCACTTTTTTTGTTTTTTCCAGTATGTAGTAGAGTAAAACACCTAAAGTCAACTTTATGTCTTGTTTTTATTATTTTTCCGATTGAACCAACTCAAATTGACGCTTCAAACTATTTTTATCTTTTTTATATAAAAATTCTATCGTTCCATAACCAAACATTCCTATTATCATTAAACAAAGTAAAGCCGTCAACTTTGTTGATGCACAAAAATGTGGACTCGACGCGTATGTAATAACCGATCCTGTTGCTTCCCACAATCGGAAATTACTAAAAGCCGCTTCTTCTTTTCCCGGAAAAAGGATTCCACTCAGTGCTATAAACATAGAAATGCGTCTTTAATAATAATTTTTGTATTGGTATAATTTTCGAAATTCAACATACCATTGACTTGAACCAACCATACACCATCCGAAAGTCCCCATATTGCTGCCATAATACAATATATGATATAATCATTTTTAACCGCTACCCAATTTTTCATCCAAATTATTAGTGAGGCATGTATAATCATAATACCAACCATAACGGGAACACGTCCGGCTAATTTTGCTAAGCCACCCGCTAATCCGGCCGCAAATGCGTTTGCTATACCAAAACAAATCATTGCAAATCCAATTTTTGAGATTCCCCAGCCACATGCAACGAATGATGCGGTATAATCTACAGCAACAAACGCTTGTTCAGCACCAATGAACATAGTGATTGGCACCAAAAGAATTTGATATCTGTGCCCTAATTGTTTCACAGTTACAGCCAGTAGTCGAATGCCAGAGAGACCAGTACCGGAACCACTTCGACCAGTTTCATATCTAAACCGGAAATTAAATTTATTAGAAATAGGTTGTTGCAAAATTATGTATTAAATTACCGTTTTGAGGAGTCGACAAAAACTGCTACCGCCAAAACCGCTCCCACCATACAAGCCAAAAATATTGATGTGAGCATTTGTAATTTTCTTGGTTCGGGTGGTTGAAGATTTGGATTTTCGGCCGCCGTTATTCCAGGACAAAAATTTGCTCCACAAATTTCGCCTACATCCTTCACCGTCGTGTTCATAAACGTCAAAATCGTTTCATTTAATGCAACCGAATCCGAAACACTTGACAGTATTGTCGATGATATTAAATTGCCCCATACTTGTGCCAGTTGATAGAAAATGAAGAAGAAGCCAAAAAATCGTACAACTAAAACTTCCTTTTTGATCGTCCCTCTCGTTACCGCACTATAAACTTCGGACACCACCGACAGATATGTACATTTTGCACACCATAATGGTCCACCGCCAAAACCGACCGCCAGACCCGCCGGCAATAGCGTATAAAAACGTGGAAAAAATTGGGCGGCTACAAACGGCATATACGTAATAAACGAAAATGTTATGGCCCATTTGCATCCGAGCCATTTTATCACGATGACCGGTAAAAATATATTCGACACTATTAAACTACCGTACATTGCAGCCAACGTAATGGTACCAAGAGATTCGTCTGAATTCACCGAACTCTGTAGATTTGCCGTGCCATGGAATGCGGTGAAATGTATCATGAACGCAAAGCCGATAACGAAGACATTCTTAATGATGCGATATCGTTCGTTCGATGAAAATTTTGCTAAAAATTCTTCTCGCTCTTTCGTGACGAAATCGGTTGACGTTTCTGCCATATTCACACGTAAATGTTATCTGCAAATAGATGAAGGAAATCATAAAATGAAAATTAAATTTTTCACGTTTGTATGTATATACGGCTGCAAACAAATGAATGTGCATAATGCACGTTTTTGTTCGATAACGCGACTGACATAATTAGAGACGTGAAAATTATGATTCAATGTTGCGGATACAAAGAAAGATTCAGCATATTGTGCGGTGATTAGGTTTGGATTTGTTTTGTAATTTGAGCGGTGTATATAGGACAAGGTAGGCATTTGTTTAGTTATCGCACCGGTTTTTTGTTATCGTAGGTCAAATACTATTTTTGTATTATGTGCTGACACGTTCTGTAAAACTGTATATGTGACACATGCAATAATAATGATAAACGGATTATAACGCCTCTGCTGGCATATAGCGTTTCCATTTATTTTGATCCATATAGGCTTTAAATCATAAATCTATCGAAACATTTCCAAAAAAATTAGCAAAGGGGTTAGCCTTTGCAAATTTACGAATTTGCTTCTATATGCAATACAACGCGTAATAATAGCCTGGTTGTAATAAATGACACTTTACTCAAAAGCTCTGAGCTTCAGCATAAATATCGTTATAAAATACATTAACATTTCAATACAAAAAAAATTTAAAAAAATTGGCAAGGGGGTTAGCTTTAGCTTTCGTTAGACGAAAGATTTGATCTCTACTGTTAAATGAGTAGCCAAATGAACATAGAACGGTACTCTTAAGATTATATATGAAGGCTTCGTTGTTGCAGTAATTACACATGCCTGTGCCGGGTGGGCTGACTAAATGAATTTTCACCTCCGTAAAACTATAATTATGATAATCACTTTTGACATTACGTTTGTTTACAGAACAGTATCAATAAGCGCAGTGTGACCCCAAAACTAAAAACTAAACTATGGTATATAGGCCGTAAAGGTGCCATACACGTCTCTAAAGAGACCTTTTGAATTACTTGTTCCAAATTGATGAACATTGTAGGTGGTTAGTCCAAGATTCTTTAATTTCTATTTATACATTTTTGATCAATTGCAAATATCGAACACAGGACCGCGGCGTGGCAAGCAAGTATCTTAACCATCGCTATACGACCGAATATTCAAACCAATTGCAGATGATACTTCAAAAAAACTGACCTTGTGATCGAAACGTTTGTTTGCTAGACTATAAACAACTTCGAAAAAAAAATCTGATCTGTACAGAAGTTCATCTGCGTGAAATATTTATGCTGGTATATGACATATCTCGAAAGGTGAAAACTTCATAACGTCGTTCAATTGTTGCATAGTTATGTGAATACATCCCAACCACATTGGACAATAATTGCAATTATTGACCATAACCTAGTAAATTTAGTAAACAAAACTACGAAGCAAGTTTATTGGAAATTGGAATCATATTTCAACAACTAAAAATTCCATTACAATTTACCTTAAAAGATGCAAAAAAAATTTTAAATCAAAAATTGTTACCTTGAACTTCAGCTATTTTGGAACGAATTAAATTACAAACCAGTAATTTACGTATACGTAAAGACCTTCAACATTAATAGAGTTTTAAGATTTGATGATTTGCAAAAAAAAAATTTTATAAAAGCATCAATCAAAATTATACGAAATTAGATCGTTTCAATTTGAAGACCATCCCGTCTTGCTATTTTTGTATCAGCACGACGTTACTTTCAGAAATAGTTTAGGATTATTTTGCATCGTACCCGTTTGAGAGCTACGATGCTTTTTGATTTTTCTATCAATAAAGCAGTAGGCGATGATTAGCAACTGCTTTGTTTTAATTATGAAAAACAAAAATTACAGATTTTCATTAGTTTTGAGAGTGTTGCGTCAGTGTTTTGAATCAAAAATTCTGAATATTTTAAGAAAATTAATATTATGATGGCTCAGATCTCAGGTGAATATGACATTGATATCCACTTTGTTTACGAATTTGGCATTGGTAATGCATCACAAGTTTGAAATGAATATCAATATAAATTCCCTATGTGTCGTGTTGCTAACACTAGAGTATTTGTTTTTCATTGAAAACTACGAAATATCGTTTCAACCTCAAATATGCAGGCGCAGCAATTATTGCACAAAAAGCATATTCATCCGTTCCATAAAACACCCGTTCAATAACTATTACCGATAGACACAAAAAAAAGAATAGAGTTTTGTAATTGGTTGATTGGTTTACTCTGGAATTGGTAATTGGTTGATCGCTGAAAATACTATCTTTGTAGATATACAAGTTAGACTTACAATGATAATGTCTAAAATCTCAATATCAAACTATTAATTATATACGGAGGCTCAGTGTATCAACCAAACACTAACGCAACTGACGATAGACTATTTCACATCGCATGCATTTTTAACCAATGCTATTTGTAGCTGGAACCAACAACAATTAAGTGTTATACACTTCCATATAGGACTATTAATAGATCAGCAGAAGGCATGCTGCGAAGGCGTTAGTATACTTTTCAAAAATTCAAATCGAGTAGTTTCTGGAGTCAATGAACTACAAGTAAGATAATGTAAGATCTATAATGTAAGGAAAATAAATTGCAAACATTAAATAGACTTTTTTAGAGTGAAGCAGCTACACTGGTACGACTTATTTCCATTACTCTAAATGATTGCACATAAAAGCATGGGTTAAAATCTGTAATCAATACAACACACTAATTATTATAGTGACATCATTAGTCCAATCATTTTTCGATCAAAAACAAACGATCTCAAAACAAAGGTAAAGTAGTGGTGCCGAACACGGAAGCAAAAGATCATTGGCACATGATCATTGACACATTTAATTGATAAAAGTGGGTAACGTATCAAAGCAAATATAGACAAGTGAGTCAGTGGGTAAAATTGTTTCAAAAGTTTTTTTTTTTTTTGAAACTTTTAAATGGACGGTACGATGCATCCGTTTTATCAAAGAATTGAGCTTGCAGCCAGTTTCTTCCATTGTTTAAGTGCTAATTAAGTGGGTCGTGTTAATTCTGTAAGCAATAAAAATGTCTGCCTTAATATTCTGAAAGGTTCACATTATAAGCTCAAAATGTCACTGTAAATTTACATGACCGATTTGCTAACGCCATCATTACACCTTTTACGTTCAAACCAGAGCCAAACATAGCAAAAACCAATTGAAGCATCAAGTCATTAAGTTTTTCTTAAGCAGAATAGTATCATCTACCAGATACTCTTTCGAAAGGAGTAACGGAACCAGAAACCATACTAAAAAATCTAGGCCGCAAGTCAAAATTTAATTTCGGTTTATAGCCTAAGCTCATCATCATAAGCTGGCAAAAGTAGGACAATATTCGAATTGTCCATTATTACTAATGAATTAATAGAAGGTATCAGTTAGAAGTAAATAAGGCTCATATAACCAGTAACGTAACCATTATGCCACCAAATGGACCTATACGCATTCAAAATCAATATAAGGGATTCGATTGCAAGTCCACGGTATTTTAAACCTATCATGATTGATATATTTCTGGGAACAGACGAATTTTTCCGACATTGAATCCGCTGCGATCCGAATTATAAAATATTGCAATCATCCAAATTTGAATAGCTAGTCACGGGAAGATCCACCAATCAATGAAACCTCTTAGCCAAACGAGGTGCTAAATCAATTACTAACGAAATTTTGGAAGATCGAAGTAGTTGGTGTTTTATATTAGTCAGTCTCATTATGCAGTTCGATCCAAGCAATCCACTAGAAAGTGATATGCCGGTGATAAACATGTCCAGATTTTTGTGAAAGTTCAAATCATGTATGGAAGAATATATTACTTTAGAGTATATGACGTATGTACCTCCAAGTGATGTTCCAGTTAACGATCTAGCTCTTAGTTAACGATTTATCACAAAATTAAAAGTAGTTTCGACTGATCCTATTAAACCAGCTCTCAAATATTTCTCAAGGACAATCTTGAAGTAGACTAATAAAATATAATGTTATGACTTAGAAAACCAGGCATTGCTATGACGCTGATACAGAGAATATATATGTCAAAAAATGCTGATGCAATCTGAAAATATCAACTTTCAACTCTGAAAAGTTACTTACTGTGGCGTAAGAATCTAAACGAGCCACTGAAAATTTTAAAAGTGGACACTATAACCTATAGCAGATCTGTTTAACGAAATAATACAACCGTCTAGATTTGAAAACAGGAAGATACTGTTCTATAAATCGTTACCTTTGACTGCTCAAAATCGTTTTCGATTCCAGTCTATTTGGCTATATAACTCAACTATGGCAGGGTATATATGATTCAATGTCATTTTTTCGGGATGAATTTTGGGCTAACTTCACATACGTCCAGAAAATAATAAAATAGGATTTTAAAAATGTGCAAAATATATGAACAAACTAATGGGAACTACCAATAAAAAAGACATAGTTTAACATCTACTAACAAAATTCTCAAGGTGGCTTAAGTACTGCATCAAGTCGAGTGAGTCCGATTTCATTTCCACAAAGCCTAACAAAATATATAGCACGTTTACTAGTAGTTGATCCATGTACACTAAATTGACCATTTTTAAAGGTTTGCTTATAGATTATGCCAGACCACGGTATTTCAAAAATATAGCAAACGTAGTAACGCTTCGGTTGATGTAATTGAAATCAATGATGGATGCCATTTTTATCAAGGAAGATAATTTGTAAAAAACAGTCATTAGAGTTGTAACACTTATGACATCCAAAAATGAAGTTAAATGACTGAATCAAAATATTGCAAAAACATTTAAATATTTTAGATTTGTTGGTTTTCAATTTATTAGTAGACTAGACCTTTTCAAAGGTCCATAATTAAAATGACAGTTTATAAAGACCATCGCCCATCTATGTGAGTTAACCGTTTTATATAATGATTTTATGGTATAACCTTCTAACTTATAATGTGAATAATAAGATTTTTTTAATATGGCCTAACTTATCCACCAATCATTCCAGAAAAAATTGAAAACTGGAGACCATTCTGACTAATAATTCAAATTTTAAGAATTTTCAAATATCAAGGATACCTTTAAAGAGAGTTTTGAAAACAATCAACTTGAAACTAGCCAACATAGTATGCCGCTGCGTAAAACAAAAGGAAATAAATTAAGCCAACATAACATAAATTTAAATAATCAAAAGAGCCCAAAAAGCCGTTTGACAAAGAACAAACAGAAAACCATCGAAAGTCAATTTTATGGTGAAACCTCTTTGGTTTAAGACGAAAAGTTACCTATTTGGAGGAGAGATTGAATTAAGGGAAATGAATTAAAATGTTTTCGGTGACGTACGGAGGATGAATATGGCCAATTAGAACGTTTCGTAAAATGACAGCGTCCAAAAGATTCCATCTGTTCTCCATCTTGACTTATACGGCGGTAGGCGTGCCACATTTACATGAAAAGATATGTCGTAGTCATAATCTCAGTTGGTTTTCTTTAATAGAAATAAGACGATTTTCTTGAATAGAAATAAGAGCTGAACCACTTTAAAAAATTGGAGGAAAATCCAAATGCATTAAGACTGTTAAAAATCGTACAAGGACAAAAAGAGTCAAAGCAGATCATGAAACCGTGTTGATTGACAGATAAATGGTGGGCCAGTGTAACTTTTAAGATAGTATATTATTCGGCCCGCTACCGTTACCAAAACCGGATAATGCTGACTTAATTATATCATCAGAGATATATCAACCGGAAGAAAGACCGACGCATTGTTAAAAAAATGCATAATTCGATAGATCAAACGTTCCGATCTCTTGATGATTGAAACTCTTTCAGTATGGATGTTTTAGTTTTCCTAATGCCTTTCATTAAACAATTCAGCAGAATTTTCTATGAAAGCGGCTTTAGAGTTCCAGCAACCACTAAGTTCCATCGCATAAGGCATTGTGCTAACGGTAACTTAGTAAAAAAATTATCGATATAGTGACAGTACGTCCAGGGTTTTTATAAAATCCAATTAGCTGTATTACCACTCTTTCACTTTGATTCACTTCTCGCGGCATGTTTGGCAATTTCCCGGTATATGTATATATATATATATATATATATATATATATATATATATATATATATATGTATATATATATATATATATATATATATATATATATATATATATATATATATATATTTATATACCGTTCATTAGGTTCATTTAGGTTCATTTAGTTACCGTTCATTTAGGTTCATTTAGTTTTAAATTGTTTTAATTTTTAATTTTTTTTTTAAACAATAACCTTTTGTAACTTTTTGTCTGTCATAATGGCAGCAAATATGTGCAGTGTGTGTCACAGTGTGACTCGTGATAGTGTCATACGTTGCAGTGGACATTGTTGTATAACCGTGCATTACAAATGTGCAGGCTTAAAAAAGTCCGCTTTTGTATACTAGCCAATTCTTCAAACATTCACTGGTACTGTGATAACTGTAATAATATTTTTAAAATGAATAGCGATAAACTTTTGGAATTAACAATACTATGCCAAAAAAATTAACAATCCGTAAATAATTTTAGTAGCTGTGCTAGAGCTAATAAAACTGTGCAAGACACCGTGGTAAATTGTGACTCAATTAATAATTTAGCTTCTAATACTTATCCAACCGTTATTGACTTTGTGTCAAGAAGTGATGCAAATGAAACTGTTCCAATTATTGTACTAGCAGATCTGAGATTGATACCAAACATCTCTTCAAACGTATCTGATGCAGCTCTTGCCATTTCTTCATGTTGTCTAATTTAAAAAATACCAGTATTCCTAAAAGCAAGCGTTTGCCTAAAAGTGCTTCTGCTCAGCATTCAACGTTCTTTGTTAAGAAACCAAAGTGTGAAGATTCTATGAATAATTTTGTAATTGGCACTGATAGTGACATTGACGGCTTATTGCCTACTATAGCACCTCGTAAACAAGTTTTTATCTCAAGGTTGCATATAGATGTCAGTGATTTTAATATTAGCCAATACCTGCGGACAAAATTTAATGTAACTGATGCTGTGGTTCATCGGTTTAAACATAAAGTACGAGATAATTATAAGCAAGATTACTCGTCATTTAAAATAAGGGTTACTGATACCGATTTTGTAAAGTTGATGGTTCTCAAAAGGAATTTCAAAATAAAAACCGATGTCATCCTTTTTTAGTAGTACGCCAACCCAACCTTCAGACCTTGATATAGATGCGCTTCCTACGTCTATCAACTCGAATCAATCTAACCTTTTTATAATACATCAAAATATTAGAAGCCTAAGGAAACATTTTAATTTATTTTTAGCTAACAGTGCTGCACTTGAAATATTGTAGGTCTTTCTTCATCATCAAATGATTATATATTTATGATGGCGTCTCATGGTCTTAGTTCTGTTTTAAATATGCCAACAAGAATTTTTAATGTTTCTGCAACATGCATTGATCACATATTTTTTAGAAATTCTTTGAAATTCAATTTTAGTTTCCATGCTGATATTCTTGATCTGCATATTACTGATCACTGTATGGCTTCTATGGTTATTGTTCCATTGAGAATTTTGACCGGTAATCCTCCACTACCAAAATTGAAGCGCTATGTGACTTCTATTGATTATACAAATCTATTTAATGAATTGAATGATGAAGGCTGGCTCGACATATATTCTCAATCTAACGTATCTAGGGCTTATGATTGTTTTATTGGTCCTTTAAAACAATATATTGATAAAAATACTTCAGAAGCTAAGGATAGAATTATTAAGCCTTGGATTTCATCTACTTAAAAAATTAAAATTAAAAATTATTTATCTAAAAAATTATCAGCAAACCCTAGTAATTTTAAACTTTTATTAAAGTTCACAGAGTTTAATAAAGCTCTTCAACATGAAGTGTATATTGCGAAGGCTAAATTTTATAAAGATAAGTTCAACACAAAAAAAGGAGATATCAAAAATAGCAGGAAACTGTTCAACGAGATTTTAAATAACGGAAATAAAAAAGATTCGATTGAAGAAATCGTTGTTGATGATAATGGTTCAGTATCTGACAAATTTTATTCATCCGAGTTATTTAACAATCATTTCGTAAATTCTGTCCTTAATTTAAAGCAAACTACCAACTCTACTGATCAAGTTTATTCTATTCTTATCTCTAATAATTCGGAAGAAAAATCATGCGTCTTTTGGGAAACCGATTCTTTTGAAATTTTAAACATCATATCGAACCTTAAACCGACTGGGTCAACTGGTAATGATCAGATTAGTAATTTCTTAGTTGGAAGAAATTGATATTTGGAAAAATAATTGAGAAGATAGCTCATTCCAGAATTACCAGTTTCTTAAATAAGACTATATTTTTACATAGTAATCAATACGGATTTAGAAAATTTAAAAGTACGGAAAAAGCTTTATTGGAATTTACCAATTTTCTATATAAGGGTCTAGACCAAAGAAACTCGATTGGTTCTATTTTTGTAGATTTAACCAAAGCTTTTGATATGGTAAACCATGACGTCTTGTTACACAAACTCCTCCATGCTGGTTTTCGTGGTGTTTATATTGCAGTGGTTTAAATCTTATTTATCTGATCGGTCACAGATTGTAAAAAATCAACGACGCTTTTAGTCAAAGTATTTACATTAACGATGGTAGAATTTATTTAAATTCTATCTTTCAAATTGATTTTAATTCTAGGTTAATAGCTTTCGCTGGCGACCTTGTGTTTCTGTACAATCACCCTAACCGCTGTACAAATATTCAATATATTAATTCGGACTTATGCTTAGTAAAAGGAATGGTGCTTTGCTCATTTCATGTTCTTGAGCCCAAAAACAAAAGGTATGTTTTTCAAATTGAATGACAATAGCGTCATAGATCCTGACATTATTTATCATGATGTACATTGTGATAAAGTTTTTTTGTCTAGTTACTTGCTTTAAAATTGAATTTGTTCAATCTTTCAAATATCTTGGCTTATTCATTGACAACTCAATGCTTTGGAAGAATCATATTGATTCTTTTCGTAATTATCTGACATTAGTGATTAGTAAGATATACATCTTACAACTAGTATGCTCTGTAGCTGTTTTAAAAATTTTTATTTTGCTATTTTTGTTTCAAAATTATTTTAAGGACTAGTATGCTGGGGGGATTTATTATGCAAGAATTTACCCGCTTATTATGGCTCAAAAATATGCTATAAAAATTATTCTTAATGTTCCGCATTTAACTGCATCGTGGCCTTTATTTCAGGGTCTAGAGATTCTTCCTGTGAGGTATTTATATATGCTCAATTTAAGAAATAAACAGTGTATTCGGCTTCAAAGGTTTACAACAAGTAATTTTCAAAATTCATTTTTAATTTTGGCTCCTAAAATAATATTATATATATATTATATATATATATATATATATATATATATATATATTATATATATATTTATATATATATATTATATATATATATATATATGTATATTATATATATATATATATATATATTATACTATATATATATATATATAATATATATATATATATCGGTTTACAATGGGCACGGTGTTTTTGCACCGCAAATATCCACTAGCATTTAATGCCATATTTAACCGGCTTCCGAGGAAATGTATTGAATAAATTTAGTTTTCCCTCGATAAGGAAAAAGCAGCTCATCGACCGTTACTCCTTGGTAGGGTGTAAAATTTGTGCGCAAATTGGCATTGAGCATTTGTAGCAAATCTGATTAGCACAGATTTTTTATCCGTTCTACTCGTGTAGTTTCGTCGTCAAATCTTATAAATTGGTTGATACTCCAAAAATGACGAATACCCATACTTATCATTCGTATTCTCATAATTGTTAAAATAATTCCTAAATATGAATCAAGTTCTTGTGGAGTTACCGAATCGCAAATTTTGATTGTGCCTGGATTCTCTTCGTTCCATATCTAAAACGCACGTCGTGTTTTACAATTTGTCTTTCTTATGATAATATCGCACATTTCAGCCGTAAATATAATTTTGAATGTCTCAAGCAACGTGCGGTTTTCTAGTCGATTTATGAGGGTCACCGCGCTGCTTCAATGTATTATGCGAAAGAACGCGACGAGTATTTACTGGGTTTCTTGCATAATCATAGGTCAGACATGGTCTATGATATTCCTACCTTTTTTCATGGGTTATATAACAAGTGTTAAGAACTCGATCGCTTCTGTTTGCCATATGGTTATGCACAAATTTTACAACCACTTTATATTTATAATACAAATCAAATCTGTCTCGTTTCATATAATGTTCAAAACTGTTTTGTTTTACAGAAAAATATGCATTCATAAATATCCGTTATTTTCCTTTTTAGACATACAGTATAATAACAAGTAATTAAAACATTATAAATATAAAGAACAAAGCCTCACACCTGAGTGTGTTCGTGTTGAACGTTTGATACAAGAAGAAAATCAAGCCTAAAAAAGGTAATAAGAACCTGTTTTTAATCTTGTTTGTTTTACTAAATTGTCTATTTTCCATATTTAGGCGACTACTGAAAAAACTCAGGTTGGTATGAATTTTCCCATTATGTATATTGATTTTTACATTGGAAAACTCAATACACACCCAGATGTGTCGTGTTGACACACATTAGTTCATAATAACGCTATTAAAATGAACGGTAGTCCTAAAGCTATAATAAACTCGAAAGCAACATGATCTCAAAAGTAATTACAAAAACAATGTGCATAGTTCAAAGAAGATTATATCTTCAAAACCAATTTGCGGATATATCAAATGCCAAGAAAAAAATTTTGATGGTCAATATATTGGTTTATAAAATAAAAAAATTATGTAAGCTCCTGTTTTAACGAAAAAAAAAAATGAAAATCAAATTAATCATAATTAATGGAATGACCAAACTAAAATTATTAATTATAATACATTGTGTTACCAACTTGAGGTCCGGTAATTGGTTTAAACGCATTCATATGCCATTGACAAATTCTCGTTTTTTCAATATTTTGATTATCTCGAATGGTGACTTCAAGACTAGAACTTACAAAAAATCAGAGCGGCTCGTGTAAACTTAAACGTCAATATTGGAAATGTAATACTTTGCTCTAGTTACAAGAATATTCATTTGATGGAGGCTAGTCTTTCATTTTGCTGGCCAAGTTCATCGCTAGGTTACTACTGATAATTATTTCTAAAAATTATAGGAATCATTTTCAGGCTTACATCATATATTTCCGAAAATTTATAGTTACTGGGTTTGAACTCTAAAACGACGAAGGGTAATGGATCTGGGATTTTAAGTCACTATAAGGAATACATTGGAGGATAAAAAAGAAACAAAGATTCTATGAAGATCAAGCCAATGTAAGCACAACACAAAAGTGAGAGATTTTAAAGTGGAGATAAACTAGAAGACAGGCCACGATGATGAGGAAGAAACATAATTTGAGTATCAAGTTGATATGCTGATATTTGTACAAAAAGGTGGAAGTCAGACAAGCTCATCGTTTTACTAAATTCATGCCATATCTAAATCTGCTAAACGTGGTATTAAAATATTACGATACCGCGAATTGTCAAGGCGCTATCAAATTGAAAATTGATAGCTGCAGGGTCAATATTGACCCCTCTTAAACAGTTATTACGGTGGATATAATATTTCACCAATTTTAATCACAAAGAACAACTTTATGATGACCTCAAGCGATATTTTTTTTGCGATACTGTATATCATTATGTGACATCTTCTGGTATTAGAAAGATACCAAAATTCCAAAGATTACCTCTACAAATGGCGAGAAGTCTTAATCATTTTTAGATTGGATAAAAACTCATTAAGTTGAACAGCGGTGAGAATTGATGAAGCGAAGACGTGTAAAACAGTTAAGCGATACGCCATTGCAGGGAGAATAAAGATCTGATTAAAAATCACTAAATGCATTCAAAAAAATGTATGGATAACTAAACGTTGTCTTCATTTGTAATAAAAACACTATTTGAAACACGGAAATAAGATAAGGCATCAAAATTGACTTTCAAATTATTTAAATTCGTCTCGTTCACCTCACTTTTATTATTGAACTAAATAAATTTATTAATGCATCACCTTCTCCTATATATACTATCAAGTATGATGATCGGAAGCTCACATCAAATCGATTTGATAAAATTGTTATTTCACAGTAGTGCGTTAGTCACGCGACTAGTTTAACTACCTTAACCACCTTGAACTTAGATTTTTTTTTTTGAAAATATATATGAACGAATATTTTGTAGACAGCAAAAGATAAATCTTAGATATTCGAGTAGATTTGTATTTTTTCAATGACACATGAAACTTGTTTGCTTTAGACAATTTGTTTTAGGAAATTTACATAATCTAGCATTGGTATGATTGTAACGGTAAGAATGTGTTAGATATAATAGAAATAAATTGTTTGGAAATTAACTGTTAAGAAAACGACAAACTGACTTTCATACCTTAAAGTTATTTTACTAAAAAGGATGATGTATTATAGTCATTGTCAAACATATTGTTATATGAAACGGATAAAATGTACAAATGAATCGCAAATTAATCGCAATGGCTGAATCAAATATAAGTATGCTCCTTAGACAAACTAAAAGAATTTAATGAGGCCAATAAATTACTTCCTAAAGTTTCCTGATACTTGTTTTAAAGCTCGAAAAACAGTTGATAGTAGCGAATTGCCACCAACACAGTCACCAAATGCCTAAGTTGAACAACTGAAACGTGTTTTCGTCGCTCTAACAGAAGCAAATTCGCAGCAATCCCAATCCAAACTTATGTATGTATGCTTCCTACATAGATTTTGTATTAGTATTAAAGAAGTTCTGTTTTAATGCCAGATCCAAAAATGTTTTTCCACTACCGGCCGGAACCATCGAGGCAAAAATATTTTTGTGGATTAAATTCTAATACTGATGTAAATACTGCTTATGCTGCTGAAAGTTGACCAGTATTTAGAGCTTCTCAAAAATTATTTTCAGCCATATTGTTGGGTGGCAATTTTGAAGTAAACATATAACATATAAGTAATTCTAGGAGATTATATATAGCGACAGTTTTGGATTATGCGATATTTCATCATGTTGAACATCATTTGAGTTAGTATTTAAGGAGTTTATTTGATCTTTCGCGAATTGTTATGGGTAGATTTAATAGCTTTGACAGTAGAGCATAGTTCAACATTTATATGTGCGTTATATTTCAAGCTTAAGTATAGGTATTGTATATATGGAACTACAAAACATTAACATGACATGAACCACCGATAAACAAAGATGGTAGAATTTCTTGATTATGTTGTATACAATTTAACTGGTTAGCTTCAACTATAGAGGTTAGGCAAACACCAAATATTGTTGAAATAGTTAACTATCACAATGAAGTGGACTAAAGACAGTTGAACGAACTGCAATTTTAAAGGAATGCAATTGGACAGTCGTAATTTTATTTCCGCTTTTATGATGCATATCGGTGGTCCATCCGAATTAAGTTTATTACGATGATATTTTCTAAAGGTTAAAATAACCCAACTCCTTGTATAGTAAAAAAAAGGTAGGTTTATTATAGTAGGTTTACCCTAGGTTGAAGCTTCATTATAAACGTTCTATATGTGTTCCTTGTTAATATAAAGTTAAACTTGTTCTGCCGCTTGTATATAGTAGTGTATATTACATAGTAATTGTATACATTATATATATATATATATATATATATATATATATATATATATATATATATATATATATATATATATATATATATATATATATATATATATATATATATATATATATATATATATATATATATATATATATATATATATATATATATATATATATATATATATATGGGTCATTCCATTATATTTCGAACGGGCTCCGAAATTCATCTCTTCGATTTTTGTTTTTTTGGTGTTTTCCTTTATCTCAATACAAAAAAGTGTACCCATACAATTTTCTTTTTTTTCTACCTTCGGTTGTCCCGTTATTTGATATCTAAGTTTTGACAGGTTTCGAATTATGATTTTTGGCTCACACATAAAGTACTGTATTTTCAGTTCTAACTACCGTATTTTCAAAAATTAAAATGTTTTAAAAAGGGGTATTTTTAGTCTAAATGAACACGAAAATAATTTTTATAAAGTACCGTTATCTTAGGTGTTCTAATCAGTTATATCTTAGTTTATATTTTTACCGCTAGAGGTCAGAGCTACCAAAATTTAAATATACCCATATACACGATTTGATACATGATTTGATAGATAACACTTCACTCTTTCATAAAAACGTAAAATTGTTTTTAAAGGCTTCCTAGTTTAGCAACCAGAAGGCTTCAAAGTTGAAAAATTGTATTTTTCATTAAAAAAAATGTCCTATTTATTGTGAAAAATGAGTCGATATTTACAATTAATGTAAATTTACAATTGATTTTTATAGGTAATAAATCAACAATTGAAAAAAGTGAAAGCCGTGAATTCTGTTAGCTTTTCTTGGCCATCAGATGGCTGCAAAATTGAATTTTATGGATTTTAAAAGTTTGTTCGTAGTAAAATAGCTATATGATACATCAAGCACATGTATTACAGTTATGAATCATCAAAAACCTGTTTTATTACATTCTTATCATATTATTGTTTTATTCCCTTCTATTGTTTATTGGTACCATGCAACAAAAAAATTACCTGCAGAATAATTTTACCACCACCCCAAATTTGCAATAGTATCATCAACCATCATATAAACAGACGTACAAATTTCTAGGATCTTTAGTTATTACTTAAAAGCGCAATATAAAGTATATTTTTTATAAATTTATTATTGAAAGTTCTAAGTGGTTCAGTGAAATATTGAAGTCAAAATACAAAATGGTTAATCCACAATGCTCACAAAAATTTGTGACAAAAATTTATAGCTGTTAGTAAAAAATTAGCTGAACAAGCTCAAAAGTTTTTAAATCGTGAAATAATAAATGAAAGAATTTGTAGAAAATGGGACCTTAAATTATACCAATTAAATGAAGTTGTAGTTTCGTGATGCTAATGGGGAGCGCCACAGAAGCTGCAGAGCTGGATGATGTAACATACAGCTAGTGGAAGCCTGATGAGAAGACGTATAAATTGGAAAAAAATACATCTTTAATTGATGAAATCGTCGAAATTTTATCAAACTCCAAGTTTGATCTAGCAGCATTGCGTAAACGCGATTATATCGTTAAACAACAATCTAATTACCTAAATCACGTAAAAAATAAGCTGCAAGTAGGGGAATATGTTGTGAATTTGGATTTTTCTGAGAACTATAAGTTTATAACACAAAATGAAATACAAGTAGTGCATTATTATAAACGGCAAGCAACTTTATTCTCAATCGTAGCATACTACAAATTATCAACAGATGAAATGAGCATACTTTTCTATTCCGTATAGTATCAGAAAAGGAAACACATAACGTATCTGGTAGCTGTATACGGATTTCAAACTAAATTTATAAATTTTCTCAAAGAAAATGAGGAGTATCCAACTCCAAAAAAATTTATTATTTTTCGGATGGAGCTGTATCGCAGTTTAAGAACAAGAACAACTTTGCCTATTACAACTTCCATCAACACGATTTCACCATCGACTGCGAATGGAACTTCTTCGCCACAAGCCACGGAAACGGACCATCAGATAGTGTTGGAGGTACCATTAAGAGAATTTCTAGAACGGCTTCCTTGAGAAGTATTGACGAGAGCCTTTTTAATACTGCAGAAGGATTTTTTAAATGGTGTAAACATAAAAGCAACATAAAATCTATTAATTTCGGTTATGTAAGCAAACCAGAATATGCAGAAACCAAAACTAAACTAAAAAAAAATTTTCAAATGTTGACACAGAGTGAAGAATACTCGTCAAACTCATCAAGTAATGCCGAACTCGGACCCAAATTTTATTAAAACTAAAAAGTTCTCGAACTTTCCTATTGTAACTAATATGTTTATTGAAAAACTGATTAAAAAATAAAAATAATTGTAAAAGTAGCATTTATTATTTTACTTTTAGTAAGGAAAAATTTGAAAAAAAATAAAAAATTTGTTTAATTTTAAACGACATCTACTGGCCGATCTATGTATGTCATGTATAGTTTTACTTTAATGCTTATTTAAGCATTGGGTTATTTTGTTAAGAAATAAGTGCTGTAAAAAATATTTATTCTAATTTTTGTTGATATTAAGCCACTTTTAGTTCGAGAAAACTGAAAAAAAAAACTATTTTTTCAACGCCCAAAATAGGTTCCCTTCAAACGTGATTTTAGACTTGTTTGAAAGGCTGAATTATTTTCTTTCCCGTATTAGGATTTTTATGATTTTGGTAGCTACCCCCTCTAGCGGATAAATTCAAAACCCAAATATATATCATTATAACATTTAAAATAACGATACAATATGAAAAAAAAATACACGTCAATTTAGCATAAATCTAGATCTTTCTAAAATAATACAGTTTACGAATATATGTTTTATAGAACAGAATCTAGCATATTTTATATATGAGTACAATATTGTAAATGTGAAAAATGCCAAAACTGGCATGTCCAATAACGGGACACTCGGAGGTAAAAATAAAAAAAACACGGGTCCCATTATTTTGAATGAGGAAAACAAAAAAAATAAAAAAATCGAGATGAATTTCGAAAAATGCTAAAAATCGTCTGTTTTATAATGGAATGACCCATATATATATATATATATATATATATATATATATATATATATATATATTTATATATATATATATATATATATATATATATATATATATATATATATATATATATATATATATAAATACATATATATATATATATATATATATATATATATATATATATATATATATATATATATCAGTGGTGAAGCATCCTTGGAATCAAGGGAAGCACTGCTTCCCTTTAATTTTATGAGGCATTACAAAATTATATTTTGAATGATTAATCCTTACAAAAAAGGTTTAACACTCTTTTCACATTTATTAAGAACGTTTACTAAAAGTAAAAAACGTTTTTTCCCCGCTCGAAACTTTAAAAAATAACAACCAAAACTATACGTTCATAATCATACGTAATATGAAGAGATTAAAACCAATTCCCCATGGGAAGCAATATAATTTTTGATTATTTCTCTACTAAATATTACACTGCATGACACAATTTTTATTTATAAATGCTTGTATTTTTGGTTTTGTCTTTCACTGTACGCCCTAAATATGGTAGATGCTTTCCTCTCATGATATTATGCATAAAAAACAAAAAATAAGAAAACAAAATGTATAACTATGTATACTTGTGTATTATAGAATTATAAATAATGTCAAGAGAATGAGAATTACACAAAGTAAAATGAGATATTTTTTTGTCTTTATTGAATGGTCTATGAAATTTTTCCCCTGTTCCAAAAATTTAATTTTATATGATATGGAAAATAAGTAGGAAATGTGATATAAACAAAAAAATCAGGGGAATTTAATTTCAATTACTCAAATCGTGCATTACGAATACTATGATTATCACAGGAAGCAATTTTAGATTTGGTTTTCGTATTTTGTTATAAGATTTGGTAAATCTATAGTAAAAAGCGTTTAGCTATAGCCAAATCACCATTGCTATATTTTGTTGGGAATGTTACAACAAAAATAACATGCATTTCATCCCTTTAGGATTAATTTAAATCTAACTTTTTGTTGAATTTATATTAAAATAAGGGTACATTTTTAATTTTAATTCTAATTCTAGAGCCCAGTGTCCGCCGGGAATATATACTACTTTGTTTTGCCGCCATTTTGGTAAACAACCAAATTTTGGTATTGTAAGTTCATATTTGGCAGTCGTGAAGTAGACACGTGGCAAATTTATTATGGAAAAATATTCGATAAATCAACGTGTTTTAATCGTTAAAACATTTTATCAAAATTAATCATCGATTACTGTGACGATGAGAAAGTTACGTGAAATTTTTGGGAGAAACAACGTGCCAACAAAACGCACTATTTATCGTGTAGTGAATGATTTCGAAGAAAGAGGGTCTGTAAGTGATAGGCCCAAGCATGGGCCACAACGTACTGCAAGATCGGCTGAAAACATTACTGCTGCTCAAGAAAGTGTTCAAAACAATCCATCAACCTCAATTCGACGCCGTGCTCAGGAGCTTGGTCTTCAAAGAACAAGTTTGGCCACAATTTTGCACAAGGATTTGCATTTGTTTCCATTTAAGATTCAGTTGACACAGGAGCTTCTTCCACAAGACCATTTACGCCGCCGTACATATGCCAATAGTATGTTACAGCTCCCCATGACAACTCCGATTTTCATGAAAAAATCATAATGAGTGACGAGGCACATTTTCATTTAAATGGATATGTGAATAAACAGAATAGTCGGTTCTGAGCAATGGAAAACCCTCAAATTATTCATCAGTCATCTTTACATCCATTAAAAGTGACAGTCTGGTGTGCAATTTAGTGAGGAGGAATCATTGACCCTTACTTCTTTGAAAATAAAAACGGCGTAACGGTAACTGAGAATAGGGAGCAATATCATGATATGATTGAAAACTTTTTAACACCACAACTGAAAGCTTTTGGCTTGATTAACATGTGGTATCAACAAGACGGTGCCACATCGCATACAGCCAGAATTACAATGGAATTACTGCGAGACCTCTTTCCACAACAAGTTATTTGATTTGACTGCTCCGGACTTCTTATTGTGGGGATATCTAACAAGTAAGGCTTATGCAAACAAACCAGAAACGCTTGAGCAACTCAAACAAAATATTCGTGATGAAATTAATGAAATACCGCGTATTAAATGTGTATTAAATGTGTGAGAATGTAATGAAAAATGTGCTCAAAAGAGTTCGCATTTGTGAGGCTAACAGAGGCGGGCATTTATCTGATATTGAATTCCATACATAATTGCCGATATAAGATCCATTCTCTTTTATTTAATCAAAAATTATAAACAAACAAAGTAGTATACCTTCCCAGCGGACACCCTATATATATATATATATATATATATATATATATATATATATATATATATATATATATATATATATATATATATATCATATATATATATATATATATATATATATATATATATATATATATATATATATATATATATATATATATCATCAAGAAGTTTCTGACACCATCACGAGAGATCAGTACAAAAACCACATACTGGTTACGTCGGAGGAATTCACAACAACTAGGATCAATAATTAAGAGGCGCATCAGAACCAATTTGAAAAAGATTTACACACAGATGCAAATTAGTAATGTCATCAGCATATCAAGAAAAATTATGCTAACTTAAGAAACTTTTATAATAGACTGTTTTCAAGATTACAAGTTGGAGGTGTAGTACAAGTCTTAACCTTTAATGACATTAATAAGAAAATAATCAATACACATCCTGTAACGAATCAAGTGTCAATAACAAGGCAAATGGAGCAAAAGATCAACCACTTATAATATAACAAATTAGCAAAACGCAGTTAAAGTACCAGAAAATGAAACACAAAAATTTACGAAATATTACTCTTCTTTATAGCACTATAAAGGTATTACCAATTATCATTCTCGACCGAATCCAAGACGCAACTTTAGTGATCACACAAAAACACAACCCATTGATAATCAGCCAATGAAATATGAGATAGAAGATGTAAACGGATTTGGGTACCTTTAATGCATATTAGCAAATATCGGTGGAGCTTAAAAAGATACCAAATAACGAATAAACAAAGCCTGAACAACCTAAACCACCAATAGAAATTGATTGGCCATTGAAAAAAGCAAGTTCACAAAGAAAAGTAAAAACATCGCCAAATCACATTTGGTAAACAGCACCCAATCTATCAATGCCTTTATGAAAACTATCTCGCTAAAGGATTTCAGTCTAGTAATCACTTAACAATGATTTCTGAATAATAATTGTACCATAGACTCAGCAACAATCCGAACATCTAGCCATGAAGCTTAACGTTGACAATTTGCCGTTATATACATGGAAGAAAGCTAAACAAATAGAAAAAAAATCGGGCGTGACATGCATAAATTTTAAAGGACATTATCCTGCAAATTACCTTATATGTAAAGTAACTATAAAAGATTACAAAACATTAGAAATTGTGCATAAAAATTTGAGCAAAATCAAAAAACCTCGTATAACAAAGTAACGAAATAATTAGAATTTATACAACCTACGAGGTAGCATATCATATGCAGATGTCGTTAAAAATCTAGAACCAACAATAAAAGTTACAAACGCTGGCTAAATTTAAATAGGTCCTATTTAAATAGGATTTAAAACCTATCTAAGCCATAAATAAAAAATTGGCAAGTAGGCGGAAAACAGCTAATTGAACATCAAATAAAGGTAAATCTATGGCAGAGACTCTATACTATATTTACACAATAATTTGCTATAAGATGGCAATGAGACGGCTAAAACGGAACAAACCAATGGTTCTATAGTGATTACAATAAAATGACCAAGTTTTCCAGTCCAGGTTCAACCGGCGTTGTTTATAAGGGTAGTTCTCATGCGCATATCTTATTATGGTTAAAAAAGGCACCCAAAGATCGACACGTGCAGATTACGAAGGGCTTATTGATACTTTAATTGCAATATTTCATCTAAGGCTTCTAGCAACATCAAACTTTAAATGAACTACCATACACATTTACATGTTTTAAAAATAACCACACTCCTGAAAGCCCACATGTCATTTTGAGGCAATTTTTATGGCTTGGCGGAAACTATAATTCTCATACAACTAAAAAAGGGCTTTCACAACTACAGGCACAGTAGGCTCGCTACAAACTAATCCGAAAGAAATCAGGAGGAAACTGACAACGACGATATAGATCATTTTCACCAAAGATAAGGTCAAAGATAAGAATAGATTAACACCATTCAAGCTAGAATAGCAAACCCCCGCGTAATCTTTAAAAGATAGCCATAAAAAAAGCACAACATTTTTAATCCTTTTAAAAACTGTCCATTCAAATATGGGTTTCCAATTTATTGTCAAAGAATAGTCATGCCTATTATATGTGGTAGAATAGCTTTGGCTACCAACTGTTTGGCTACTAAACAGAGAAAAATTTGAAAAAGTTAGGAAAAAAATTGAAGAACTTGAAAATGTTCGATTTTAAGAATTTTTGGTTTGATAAATATGAAAAGAGGCCAAATAAACTTGAAGAAATCACTCTCGCGCAATGCGTTTCCAGATACAGCGCTTTACTGCTAAAGGATAAATTACGATCCGCAAAATTTTTCAAACTATAACATGGCAAAGGATTGAGCAGATTAGAAACAAGAAATGGTCACATTGCCTTTTTTATTTCGGACCGAAGAAACGGACATATTAGAAAATGCTTAAATGCACCACCACCAATACGACTGTTCTTGACTGGCTCGGCTGCGGATGCCACAAGATATTCACCATTATGGTTGATTGTGGAAATGTTATAAAGGTTTGCAATTACTGACGGATATACAAACGCTTATTTAGATTGAAGAAAAGTTAAATGATACAGAATTATCGTCCATAGATTCAAAATTCAAGATTCCCTTGAATTGGAATAAATTTATGAAGGCAAAAACTCAGTTCCTTTTAGAAACCGGGTTTGCTATGACTATTCATACGTACCAAGGAGAGATATTTGATGAAATTGTCTAAAAGTAAAGAGTAGTAGACATTCTTAACACTTGGTTTATCTGGCGAGAGTCACAAGTCATTACATTATTTTCGCTGACGATATTCTAGAAAATCAGAAGAAATTTCGACATATCCAAAGAAAAGATGGTAATGAAACACCACTTGCTCTAAGACATGTATTTGCCTAACTCGCTACTGTATATGTTTGACAATTGATCAAGTAATGCTCAAAAAAATTACAAAAAATGACTAAATTTTTTTTGTTGACATCTCTGACTGAAGGTGTATACCGTCAAGAGGACTAGCGATTCCGCCGCTTAACATCACCAAAACATTACTAGAACCAGCGATACCACGACAGCAAAGGAAAAACAGGTTATACAATTTTTCTTTAGTATTTTTATATTTTTTTTACGTATTATCTACCTGACAGACGTGTAGAACTGCCAGATAGCCATAGACTTGTCATAAATAAGAAAAATAATAATCAACCTGACAGACGTGTGGATCTACTAGATAGCCACAGACTGCTTATATATATATAAAAAAAATAACCTACAGCCAGTTCGGCAGTTGTTACATAATTTTTTTTATTAATTTATTTCGTTAAGCGTGGGAACACGGGAAATAATTACCTCATTTTGGTTAATGAGAAAAAAATTGATCGCAAGATTCGATAGTAAACGTAGGAAATAAGCTCATAATTAAGTGTTGTCCTCGAGCAATTGAAAATTATGAGTATAAAGTCAGCTGAGCATGAAGCTGCATTGACATATTTTAGTCAAAAACTCGAACAGGAGCTAACCAAGGTTCAAGCTTGAGAAAACAAAATCTAACCAGATTTTTCACAAAACTTCATACTAACTATGGACGCATCGGATTTTGCTCTTGGTGCAGTTCTATCAAAGATGCAAGGTGGTGTCGAAAGGCTCATTGCATTCGCATCCAGAACTCTTAACGAGACAGAATCAAAATACGCCACCAATTAAAAGGAGGCTTTGGCCATAATATGGGCCGTCAAAAAATATCAGTGTTACCTTTACGGAAACAATTATACCTTGGTCACAGACCACAAGCCCCCAATATTTATTAAAACCTCGGAAAAGAATGCGACAATTTTAAGATGGCGATTAGAGTTAGGAAATTACGACCACAATGTCGTCTATAGGGAAGGAAAAGCTAATATCGTAGCAGACGCATTAAGTCGGATGCCTGGAACTAACGAAATTAATTTCAACGAAAAAAAGGATACCACTCCACGTGAACCCGAAACCACTGAGATAAATAAGCTAGAAAACGACAGTGAAATTGAGTGAAACTGTTCACTCAGCAGACACTGATCATTATTTTATATACTTCTCAGAGAGACCTCTAAACTATTATAGGAATCAAATCATCTTTAAAAATATTTAAAAATTTTAAAAGAATTATTATCGCCCAGAAAGCATTCGAGAATGATCAAATAGTAAATTATATGAAAAACTTCTACAATGGTGAACAATCGGCAATTCTAGCGCCAGAAACAATTTATTAGAAAATGTAGGAAGCCTTTAAAGAAAACTTTTCAAAAAATGGTCATTTCGTTTTCGTCACGAAAATGGTCGAAGATGTAAACAATGAGAAACGTCAAAACACTATCATTTCAAAAGATTACGAAAGAGCCCATAGAGGGATTAGGGAGGTGGAAGGTCAAATAACTTCTTTCCAAATATGGCAAGTAAAATCAAAAGTCACATTAATGTTTGCAACATTTGCCACACACATAAGTATGACAGGAAAACATTCAATATTAAAATATTTCCTGGGCCAATCACATATAAACCACTAGAAAGACTTCACATCGACATATTCAGCATTAGTAAGACAAGTTTCATATCAATAATTGATGCATTCTCGAAACATCTACAGATGATTCATATAAACACCAAGAATTTAGTAGATACAACTAATTCATTAACTAGATACTTCATTCAATTTGGGATTCCCCATACAATTGTCTAAGACCACGAGACAACATTTCAATCTATTCAATTCAAAAATTATCTAAACAACTTAACGTTAAATTGGAATACGCATCTTCGTCCGAATCGAATGGACAAGTTGAAAAGACTCATTTAACAATAATCGAAATTTTCAATACAAACAAACACAAATTTCCTAACTCCAGTATTCTAGTCGCAATTGATTTGTCAGTAGCATTATAGAATGTCACAGTACATTCCTCAACAGGCTACAAGCCGAACGAGATTATATTTAATCAGAATAATCAAATAAACCCTTGCGAAATTCAAAGACATTGTTCGAATGCAAAAAACGAGTCGTTGTCTTCAAGTTGCGGACCAATTGACAGAGTGCTAAATGGGAACTTTCTATTAACCTTTAGGAATTGCACAATAACTTTAAGGAATGAAAAATTTCAGTCTTACGAGATTAAAGGCGAAATGGATGAAATACAAGGAGCTCTTTACAATATATACAGGTGAGCCGACATTTAGTCGATACGATTGACATCGAGGCTATCAACCATGAAAACATTCAAAACAGAATACAAACTAAAAATGTGCATCTAAAGCGGGTTGACCACCAGAACTGGATTTAGACATTGACAGGAGGGGTATCTTTCTCATCAATCGGCATGTTGGTACTAATCAGTTACATATTCATCCAAAAACAGCCTACTACAATTAATATAGAGAATCTAAACAACCCAGAAATACGGGAAATCGAAGCAACCACGTCATATTCGGACCTATTAATAAAAGCTGGCATAAAAATTAAGGACGAGGACGCATTTAATATTACATATAAAATGTAATATGAAAGTCAGTCTAAAATCAAACTCTGTAATTAACCTTTATGTGATTGACAAAATTTACATCATATCCTACGTGGCTGAGGTACATTTAAACCTTCATACGTTTTGTATGGGGAATGCACTAGTTTTGTGATTTTTTGCGTTAAAATAGTATGATTTTGATTAGATAGCAATTTAAACACCTGCATTATGGAAAAAGGAATTCATATTAACCCTTTTGTCTATAACCGGCTCCTCGGGTTATATAACTAGAAACATCGAATTTTAAACTACCATACCGAGTTCGAATAAAAATAGAGGCGGGATGTTAAAGTTTTTTTTCCATCATCCAAATACGGTCGGTGATTTAAATGATCACAACTATGACCATCTGTTGAAGTGCAAAACACATGGGACGATAGCGTCATATAATCACTTTAGAAAGGCATATCTCTCCAAAAAGGTTAAATTATGTTTAAAATGGGTCTACGATCATAATATACAAGTGGTCACTAATACGAGTATATTGCAAATAAATAAAGAAACATTTTCTATTTTATTCGGGTTTTTTTGATATCGGTCACTTTGTACAGGTGATCAGTTTACAGAGCGCGTCACTTTTTTACATTTTTTACTGTGCTAAAATATTGGTAGGCCTCCAATTTGTTTTATTTTTGTACCTAGATTGTGTGGAAAAGACACAGGCAACACAAAATAAACGGAATTTTTTTTCAGTCTCATTTGGTGAGAGCGCATATATTTAAGTCAATTGTTTCGTGAATTTATATAGGTATTCTGTGCAATATTAAAAGTCGCAAGAAAATATGGACGAATTATCTCAAGCTGCATTCGCACGGTAAGTTTGATAATTTTTCTAACTCACCAGTTTTGGTATTACTTCTTTTGTTTTAACTCGGTATTTTTACAGACTAAGCTATGACCAACAACTATCATATTTATCTCGTTTATTCGATGAAGTAAGCACCGGCGATAAAATGGATCTTGAAGATAATGGTTCAGAAGATGAATAGTTCCCTCCACGTCTGTCAGGTGTTCAGCGTATAGATGAACTATCGGACGTTGAAGATGCTTACGAAATGCTTATCAGGAATTGAAATAGAGCTACATGATGAACATGTTCCCGATGAATACGAGACAAATGAAGATGATGATACAGACGAAGAAATTTTTGATAGTAGCGTATCTTCAGTGCCCGGTCTTATTACTAAAAATGGTACGGTATGGACGCAAACACCACCGGCTATTACTCGGATACAAAAACAGAATATTTTCCGTCATAAACCAGGACCAGTCGCTTCAACAAAACTTTTGTCTGTTGGAGATACATTCAATTGTATTTTTTCGGAGATAATGGTAGATATTACTGTCCGCGAATCAAATCGAAAAGCTCTTAAAACATTTGAAAAATGGAACGCTAATAATTCCAGAAAACCTTCTAAAACCTGGAAGTATTTGACCTCAAAGGAGTTTTACGCCTATATTGGAATGCTAATTACAATGGGTGTACACCATTTCAATTCGGAACAGCACAGCATCTTGTGGCGTGTGGATTCTTATCTGCTATATAGAGCGACCATGTCGATCGACCGATTTATCCCATCACCGATCAATTGTACACGGGAAAAGGGCCCGTTGGACCACAAAAGGATCAAAGGCATCGAGTTGCACGCGATTTGTGCCATCAATTTAAAGGTTCTGGGCGGACTATTACTATGGACAATTTCTTTTCCGCACTACCTTTAGCGCGTTTGTTGCTATCGTGGCAGTTGACAATGGTAGGCACTCTTAAGCAAAATAAAACTTGCATCCCAACGGAATTCAAGAAATGTGCAAGTAAGGAAGAACATTCATCCCAGTTTGGGTTCAGCGACGATGGAAAAGGGAGCATTTGCTCGTACGTTCCAAAACGGAATCGCATTGTAACCTTGTTGTCGACGATACACACTACTAATAATACGGATAGTCCAAAAAAAGACGCTCCGATGGCCGCAGGCTATGTTCTACAATATAGTGGATGTCGTTGCTCTTGCTGCATTTATAATATACAGTGAAAACAATCCCAAAAGTACCAAATCTTCTCAAAGTCGACGCATTTTTCTGCAAGATCTAGGCAAACAATTGGCCATGCCGGCTATAGAAGATCGTGCCAAAAATCCGAAAGTTGTAGCTCATTTTTCCATTAAATCATTTGTACATAGATACAAATGTACCTTTGTCATCCGTTTAAGGGGTATTATTTTGTGGAATAATTAAATAATTCTGTTCTACAGTTTGGTTAAAAAAATAATTAAAATCGACTAAAAACATGTCAATAGAGGCTAAATAAAATCGTCAAGCATAAATCCCAAAGCGAAAATAAAAAAATATTAGATTGAAAACGAAATAGGTACAATTGTACCTTGTCACGTACATACAGGTTAAAATATTAAAATACATTTTTTTTCGAAGAATCACTCTCACTTTTACCATGTGCCAAAAGTTGCGCACGATTATTAGGAAATTATAACCATAAAATTCCAATGATCTTTTCTGGCGATTTTAATCTCTATCGCGTGTACAAAATTTAAAAAAAAAATTATTAAGATTTAGTATCTAATCCAAACTATAAAATTTATTTCATTTATTCAAAGCTGCATCCAAATCCATCCATAATTGTCCAAAATGAATTGACATTACTCCATTTGCGCATCGAACTGACGAGATGACGCATCATAATTATTATATATTTTCTTATTAATGAAGTTAATCTTACAGGTTTTAATCTTACAGGTAATACACTTAAGTATTTAGGATGCATCTGTAATCCCAACTAATTTAAATATATTCATGGCAACGTTTTAGAGTTGGTAAGTCTCTTTAACAGTAAAAACAAAAGTCTTGGGTAGGTTTTCTCTCTTAGACAGATAATAGTAATACCATGTGATCATTTTTACAAACTTTTTAAAATGAGCAATGAAAAATTCTATATTTAATCGACTTATATGTAACACACAATACATGTACAATTCCTACACACCAAGCAATAAGCATCAACTATTCGGAACTAATCATAGAATAAATGTAACACATAATTACATTAATCGATTATAATCGCCATCACTTTGACCATATAATAGGTTAACTTTTACTTTCAATTTAACACAAAACAAAGATTTTATAGAAAGTTAAACTCTCACGATAAATCTTGAAATTGTTATTTGACAATCATATATTGCATAAACGATTGTGTTAATTTATTTTATGTTAGATTTGGTTTTGAGAAGCGAATACCACTAATCGAAGTTACCAATTTTTTATTCAAATTTAAACCGGCTTGACAGGTTCAATACTGAATCGTACACTGTATTTACATTTTTTCTCGATATGATAAGATGTATAAAAACAAGGTAGTCCCGATGTGTTGAACCAAAGATATAACTTTTTGCTATCTTTATATATTTTTTTAAAGATTAATGTTAAGCCTTAAATTAAGTAATAGAAAGTTCCAAAATGGCGTAATAAACATAATATTGTGAAACTCAGTTTGCCTATATTGACGTCATTTTATTCGGTCAAACTGCCGATCGCGATCGATCAAAAAGAGATGCATTTCAACTCACAATCGGATCGTGTCGCCATCAAATAATGATGAGTCTTGATATTTATAATTACAAAACCATTATCCAACCACAATTCACAAAAAGTTTTCTGTAAATGACGCGATGTTTTATAATCCACACTATATAAACTCGTAAATATGAACAATATACTTAAGTAATTGATACAATAAAGATTGAAATCTCGTTCCTTATACAAAATAATCTATATTGCTCTCACTAAAACACTAAAAAACAATCACATCAAGTATAGGGTACACATAGTATTTATTACCTCAAAACAACAACAACAAAATGTTTTAACTTAAAACTGTTACTTAAACTATATATTAATTCAATTACACCGATGTGTATAACCTTGAATTAAATTCACTAGGCCACTAGATAAAATAGTAAATTATTTCTATTTAAATTGTATCAATCACTAAAACTAGTTATGCTATATGTGCACATGGTCGCGGTTTGTTTTTAAATGAAACGATCGCAATTTTCTTCGCTTAGTTTGTACACACAAAAAAAAAAAAAAAAAAAAACAAAAAAAAACTAAAAAAATGTATTCAACTTTTTAATAAATTTTATTGATAGTTTCCCACTATCGTGTTTTCTTCTTCTTAGATTTAAATTCTTTATACTTTTGAATCAGTCGGTTTTTTGAAAGGTGTACACACGATCAATGGTAATGTATGAGCTACATATAGTCGACACTATCACTAATAATATAATATAAATTTGGCGGGCCACTGCTGGCCCGAGCCGTATCATCATTTTTTTATAGTTTTTATCCAAATGATGGCTTGCTTCTTCTAAATTGGTGTATCATCCGTTTAGGATCGGTTAACTGAATATGCATTTTGTCAAATTTCGCATTAGTGATGGTCATCATATGAATATCCTCAAGAATGACTGGGATTGACAATGATAAGTTCTGACCAAGTCGATCGTCCATCATTGTTACTGGTACATTGGGTAAAGATCCGGTATTATGACTTTATTTAATCTGCGGTAATCCCAAGTCGAGTTTTCCTTTTACTTTTTTACCAAGTACAATGAACATGATACCGATGAAGATAATAATCTACTATACTTGAAGCAATGTGCTACCCAAGGGAATTGATAACTGTACTTTCGGCGGCTGGCAAAACACAATCGGTATTGACATGCGTTTTGTGGTTATACAGGTCGTATATAGGGGAATATGGATATGTCATTGCCGATCTGTACCCCGATTTTGTTCGTTTTTTTATTCATTCTAACGCAAGAGAATTGAAAATTTCGTGTACGTATACAGTGTATAATATACACAATTATTATTGTGTGATTCAATTTTATTTGAATGTGTCAGTTTAATTCTCATGTAAATTACGCCTAAATGTTGTTTCAATAAAGCCTAAATGTCGAAGCGGTTGAAATCGGTTACCGCATGAGTATTATTTTCCCAACCTTTCGATGTGACAATAGATGGCTTATACATACAAAATCAAAAATCAAATGTCGTTTTGTATTTTCATTCAAAGAAAAATATTATAGACGGAACTATAAACTATTTTGATCGAAAATCGAACAGAGAATAAAATTTATGTTTCAAAATGGTAAGTGTTCACAATTTTAAGTTTCAAAATGAAAAATCAAATCACAAAATCAAGTTTCGAAATGTCATCATTCAACAACAAAAAAATGTAAACAACATGCGCAAATACACTGCGCATGTACAATACCACGAACACAAACACCAATATTAATACGTTCCGGTTTAACAATTCGTACGCATGAGAATTACAAAAAAACGAACAAAATCGGGGTACAGAAACGAAAAAATTTTTCCTACAAGCCTGAATAAATAGACGACTAGTATACATTTGTATTGTATATAGTCAGCCGTGGCAAATAGACCTACTAGTTTTAGTAATTGGAATCTCTATATGTAACCTTTTGCTTAGTGGAAAGGGGTTTTCCAGGTGTCTTCACTTCTGGATTAGGAAAATCACTCGGTAACTCACACTTAATGGCTTTGTTTCTGATTCTGCCGTATGATAATATCACCATTAAAAATGATGCATTGTTAAATGTGGCTAACCATTTTGTAATTTTCTGGATTTTAAAAATTTTTTGTTTGCGGCATAAATTTGACAGTTTGAATGGGCTTTCCGTTATGTGTTTTCCGGATTTTGAAATAAATTTGACAGTTTTAATGGGTTTCCATCTTGATATTTTTAGGCTATTCATCATGTATTTTCCGGATTTTGGAAAAATGTATATTTGTAGCATTTTACCGGTTTTTGGGAATGTTTTATTTGTGGCATAAATTTGACAGTTTTATGGGGCTATTATCGTGTATTTTCGAGATTTAGAAATGTTTTATTTGTTAAAATGGATGGTCTGAAAGATCTTGCAAAAGATCTCAGTAAAGGTTTAACTCTGGCCTGTAATGCTGTTGATTTTGTTTTGTGGCATAAATTTGACAATTTTAATGGGCTATCCATCATGTTTTTTCTGGATTTTAGAATTTTTTGATTTGTGGCAGAAATACACTGGTCCACACAAGTACTCTTATTTACGCCGGTGCACTGAGATATCATATAGTCACTTTATACCACATAAAGTGACTATATGATATCTCCTGGTGTTAAACCATGAATATTGGATCTGAGCAGGCACAAAGATCGACTTGGTTAGAGCTTATCATTTAATCCCATTATTCAATATTCTCGACTTTGTGTCTGTCTACATTGTCGACATAATTGAAGCCTCAACACCGGAGAAACAACACATGTTTCACCTAGAAACACTAATTTAGGAACTTTCTGAGTTTGAGGTGAGGATCAACAGTTTGAAATGTATTTTCGACACTAGCTCTCTAGACTTCCTTAGCCACAAAATTAACTCAAATGATGTACTGTCATCCACTGGACAAATTAACGTCATTCAAGAGTTTCCAGCTCTTAAAAAAATTATAGACATATACAGCAATTAATAGGCATGATAAATTACTACCATAGGAGTATGGCTATAAGGATAACGGAAACCTTATAGCCCCTATCCATACCCATTTGGCAATTTGCCATCCATGCCCATTTGGTAACCGAAAAACTTCTCCTGGCCAGATGAATGTCGAGACATTCAAACAGCTACAAACCACTTTAGCAACCATTAAGATGTTAGCACATCCAATACATGACGCTAAACTTATAGTGTTATAGTAATATTATTATGTCAAAGGTCGAAATTTGATAGTCAACACCGATGCTCTGGGGCCGAAATTCTCCCGATTTTGCGATCGATTTTTACTTTACGTCTTACGTTACGCCATTACTAGGCAAATTGAGGACGCACGAATGCAGGTTCACTTTAATTGTCGTTCTGCAAATTGCATTGCTGCAGCCAGTCTGTACTGACTTGGACGATGGTTAGGCCCATGGATCACTCCAACAGTGGATCATAGTTGTGTTCATCGTCATCGCCAATCTTAATCAAGTGATGAAAAATCCAAAAAATCACGAAACTTTAGCTTTCGAGACTCACTTCAACAACAAATCGCTAAGTCCCACGACGCTGAAATAGAACTTCAGTACATTCATTCTGGTTCCTTAATTATGCAGTCAAATTCTACATGGAAACTATAGAATGCTTTAAATTAGCTGACTTATCGATTTACTGTAAAATATCAACGGGCCCAAACCACCCATACATTGCAGAACTAATGGGACGAACCCTTTTCGATGCACTGAAACCAATCATCCGAGCCACTCGGAGGCTAATAACAACTATTTCTGGCCCAGTATATGATTAAAATTCCACCACAACACCTTTAACTTATTGTATAGGAGGCAACTAAATAAAGGTTGCTTACGCATCCGTAAAAAACTTTACTGTTAAAATAATCAACAAAATAAAATATGGATACCGCAAAAATTTAACCCGACCCCCGCTTATGTTAACGGACACGCAGTATAGTATTGGTACGTCGGACGTGCAGTCGCTTCGAAGACCAGGTGCGTTCGATGGCACTATATCAGCCATGAAAGAGTATTGCTTAAAACTCATTGCTCTCCAAGAAACTCGATGGTCAAAAAGTGGAGATCGCATGTTTCCAAGGCTATACTTTGCTTTACAGTTGAGATGACCTCAGCAATCTTGGTGTTGGTTTTCTTATTGGACAACAGCTGAAAAAGACTGTTTTGGATTTCAAAGTAGTTGATAACCGCATGTGTAAGCTACGTTTACGCATATGGCTAGCCAACCTGTTATTCATTGGTGTTCATACATCCATTGAAGTAAGCCCAACCAAAGATAAAGACTAATTTTACGACAATTTGAATGATGCGATCAGATCCATATCGAAGCACGATGTCAGAATGGTGAATGGTGACTTTAATGCTAGAGTTGGCAAAAATCCCACTGACTTATGTGAACATACAGGTCCGTACTCCCGACACGATCTAACAAACCATGATCGTTCTGATGATGTGTACTCTCTTTGGGAAGTATTGAAAACTTTGGTTTTCGATACTGCCCAAGCAACTCTAGGTACATGGTAAAAATTAGACCCAAATATTTTTGGTTTGGTAAGGAGTGTGGTCCTGTTGTCGAGCAATAGAATATAACCTATAAAAAAGCACGAATTCATTTTACCATCGCACGGAAGAACAAAGTGGTCATTGCTAGGAGAACCGTCAAGCAAATTTGTAGACGGAAAAAGCGTGAATGGTGGAAGGCTAAAGTCTTAATAGTATAAAAACTCAGCAATAAGCGCAGTTTACGTAGCTTCTTGAAAGGAGTCACGAGACTGTACCATACCTTCAGATCTAAGTCTATCGCCATTTGGAACCAGGATGGAAACCTTTTAGTAGTACTAACGTCATACACCATCGTCGTTATATTGGTGACCGCGGTGTTCACTTTTGCGACAGATAATTGTAAGCCACGCGGTTTATATTAGCATGGGACGCGCAGCCTTACTACAATAAACGCCATGTTTAATGCGATGATGATAGCAAACACCAAGGAGTGGATAGTATCTCTGGCATTGATCTACCAGAGTTCTTGGTAACTAACCTAGAAAGCTCGTTTTAAACGATCAAGATATTGTTCGATGCGAACAAGGTCACGTGCTTATCGCTCGTAAAAGTTCACACAAGCGATCAGTTATTTGTCGCCCCAACAACCGGTGATGACCGACAACGTTTTGTGAGAACCTCTTGCAGTCGAGCGGTACTCGTACTTAAAGAATGTCCTGATTAAGCGAACAACACTCTCGGATGGATTTTATCGGCCCAACCCATTCCATTCGTCACAAGACTTTCAAGACATACTGTGACAAGTAGTAGGAGCCCCAATGAACTACCTCGTATACGTTCGAAAGACTCAATTCCAGGCCAGACATATACTCTACTTCAACAATTCTCCAAACAAATAGTCATTTATCGCGACTGACCATAAATCGAAGTACACTAGCCGCTTATTTATACAGAACTGTCAAAACAAACTCACCGACTAAGTTTTGTCATCCGTCAATGGTACAGCTATCATTACCTACAGAAGCAAATTTCTGCAAGTAGTTTGGACTCCAACGAAATTTTTCACTCACATTCATGCAGCAAAATGGAATTTTTTGTAAGATGGTTTTGAAAATAGTACCTTCATACAAAAGTTGAGTACCGCAATAGAGTTTACATTGAAGTTTACGTGCTGGTCTCAAATGGTAATAAACTTAGATCGGAAGGTATGATGAAGCCCTGTGAAACCTTCAATAAATTAATGTGACCTGCGCACCTGAATCAGTAACCACAATTTGGTTTTTAAACTTAACATTTTTTTCGTTAAAAAATAAAAATCGAAAGTTATTAATTTTAGCGAAGTTGCTTCAGGTTTTAATAATTTTCATTATATAACTGAATTTTAACTCCCGATATAGCAACTTTAAATTAATCATTGAGAATTTTTTTTTGTAATTATCTTACACAAATGTATACAGTTAAAAAGGGTGTTGAAGCTAAACTTAAAAATAATTTCCGTCCTTGAATGACACATAACTTGTGAAAACTTATTAGGGAACGGAACCAAATTTTAAAGGTGTAATTTATATGTATTCATAATAGCTCCGATGATCTCGATAATTACAAAGTTAAACCTTCAAAATGGGGTTAAAGATTGGATTTCTAATTACAGGCCCATATCACCTTTATTTGTATTAGTAAAGTGTTAGAAAAAGTCATTATCACTCGTTGCAGGCATTTTTTGGAAGAATTTGTATTTATCTTTGCTTTTTAGTTTGGATTTAGAGAGGGTTCTGGTACTGACAATATTCTTGTGGTAATCACAAATATGATATATACTTTGTTTGATAGACAAAACTACGTGGGATCTACAAAAGATTTTTGAATCTAAAAAAAATCTAAACAAGCTGCTTTCGGTACAAATCGTATTGCAATGGGTTCCACGGAGTAGCTTATAATTTAATAGAAAATTCTTGCATTGCCGTCAGCAATATGGAAGAATTGGGGACACAAGCAGTGACGTTTTATGTCTAACCTGCGGCTCCTTCAAGGTAGAGTATTAGAAAACAGCTCTGATTTACGTTTTACCTGTTGAGCTTCCTGTATGGTGCGACGAACGGTTTGTACATAGACATTATCACCAGCTTCGTCCTTGATTCTGCGAGCAGATAGAGCAGAATTGATGACAAACGAATTATTTTACGTTTTTTTACCAGTTTTAATTTCGAAACAGAACAGCCTTTCATATGCTTTCAATAGTTTTCAGAAATTCCCCAATAATTCAGCTCAATAGTGTGACTTCCTGTCAGTTTTTCGGTTATAAACCGGCTCGGATGTCTTTGATTGTGGTAACCACCAATTTTTCTCTTTTCAATATCGTTCATACTTTTGTTTTTTCCCATTAAAAAAAAACAATTGACAACACTAATGGGAAAAGATTTTTTTTAAGATATCATAATGAAAAACAAAAAAAAAAAGAACATTTCCAAAGCCAACTAGAAAACAAATTAATGAAATTATTTATCTTTCAGTATAGAAAAAAATAGCGATAGAATCCAAAAGAGAAGAATATCGTGGATTTAATCTGATGTAACGGAGTGTATTCAGCTTTCGAAATAAATATTCACTTATAAAGTGAAACGTGAAATCTATGCATCTCATTTAAATTTAAAATCAATATTATTATAAAAATATGAATAAGGACCACATTTCTACGAATAAGGACCAATATTTCTACTGTGTGTTAGATTTTTTATCAATATAAACCTCCGATAATCCAAATATAGTTGTGAAATTTGCTTTACTGGAACCTTGATGCTTGAACACAAACCAATGATAAGTTTACAAAAGTCATACTTATGTGGGTCTTATCACCAAAGTCATCTCTGCCGTAAAACAAAGTGTGGCACAGGGACACCTGATATGTGTTTTGGTACCAGTAAAATACAGAGTTCTATTTTTGTAAATATACTTAAGATGAATTATAATTTAAGAATTACGTGAACACCCCCTGACTACAGACGCACTACTATCACTTCCACCTTGTTATATATCTCATTACATTGTACTACTAAAATTATTTATTATAAGTACAATAAACATTATAACGATATATATTAAGTACAGGGTTTTCCAATGAGGCTGCATTTTTTTCGATTAAATACTCAAGTTGGGATCATATTGTGATTAATCGACGATTATTTTTTTCCTTCAGAACTTGAACAAAGTGTATAAGTTCACTTTGTTCAAGTTCTGAAGGAAATTCATACGAAAATGCCATTATGATAAAACAAATGTATAAACTTGTAAAGAACCCACCTAATGGTATCAAACTTATTTTTAAATTCGTTCTTAATGGAATACCCTTTCTAATGTTTAAATATGTCTAGAAACCGGTTCGATTAAATTATAGCATAAAATGTTATAATAATTTTTAAAGATGAGTCTACATATTTTGTATCAATTTATTTTAGATTAAGAGATTAAATTTACAAAACAACGGCTTCGACTTAACTTTAAAATTGCCTTTGACCTTGAGGTATACTACTCATATAATCGATCATGCAAAAACGACAGCATAATACCGTGAGTTCCGTGTAGTTAAAGTAACTATATACAACACCTGTGCTATTTGGGTTAGCCTACTGTACATATTTGATGTATGTACCATCGTATTTCTCTATTAGTAGCATCTTTAATTAGTGGCAATGGTGTAAAAGAACTACTGCATCCACTTGTGCGATTCTCAGCTTCCGTTGGTCTCAAAATCAATGAATCCAAAACAAATTATATGATCACTGGAATCAGGGACAACGACTTTGTATGCCTTAAGCCCACTGTTGAATTCAAAATACCTTGCAAATACTGACAAGCTGTAGTTGTTCATGATGTTGATCAGACCCGTTGTCATGTATGGGTGTGGGAGTTGGATGCTGATGTATGAGTATGAAAGGTGGTTAATGATGTTTTAGCAAAGAATTATGCGCATGATATATGAGCTCAAACGTGAAGATGGCGACACTTACCGAGTTTTCTCTATCTTGTAGGGATATAGGTGTAGAGATTAAATTTACAAACACCTCAAAATGATCAACAAAGCGCTTTCAGACAAATCGAGGTGGATATATTTTCCCCTTAAAATATTATTCAACTTTTTGCAATTTGGAATAATACAATCAAACAAATTTTGTAGGTCATTGCTAAACCATGACGTAACACAAATAAATGTTGTTTTTAAACCAATAGAAGAAAGCTTGTCGTTATTTGTGCCTTAGAGCAATTATTGTAACTTTTACAAACCGAAAACATGTTTGAGTTATTCCCAAGTTTTTTAACGTAAATCTTACTCTAATGAACTCATTGAGTCATCTGTGAAATTTAAAAATACCTGATGTTCGTTAAATATGCGTCGTGACCTATGTCTCTATGAATTTTCTATAACTAGATCTTCTGGTGTCTGACGGTTTTGAATGAATATATTTATGTCGGCTGGTGATAAAAATTTCACACCAAATGATTGAAATACGAAGACGATTATGTTAAATAAAATCTAACTTGAATTCTAGAAAAGCAAACCGGCACATATACCTGACCACAGACCAAACCATGATGTATCCCGCTATAGGACCGTAGTTTCAATACCTTCTAAGCCAGTAGAATTATATAAGAAGACAAAGTAAATCTGTAAATAAGAAAATAAGTTCCAGTATTTTTCTAGATTTGGCACAAGTATTTAACAAAGTGTACCTATTTGATTAATATACTATTTCAAGTAATATATGATGGAGATTGCAGTGAGTGCGACTTTAACGTAGAATAAAAAAAAGCTAAATTCAAAAAACTCTTTTACACCCATGTCAAGTATGGTAAGTGGACCAAAGACATTTGTACAAGTGGTAGTATCTGGGCACCAACGCACTTTTCTACAAAAATCAGTAAATTTCTCTTATGATATTACTATGCTTGACAAAATAATTAAAACCATCAAAGCGCATGCACGGCTCATTTAACCAGAGAAAAGCATTAAAGCTTTAAACAGGCGTCTTGGTTAGTAAATTAAGAATTGTAATTTAAAATGCAATTGGAGTAATCCTACAAATGCAAGAGCAAGAAATCTTTTTAAATACTGTACAAATTAGAAAGTTTTAAACTTTCGGTCTTAAATCAGAAAGTCATCTAACTAAAACATCACAATATGCCAAAATACAAATCCTTCCGCTCTTTGCATCTGATTGGAAGAGCAAAAAGAGGATCAACCATATTTAAAAGAAAACTATTAAACATCATGAAGAAGTAAAAATTGAAGAAAAAACTTTGCTAGTAACTACTATCTGGTCTCTGTGGTTGGGGGACACTTCCATGTCCCGTAAAACACTTTTAAACGAGTATGCTATCCTTAGAAGTTCACCACTGCATCTTTGGCTTTTTGTAAGAGGTGACTAAACAAAGGTTGGATCGCTGGGCTGATGATCCGCATCCATAAAATATATATTTTTTCCTTTATCTCCTATTTAGGAGCATAGGGCGTCCACTATTCTGAACCATCTTACTCTATTTGGGGCTATTGCTTTTATTTCTGCCCATGATTTTCCCAGGTGTTTTGCCTCTGCTAGCATCGTTTTCTTCCATGCCATTGCTGGCCTTCCAACCTTTCTTTTTCCTTGTGGATTCCAGTCTAATGACATCCTCGTTATATCACTTGATGCCTTCCTCAGTGTGTGGCCAATCCATCTCCATTTTCGTCGCTTTATTTCGGTCCCAATGTCTGACTGACATGTTGTTCTGTGCAGATTGATGTTACTAATCGTGTTAGGCCAGAAGCACTTAAGTATTCATGGAAGGCATTTGTTTACGAATACCTGGAGCTTCTGTATGATTTTTCCTGTATGTTTCCATGTCTCACACCCATATAGTAGTACCAATTTCACACATGAGCTGAACATCCGTATCTTGGTCTTGCGCGACAGGACAGAAGTATTCCAGACTTTGTGTAACATGTTAAATGCATATCTGGCTTTATTTATACGTTTGTGTATGTCTTCTTCTGTTCCACCTGTTTTCGTTACTGTGCAACCAAGGTATACGAATTCAATTACATCTTCAATTTGTATATTGTTGATGTGCATCGGGGTGGTTATATTTGTGTTGAGTCTCATCGCCTTGGTTTTCTTGATATTAATTTTGAGACCAACTTCATTAGCTAGATCTGATAGCTGTTGCACTTTCTGCTGCATGTCGGAGTGTTTGTGTGAGAGCAAGCATATGTCGTCTGCATAGTCCAAATCATTGAATTTACCAGTTAACCCCCATTGAATGCCATTAGGGGACTTGTTATCTAGTTTCCGCATTACACTGTCTAATACAATTAGGAACAGCATTGGTGAGAGTACGCAACCTTGCCTTACTCCTCGAGTGTTGTAGTATGCTTCACTTTGTTTGCCTTTGTATTGGATTCGGTTTCCAGCATCCCGATACATTTCTTGTATGAGTTCAATTAATTTCTTTGGGATGCCCATTTCACAAAGTGTCTGCCATATTGCGTTCCTGTTTATCGTATCGAATGCGCGTTCGAAATCGACGAAGAGCATATACAATGGTGAATTCCATTCATTGGATTGCTCAGTGATGATACGGATTGTGTTGATGTGATCAGTGCAACTTCTTCCTGGTTTAAATCCAGCTTGTTCGTTTCTTAATTTTGCATTGATCGTAGGTGAGATTCTGTCAATGAGATACCTCGCCAGTTCCTACATTCTCTTAGGTCACCTTTCTTGGGTATCGTAATTATCAAGCCTTCTTTCCATTTCAGTGGGATTCTCCCAGAATTCCAGATTTCTTGGATTATTGGTGTTAATATGCTTGCAGTTGTAGATTAATCTCCTTTGAATATTTCGGCGGTTATACTGTCTGTTCCAGCAGCCTTATTGTTCTTCAGTCTATTAATGACATCTTTAACTTCCCGTTCCGTTGGTGGATGGGTGTTGCTAGTTTCGTTATTGATATCAATTAATGACTGGAGATTTTCGGGGTCGGCGACGACGTCTTCTTTGAAATATTCCTTCCATCTCTTTAACTGTGCTTCATCTGTTGTTAGTACTTGACCATTAGCGTCCCTTATTTGTAATTTTACCAGTGAACTTTCTTACACACTGGTGTAGTGCTCGCATATTTTGGATTGCTGCTGCCTCTTCAGCAGCTTTGAGAATGCTTTCTGTATATTTTCTTCGATCATTCCTTGCCATCTTCTGTACTTAACGCGCTGTTTCTTCGTTTCACCTCTTCTGTGTTATGTTGGCACATTTGCAACTTAAATTGACGGCGTTCCTCAACTTTCTGCCATGTATCATCACTGATCCAAGGTTTCTTTTTGTATTCTCTGTAGCCGAGTACGTCCGTGGCAGTCTTGATGTAGGCTTCTTCTGCTTGGTTCCATCTTTCTTCTATACGGGTGGCTTCAGACTGGAGATTGAGTTGGAGCGTTTCATTGAAAGTGTTTCTTGTTTCAATGTCTCTCAATCTATTTGTGTTAAATTTCCTCCTATTTGTCTTCGAATGTTTTATAGCTGCTGGCTTGATCTTGAATTGTGCTATTACCAGCTGATGATCGCTGTGTACATCTGCGCCCCTCATTGTTCTTACATCTTGTAGTGATGTGAGAAATTTCTTATTGATCTTTACGTGATCTATCTGATTTTTAGTTCGGCCATACGTTGATGTCCATGTGTATTTATGTATATTTTTGTGTGGAAACCTACTGCCGCCTATGAACAATTGATTTGTGCTACAGAAGTCGACCAGTCTTTCTCCATTGTTATTTCGCACAGAGTCCAATGCATTTCTTCCCATGATAGTGGTTAGGTTGATGTTGTCTGTACCAATTTTTGCATTGAAATCTCATTGTATGATTTTGACGTCATTTCTGTGCTTTCTCCATAAAATATAACTCACTGTTAAAAATATCTGTTTTTGATTTCAAAGCACTTGATAATCGTATGTGTAAGCTACGCTTACACATTCGACTAGCCAACCTGTCAATCATTTGGGTTCATGCGCCCACTAATTTAAGCCTACCCAAAAATAAAGTTTCATTTTGCAAAAATTTGGATGATCTGATGGGATCCACACCGGAGCACGACGTCAGAATAGTGATTGGTGATCTTAATGCTAGAACTGGCAAAAATCAGATTGACTTATTTGAAAACATAGGAAACTCCCGATACAATCTAGCGCCCTGGTTAGTAACATTGATACACCCTCGTAAGACAGCCCCAAGTTAAATTGGCCATGTATTAATTTCTAAGGGAAGATTTCGGGTCACCAGGGTTCGCAGGAAAACGTAATTTACGTTTCAAATGTGAAAGTCTGATAAACGAAGGTGAGAAAGCACAATATCAGAATCTTAATAGCAGCACCATTATGTAAACCAACACTCGTTCTGATGATGTAAACGCTCTATGGGACGTATTGAAAACTTCGGTTGTCAGTGCGGCCCAGGCGACTCTAGGTGTGGTAATTATTAAACCCAAAAATGATTGGTTAATGCGGGGTGTCGTCTTGCTGCCGAGCAACAGAACAACGCCTATAAAGAAGGCTAAAGTCTTAGGAGTCATCATCATCATCATCATGTTAATCTGACGTTTCTTGTTTATGAGAATGTCGCCTAGACTTAGTCTTTATACATTCTCGCGCTGTCGTGCTTGGTCTTTCTAACTGTTTTTTGTATGTTGAGCCAGGTTCTATATCCTGTTTCCATCCATGCCACGAGGAGGCGCATACATTATACTATCTCGTCACTTGGTTCTCAGCCCCATCATTAGTTGGGACCTTTCCTCTTCGACAATATTGCAGCTGTAAAGCAGGTGGTCCATGGTTTAGTCGTCATGGCCACACTCACAGCTGCTGGTTTCGCTTATGTGGAACATTTTAAGGTAGGATGCTATTTTGCCATGCCCAGTTAACATTTGTGTAAATGGTGCACTTAGCTCAAGCCTTTTGTCGAACCTTTCTTCGATGTTTGAAAAGAAACTAAAGGTCCTTCCATCCAACGCCTTCCTTCTTTGTCTTTCTATTAGTACCACGTGCCCGTATGTCACACTTATCCTCTTTCTTAGTTTATAAGCAACTCTTTCTTGTAGTAGTATATCAATTGGTATTATACCAGCTAGAACTGGAATTGCATCGGTTGATACAGTTCTGTGAGCCTTAGAATTCCCATAAGGATTCCACTTTATGCAATCATTAATGTTCTTTGGTGGGCAATTTATTCTGCCCGGCTACTCATCGCAGCCATATGTAAGAAATGCAAATCTTGGGCGTCTTTTTGTTTAAGACCCGAAGTTTCTTTAGCTACTCTTCTTAGTGCATAGAACACTTTTTTACTGCTTTCTGCAATCCTTTTGACATGCGATGAAACTCCAAGCCTTTCGTCATAATTTGCACCAAGCCATTTTTCTGTTTTGATCATCTTGACCCTCGCATACATTCATAGACACCAAAGGTGGTTTTCTGATATCGAGTGATCTTTTAATCTGGATCATTACTGTTTTGGACATTCACAGACATTCACAGACGAAAGTTCCATATTATAGCTGCAACACCAATCGGTAATTTTGTTAATAGCACTCCGCACTAATTCCTGAATACTTTGTCTCGATTTTCCAGCAAAGAGCATTACCTTATCGTCCGCAAATGTCACTTCTTGGACATTGGCGGTCATACTACTATTGAAGACGATGTTTCGTTAGTGTGAGCCCAAAACAGACCCCTGTGGACACCTTTTTGTCACATTTTTCTGAAGTGAGCCAAATTTTGTAAAAACATTTGCGAATCTTTCAGAGAAATAGTTACCATAGCGTCCTCTGTGGACCGATTCCCTCTAAATTTGAACTGTTTGTCGTTGTACCTACCAACCCATACTGATAGTAGCATGGTTGGCTTATAGAATTTTGGGTCAGTGGGATTTCTTCCACCGCCCTTCCTTATGATAATTACTTTGTCGTTTTCCACGCTTTCAGAAAAAACCCTGTTTTAAGACATTCGTTTAGGAAGCGCGTGATACTAGGCCCTATTTTAGGCCATGCTTTTTGTATCACATCGACTTCGATGTTATCGAGGCCCGATGCTTTTCTCTTTTTAAATGACATTATTGCGTTCGTAGTTTCATCATTACTCAATTCTTCCACGTGATTTTTGCTTCTATTATATCAACATCCTCTTTTGATGCGCATGTTATATTTTCGGACCATCCTTGACAAGATGTTTCTAATAAGTTTTCAAACGTTTCCTAATTAGCACGTTTAAGTGGATATCAGGAAACCCAGCTTGGGGACCCATTAATATTATATGCGCCTATAGAATTTAAAGTTAGGACAATAGCCCTATGCTCAATAGAAATCCAGTCTTATTTTTCTCTCCAGTTGGTAACTTTCCCCAACACCTCACCACTCACAAGTGTTTGATCGATATTTGATTCAATATTGTGGCTATAGGTGCTTGACTGACCTTCTTTGTTTATAACAAAGAGGTCTCTTCTTGCAATAAACTCTTAAACTAAGATTCCTCATTCGTCTGTGTCCTTATTATGCCATAGTTTGGACTTAGTGTTGATGTCGTTAGTAATTATAATTGGAAGGTTTTTGAGGCCTTCCATAATTTTATTGAGCCTATTGATGTGATTTACTGGTTCATCAAAGTATTGAATATAGATACTGATTAGATAAAAATTACCCAGAGCAGATCTTACTTCAACACTTACACAATCTGAAACACACAATCGTGAGACCCTCAGTACGTTTAGATCTTTCTCTTTCTTTAGCCATATGGGTTATTGCATGCAGAGTATATCTATATTCTTATCATGTGCGCATTGTCTAATTTCACGTCTAACGATTTTTGCATTTTGCATATTGAGTTGGACAATCCTTAATTGACGGTTTATTTGGGCTTTAATCGTCTATTTGTATGCTGAGCATATTCTGCTTTTCAGGGAATGGTGGTAGGCTTTGTTGGATCTTTTACAGCTCACACACTTAGCCCCTTCCGCTTTTTTTGACATGATTTGTGGTGAGGTTCGACCTCGGCGCCGTATCCGCAAATTTTATATTGATCTTGTACTTTGCAGAACTTGACAATAAGTCCAAAAACTCTGCATGAAGACCACACAATGTATACTTTGCGATTATTTAGTAGAGTATTCCGAGCTTCTGGACACCTCTATCACCCACGGAATGACCTCGTTGTTTTTGGGCCCAATTTTGAATGCAAGCTTAAAGTCTTAGGAGTACAACAACTCAGCAATAACCAGAGTTCTCGTAACACCTTTAAAGGAGTCACAAGGCTGTATCATACTTTTAGACCTAGATTATCGCCCTTCAGGAGCAGGATGGAAAGCTCCATGTTAACATCGATGCAGTGCTCGACACTTGGAAGGTGCATTTCTGTGATTTACTCAATGTACAACAAGTGTTAAATGGTTTGTTTGTACAGTTCCTTTGTTTATACAGAGGGCACATCCTACGAGGAATTCACACTAGCCATGCAGAAACTAAAAAGAACCCCCCTCGGTTTCTATCTTTTCGACCTTATTCGATTAGTATGGCAAAGTGACGTTATTGTTGTTGTGCCCTATCCTTAAAAAAGGAGATAGCTCAAAAGATGAGCTAAATGCAGAAATCAAAAACTATCGCGGCATAGCTTTACTTTGCACAGCATACAAATTATTGTTCTACATAATATTGGAGATAATTTCTAGCCCGATGGAGGAAAGTTTAGATGACTACCAAGAGGATTTTGTCCGAATTGGGCAGTCACTGATCAATTTTTTTCGCTGATTCTTTCTAAATATTACGAAATAGCTCGTCACGTACATAAGATGTTCTTGAATTTCCAACACGCCTATAACTCAGTCCATCAAGATAGCTTACGGTTTACTTTGCGATGCATTCGAAATAAAATATATGATCATTGGTTTTAGAGACCAAAACGTAATGGATTTTAATATCACATATTTGAGGGAGTGATCACATATTTGAGGGAGTGACAAGTTTCCGATGCCTCAGATCCCTTGTCGCTCGTGGTAATTGTGTAGGAAATGATATAAAAGCGCATCTTGTCGCTGGTAACCGTGCACAGTATGCCTTACGTCCTCTGTTAAAGTCAAAACACCTTGCAAATACCAAAAAACTGAAGTTTTACAAAGTGTCAATCCGACCCGTTGTCATGTATGAGTTGGACGCTTTCGGATATGTATAAAAGATGGTTAATGACATTCGAGAGAAGAATCACGCGCATAATATATGGCCCAAACGCGAACCTAACAATATTTACCGAGTTTTATTCAACTACGAGATCATGAAATAAAAGGACAGCCAAGTATTCTGGCTCATTTATGTTCTACGATCCTAAACGGATGGTTCAGCGATCTCTGAGAGGGAAATCACCATTTGGCAAGCGCAGAGGTCACTGCCGGCCCCTCGAAGTAGAGAATGACTTGCCTTCTTTCGACTTTTTATAACAACAAGCTCGGTATCGAAGCCGATGGAGCCAGACCGTTGATTTGATACGGCCCTGTATAATGAACTGTAGAAGTTGTTTTTTATTATTATTCAATGAACGGTTGATTCATTTGTGTAAGCAAATCCTTTAAACTGATGTGGCCATTGGTGGAATAATTTAATAGCGCTCAAAATATGACATTGCAAAAAATCCATATTTTCATGATGATAAAGTAAGAGCCAGCAAAAATAATTATGATAATGTCACCTAGCTGACAGCTTCCACACACATACAGTACGATATTTAAATTAGCCACTGTATGAATATCGGAAGTAAAATAGTGTTCCATACATTATTCAACAGATAATAAACACTCACGTACATATATGTTCTGCTCATGGCCAAACTAAAAAAAAAATGTATGACACGATATGTAAATTTATGTTCTACTGTTGTCGTATGTAAATTGTATTAAAAGGTGCAGCTTATAACTGATTTCCCATTACAAAATAATGCAACTATACAAGAGCTCATGAATTACGTATTACAACAGTATTATCCCATCCATTAAAAAGACCAAATCCAAGCAGCATTTCTCATTTCCTCCAAACAAAAAAAAAAAATTAAATTAAAATTTTCATCGAACAAATCCGGCGATCGATCAAATCAAATTTTTTATTTTTTTTTTCGTTAAAATCTATTTTGTCGATTAAATAAATCTTGTGGAGGACAAAACATCTTAACCTAAATCCTCCATAATCCATTATCAATTCTGTAATGGACAAAGTCAACTGTATATCCATTATTGATTGCATTCTATCGAAATTGGGATTAGTAGTTAAAAATTTAATTTTTTTTTAACATTTTGACGTAGAAATTTTTCGGTTTAAGAATAGCCGTTGTGCACAGTTTCCATCAACGGAATGAATTAAAAATTCATTGATGAATTTATTACTCCGTCGAAATGAATAGATAAGGGGAAAATTCCCCTATTTAATGTTTGAGTTAGTGTGAGTTCCCCTATTTCTATCGGATTTATAGGTATTGGTGTCAAATAGTGTTCATCGAATGAACTGTTAAAGGAGAAATATTTATTTTTATTTAGTATTAATTCATTCGTAATTCATGCAAGGGAGAATTTTATTTTCTTAAAGATGTTAAAGCTAAACACTTAAATTTAATTGGAAATCGTGAGAAATTGATAAAAAAAATTTAATAGTTATAGACGGCGCTATATTTTATGTGAAATAATAACGGGAAAAGCGAGATAAATTATAATTGATCGGCTATGAACTTGAAATTTATATATGGAGCTCGTTTAGCAATTGGCGTGATATATGCTACGGCATTTGGTTTGGAACATACCAGAATCATGTCAGTAAAGGAATACAAACGAATACTATACGATTCTAGAGTTATTCTTCCGTAAATAATTCGTAATTTATATTCGGAAAGAAAATAAAAATTTAGACAGTTTTAAAATACTTCAAGGTTTATAGACTCATGGGTGTAACATTAGCCATAAGTACAATATTAAGTAAACCATTTTTTATGGCCGGTTTACCATAGGTAGTTGTTTTGAATAAACTAAACAAATCGGACTATCATTGTAGAAGAATGAGCTCAGCTGGAAACGGTATTTTTTTAAAATGTTGTTTGTATTGGCAGTACCTACTGGACATAAAGCTCATGTGAACCAGCTGTAGTTGATTGATAAATAATTGTATGTTTTAGTTTCTGATTCAGTTTTTCCCAGTTAGAAGAAATTAAAATCTATTAGCATATCTTCCTATTTACCGAGCAATTGGCGCAGTAGTTAAAGCTGCGGTGTTTAGACGGGAGGTACCGGGTTCGAATCTCAATGGGAGAGGGTTGCAGAACGGATTTTTCATCGACTGATTACGATTGGTGATGACGATGAACACAACTATGGCCGAACCATCGTCCATGTCAGTACAGGCTGGCTGGAGCAATGCAATGTGCAGATGGATTTAAAATTGAACGTGTATTCGTGCGTCCTTTATTTGGCTAGTGACGGCGTAAGGCAGGACGTTAAAAATTAAACGCGAAAAAGGTGGGAGAGGTTCGGCCCCAGAAAAGATTGCAGCGGGTTTAAACACACAAAAAAAATCTTCCTATTTGATATTAATTGTTTTAAGCTAGATGATGACTATTGATTACGCAAAATAAAGTAAGACCCGTCGTAAGCCTCTAGTACCACAAATATTAAATGGAGTTATGGACCGGGTCAGTGAAAACGTATTTAATGGAATGATTTTGATAAACTGATTTGTTCTAAAATAAAACTGAAGCTTTGCCTTGGTTGGCGATGCTTTTTCTTTCACTAGGTGTCAGTTGATCCATCACACCCAACAAAAATACAGATAAAGGAAACACAAGCTAGTGGTATGACCTGAACTTATCAGTGCCGCGGAAAAAGCACATTTTTGGTAAATTGAATATTTTAACGCTTTCAAAGGCAACGCCTTCTCAATTAAGATGGAAGTTTTGTAAATACATTTTTACAATAAAGGGTTACCCAATAAGAAGTTTCATTTTGAATAGCCTGCTATTTGGGCAGCTGTCAATTTTGAAGCTGTCATCTTTTGACATTTGGCAAGTAAAAACTACGCCAATACTAAAAATGATACGACCAAGCTGCAACAATGCATTGAAATTGTTAAAATTCATTACAAAAATGGTGAAAATTTTGCAGTCACAGTTCGCAAAACCAAAGCACTTTTTGATCGTCGTGGACCATCTTCTCGGCCGGCAATAGTTAAACTGCTGGAAAAATTTGAGCTGTTGGGACAAGTTAGTGATGTGAAAAATCAAAACCGGGTGTGTCGCTCAAGAACAACTGAGAATATTGCTGCTGTAGCCCGTAGTGTTGAAGAAAACCCGTTTGTCGATTCCTCGTCGATCTTTGGAATTAGACATTCCACAAACGACATTACACCGTATTTTGCAAAAAGGATTTTTAAGTTCAGTTAAACAATAACTCAAGTCGGTCGATCATCATAAACGTCATATCTCAATATGACTATTAATGACTATCATATCAATGATCCGGATTTTCATCGAAAAATTATCTTCAGTGATGAGGTCCCTTTTCACCTCGGAGCTTATGTTAATAAGCAGAATTGTTGCATTTGGGGCCCAGAAAATCCAAGAATGATTGTTGAAAGGCTCTCCATCCTCAACGTGTCACTTTTTGGTGATTTTGGTCACTGTTTAGTTACTTTTTCGAAACTGATGCTGGAACAACTGTTTCGGTGAATGAATAGCGCTACCGAGCTATGATTAATGATTTTTTATGGCCGGAATTGGAAGATATTGATGTGGACGACGTTTATTTTCAGCAAAACGGAGCTACGTGTCACACAAGCAACGATACAATCGCAATTTCGTAAGAAAAGTTTCCTAACCGTGTTACTTTTAGAAGAGGTGATCACAATTAACCATTGACATTTTGTGATTTAACACCTTTAGACTTTTTACTTTGAAACCACGCAAAAGATAAGGTCTATGCCCCCACAATCGATTCAAGACCTTCAAGATGGGAGCAGAAATCTGGAATTCGTGAAGTTATCGAGGCCATACAGCCGCAAATGTGCGAATTGGTCATGGAAAATTTCATGAAAAGGATATGGTGCTGCAAGCGTAGCTTCCTCTTTACGATGAAATAAACATTCATTGATTTCTCTTAAAAAATAATAAAATTATTATAACCAGGTTTAAATCTACTGTTTGTAAGGTGGCATTTATTAAAGAATAGACTCGAACAGAGCACACCATTTTAGAAGAAAATAAAGTTTTATATCAAAGTTCGAAAAACTCATAAAATCAACTATAAGAAAGGTGCACATATTAAGATTGATGAGTGACCTAAACACCTAACACCTAAGCACAGTCTAGACTCAATCAATATTAACGGCAACAGCATTCCTGATTTTTTTTTACATATCACTTAGGATAATGTTATATCCTTAATATGAAAGCTCTAGCACAACAAACACACGGTACTACCAACCAGTAAAGGAAGGATAAAGAAGAAATAAGGTAAGAAAAGAATAAAAGAAATAAAGGTTTTCGGTCTTTTAATTTTTTACTTTTGATATTAAGTTTGCATTTCTGTAAATTGTATAACAACGGGAACGTCTTATGATCCAGTTCATTCCACATTCATGGTGCATTTAATTTCCAGATCGAGTTTATGCACAAGCCATCTTAAATTATGCACGGGCCTGGGCAATTAGGACAATAAGCCCAATAAGGTCCCACATTACGCCTGTAAGAGACTGAAGATCAGATAATAATTGTACGTCCCTAATCATTCATTGATCACTCAGTTTTGGATCTGATCGAGTGCAATTAAATGAGTTTTCGGTGCACCAGTATGAGAATTATACTTCAACCTGGGTCTTGCAAAAAGGTCATGTTACTTGTAAATGTTTCTGATGAAGTAAAATAAAACTTACATCGTCGTACAAATTCAAGACAATTGGCTACACCAATTGCTGTTTGGTTCATTTGTTCAGCCCAAGAAATCCTCTATAATATAGTCAGACGTAGTCATCAGTTCTGCTAGAAAGAAACACAGGATTTAAATTTGTTGGGATTAAAATAAACCCTGTTGGCCTCACGCTATTCAAGAATTGTATTGAAATCTTGCGTTAAGCGATCATTCGTAGCCATTCTTCAAGAAGGTAAACGGTAAGAGAAGGATAGAAGATCATGGATGTAAATTAGGAAAGAAGTCGGAAAAAGGACTGATCTCTAAAGGAACACCAGCATTCAAAAAATGTGTAATGGAAGCCTCGTCATCCACCACCTCTTGGATTTTGCGGCAAAGAAGAAAACTCCCAATCCATAAAATTATTGAACCGTGGAGAACAAGTTCAGTGCAACATTAATTAAGTCACCTGTTGAGCACCATCCGTGAAAACCATACTGACGGTTGGGAAGTCGATGGTAATTTTTCATCAAGTGGAAACTGTTTATGGTCTCGGAAAACATCGAGCCGATAGTGGTATAGTGGTCGGACGATAATTTGAAGATTCCGATTTGTTGTCTTTTTTTGGCACCGGATGTACATTAACAATTTTCCAGACGAACGGAAAAAGCCAGAAGACATATCTCAGTGGGACAAACATGATACTAGTTTTTACATAGTGATTTACGATAATATTTGAGAGCAATACTGGGAAAGTACCATTCGAACTGGCTGACTTGTTTGTGTTAATGTTTGCAAGTACTATCGTGGTAACTTTAGGCCTGTTTCTAATGAGTCACATCGAAGAGCTGGGAGATTATCGGAGGAGTTAAGTTATAATCAGCTAAATTAGAGTTTACAGCAAATTTTCGGGTGATGAGATTAGGTTTTTCTTGGGATGTGGAAAAAATATTATCCCCATCTTTCAAAAGTGGTGTAAATGAATTTTGATTATCCAAAAAGTTTTCCTTGACGTGAAAATGACCAAAATGCCCAAGTGCTAAAACCCCAGTTAAAGACTTGCCGCAATTTTTCTCATACTTTTTTTCATTATTTTTTTTAACCTTGCAACACCGTTAGCGATACCAGGTTTCTAGCCGCCTTAAATTCAGCTAAATTTTCATGTGACTGGTTGTTTACATATTTGCTGTGAGAGGCTTCTTTATTGATGGTGGTGTCGTGCAGTCGTGATTATGTCAATGATTGCCTAATATTTTCGTTTAGATTAAGTGGACGGTATGAACTGTTTCATTTTTGTGAGAATGAATGTTGAAACAAAAATGACTGCACTAGCAGTATTACCGAAGACAAAACAAGAGTGCTTTTGGAAGTCTAGAAAAAAAATTTCATTCCTACTCTGTCCACCGTTTTATAGTTCCATAATCAACGTTCAAGAGAAACATTCACTTGCAATGACGACGATATGGCCAATTCCTCTGTAATAAGCCATTGGCCAGCATCTCCCAAAGAGAAACTAACGGTGTATTTATCTGCATGAAATGTCTTAAATAGATTCAGTTGATGACGTGCATCGTTGACCCGTTCTGGTGTTTCCATATAGGTAAGTTACAAGCTTTAAAAATTTCAACCGCATGACCCGATTAAACGGACTAAGAATTTGGAAGGTTTATGGAATATGGAAATTGTGGACATTGAAATAACCCGGCCCCGATGATTTCATCATTTGGTGATTACTAATAGATGCGCTTAATGGAATCTGACAGAGTATTTAATCCAACAAAAGTGGGGCTGGTTGGCATGTTTGGGATTCGATAAAGACTACTTAGGAAGAGTTCGAGACATGGATTACACCATTATAAAGCATTATTCATACTTTAGCCTAAAAAACTGGGAATGGAAACCAAATATACCGTAGCAGATATACCTGGCCAGCCCGTTCTATTGAATTACCCGATGACCAAAGAAACACTGGAGTCTAAAATGTTGGTCTCGCTGAGAAGTAAAACCTCTGGTTTTGTGGATGCTATATGGTGCTCTAAGGCTGCAAAGTTTGTCTTCACGAATGTTACAAAACTGAAGAGTGGACACTCTCCCCAATACACAGGAATACAGAATCTTTAACTTAAAGAATGCGGAACAGTGTTGAGTAACATTGATGTGTCCACAATAGATTGAGGCTTTCGACAAAGTTATGTTAATAGAGTAACAATATTTAGATATGTTCAAAAAAAATCTAAGCTTACGATCTTTAGACTAAAGGTGCTCCCGATAGTCATAAACGGATATAGCTTTTAAAAATCGCCGAGTCAAACAACAAGGGGTTATTGAGAGTACATACAGCGGAAATGGATCAGGATCTTAAGAAAATCCGGGGAAACCCAACAAATAGGCATAAATTGGAAATCTAAAAAAAGTGAAGATTAAATCATACGCTGATCAAGACGAATTGAATAGTTTTAGTTAAACCTATTTAACTATTTTGGTGCAGTCGGTTTACAATAAATTACTAAACTTTCACACCTCAAACATTTTAGACTCATACATTAGAATCAAATTGATCCTAATATATTATTGTTCAATTCAAGAGTCAATAAGTCAAATTAAGGTTATAACTTTACATGCACCGAAAAATGACAAAATGAAAGTAAAACATGTAGTACCTCTTCCTGCGCGATTTCTATATTTTCCAATTACCATGATTTAAAATAAACACACACACATATGAAAATATTTTTTTGCTTAATATGGGAAATATATAGAGAAATGTGAATTTTACATTTTTTACATTTACCAAATTTACGTGAAACTTGCTAGTAAATTTTATTTTACAATTTAACAGAATGAAGGATTTACAACAGTCGTAAAAAGATATTTTAAAGCTTTTTTAGAGCTTAAAATTATTTTTGATAAATAATTTTTAAAATTCGAATAAGACTGTGGTTTCAGAACCATTGTTGGCCGTGTTGTATTTCCAGCTTCACTGGAATCAACCTCAAGCAAGTATTTCGTATTTCTTTTGTAATCCGATAAACCATTTAATTACGATCGCACGCCAGATGAGACCGAGACCGTAAACTTATACTGTCAGTTTATTACTTGTTTAATCGATTTCACGATTATCATAGTCGTAAGTAACGATGGTTGAGATACTTGCTTAACACGCCGCGAGCCCCAGTTCGTTACTATCCGTTGATCAAAATTAATAAATAGGAATTACATTTTTACATATTGAAGGACCAAATTACTGAACAAGGTCCAAATTACTTAAACACTAGAGAGCTAGCCATTCTAGGTGCACCATTTATGGTTTATCTCGTAGCTTTTTTAGAACCGATAAACTACAGCGTTTTCAATTCCTTTATTATTTGCCTTGGTATCATATCGACCCTTTATCTGGTCACTCCATATCCGTTTTTCCTCTTGTATCAGCTGGTTTATCTCTTCAGTGTTTCTTTTATTGCATCTATGGAAAGCTGCTCAAAATTATCGATCTCCTGGTAAAATTAAATTTCTCAAAAAATGCTCTATGCTGTTGATACCACTATAACGACGGCGGAATTGTGTGTGTCGTTATTTTAAGTATTCAGATTTGGATGTTCATGTGCAAAGCAAAGCTCAGTTTCGATCTGATGAGGAATCATAATAATTTGTTAAAAATTAATTGTCATCTCATCAGGCCATGGCAACCGAGTGCTATGTTTAATTGCTACTTTACGCTCTATACATATATTTATGTACAGTGTACATGTAGCGTTAGCGAATTATATGAATGAGCACAAAATATCTGAATAATTGTTTTTTGTGTTTTTTGGGTGTAGTGACGTGTTGCTACACCACCATCGAGAATAAGCCATCAAGAGCATTGTTATACATCGATCCCATAGTTGCGTTGATTTGTTTGCCAAATACTTCTACAATGTCCCGTTGAACCTTTCCATCCATCTGACATCCCATCTGACTATGCAAAGGTGTCATTCTTGTTTTATTTATCCCAAACATCTAATATATTTCCTTAAAGACAATCATCCCGAATTTTTACCATTAATCGGTATGAAGTTCCATCGGTACTTCAAATCTGCTAGTCAAATTGTTAATAACTGCATTAGCCATTGTTGTTGCCTCTTGATTTAGAATTGGATACACCTATGGCTAGTTGCTGAAATAAACAATGACTATCAGCACATATTTATTACCACTATCAGTATTTGAAAACAGCCCTGCCATATTCAGCGCAATTCATTCAAATAATGCTCTAACATTATACTGTTGGATCATTCCCCAGCTTTTTTGTAACGGTTCTTTTAGTGCTGCTTATTGATCCCAATTTTGACAGCAGTCCAACACTGATTGCACTGATTATTGTAGTCAATAGGTTTTTTTTGTTTTTTGAACCCTGTAATATTTTCTGGGGCCGAAGCTCTCCGAACTCTTTCGCGGTTAATTTTTACAACCTTATGCCGTTACCAGCCAAATCGAGGACGCACGAATACAGGTTCGATTTTAAATCCATCTGCACATTGCATTGCTTCAGTCAGCATGTATGACATGGACGATGGTTCGAATAATGGATTCTGCACTCCAACGGGGGGTCATAGTTGTGTTCTTTGTCATCACTGATCAAAATCAGGTGATGAAAAATGCCTTTTGCAACCCTCCCCCGTGGGGATTCAAACCCGGTACCTCCCATTCCAAAAAACGCAGCTTTAACCACTGCGCCAATTGCTAGGTAGCCAATAGGTTTATAAAATGGAAAAATTGTCTGAAATCTTACCCCATGTAAGCCGATGTTCTTTCTCATTATATTAAATTACGGTTCACAAATCTTTATTCCACTTATTGTTCTACTTATTTTGATTTCCAAATGATGTTATTCTGTCATGCAATGGTGGTTTGAATTTTATTGAATGAACTACTCACTTGTTGAACTACTTGCCAAGTTATTCCTTTAACGTCAAGAAACTCCTTTTCGTTTAACATTTAAATAATAACTCCTAACATTTAAATTATGGTTCGAACATTTGTGTTGCCGGGCTGAATCTCAGTTTTAAATTTTCCTTATAGTTTGCTATATTGCATTTATTAAAAGTTTCATATCACCAATTAGTTCCTTCAAATCATAGTTTTGTGCTATTAAAATGCTGCTTTGCTGCTCCATCATTTGGTTCATTTCATGCATTATAACTGTGACAAATCAAAGTTTAAGAATTCGTTTCTACTACTTTATTTGTAACGATTTTTTCTTGTGTTTTATCTTCATTTTCTACAGTTATCACATCCTCTTATTTACTATGAACTTTTATTTGTCCAGATTTCATTCCTATTTCTGCATGGTAAATTTCATTCTTTCAATTTGTAGAGAATCAACATTATTTTATTATTCAAAATCCCACTATGATCATCAATTGTTACGTTTTTGTCTTACCCGGTAATAGACTTTGAACACTAAATATTACACTGTGTTTGGTCTAATATGCAATAGTAACAAGTCCTGTAATCAGTAATCTTGAATCATTTTTTAACTTGTATTGCCTTGGTCCATTAAATTTATTACAGTCTATCTACTAAGAGTTTGAAATAATCAGGAAGCGGATATTATCATTTCCACCACTATACATGACTAACTTATTAAATAGCAAGGAGTAACTATTGACTCTAGAATGTCGTTCAGAACACGATTAGATAGTAAGAGTACAAAAAAAGTTATGTAAAATAATGAAGTTTGATCGCAAATAATGTCGTAGAACATAAACGTAGACAAGGCTTTCTCATTACTGAAGATTATTATGAAATGGAATTTTTCTTTATTATGAATCTAATCGTCTGCCCATGCCGTAAAGGTTTGCTACCGATTGCTAGCTAGTGAAAGCAAACAAGCAGTGAAAATATACGTCAAAAATAACTAAGCCCCCAGAACTTTCTGGTCACTTAGTATTCAATACATTTGCAACTATTACTACATCATTGAGCACATACGCAGTATATAAAAACTTTAGAGTCAACAAAACTAGATGCATAACATTTTAAATGTGTTGAGGATAAAGTGGTAATAAATTATCTAGTCATTAAATTTGTTGACGCAGATGATGATTGTTTCGTTTATATATAGCTATTTTAAGATAAGTATACAAGTTTTTTTTATTTATAATGTCCTAAGGTTATTGCCACATTTACGATTTTCATTTGTCTCATGTGATACTTTAAATTTACAATATCTAACACTTTAATTAGAACCTACCAAAAAAAAAAAAAGTATCCAAACAAATTTGACTCAACCGTTGAAGCACGTACAATATTATAGTCTACATGATATTGGAAGGATATCAAATTTCTCTTGGCATCCACATGTTATGCACACAAACACACAAATTCCATTAAATTTGTGTACAGCAAAAAATTCTCTTCTTTTAATTTATTAAGATCTGGGCGATAAACAAAAACAAGAAATATATCAATCAAATTAATCATTTATCATTCAATTAAATAAACAGAAACAATTAGTTAAATTTATCATTGTTCAGCAAAAAAAAATAAAGTTGCAGACGTAAAAACATCCACACACAGTAGATGAAAATTTAAACCAAATGCTATTATCCAAAGCAAAAAATAAAGGATTTTACCAATTCAGTGAACATGATTGATTTTTAATTCAATAGAGTTTTCCAATTAGAATGACGATATTTTTTTCCTCTATCATCGCCACGCCTAACGCTTTAAGAACATATCTCGAATCTACTAGACTTATTCATTATGGCTTTGAACGTAAACCATTAAACATTTTTTTTCGTAACACAGAATTATCTATCCTTAAAAATACTGGCAATGAGGCTATGACGGTATTCGAACCCTTGATTTTTATATTTTTACACCAACGCTCTAACCATCTGACTATTGCCAATTCACATGTTGACTTTGTTGCATGGCAGCCATAGTCTCCGTTTCCGGTCTTGTAAAATTTTAACCGGTTCACATGAACAATCTTCATTTTAGTTTTGCAGCTTTGTTATCCTATACTCGACATCCTTGATTTGTTTGATGACCATTCAAGGTCCCTCCCAATTTTGTTGTAATTTCAAAGATTTCCCTTTTATTCGTTTGAGATTGAAAAGCCAAAACAAATCACCGTCCACAAATCCTGGGCTGTTCGACCGCATATCGTATCGTATCTGAATTTGATCACTGGCTTTCACTATGTTATGTCTTCTTACTGCATTGGGAACGTTGATCATCTTTTGCTTTAAATCTGCAACGTAATCTTGTTAGGCGACTGGTTCATTTGCTGATGAGCCAAATTTTATATCATACGGAAGTCGGAGTTCTCTGCTGAATGCAACTATAGCTGGTGAATTCCGAGTTGTATCATCGGAGTTGCAATACGCCATCATGAATAGTGGAATTCATCGGTCCTAAATATCTTGGTTGTCATTGATCTCTTTACGTAAATACTCTTCCAAAGATCATCATTCCGACTGATTATAGATGCAATGGTGTAGTCTTTGTTTTTCTTGATCTTAAGTACTAGACATAATTCCTGGAACACGTTCGACTCAAAATTACGTCCATGATCAGAGTTCCAACGATACTCCCAATCTATACTGATCCATTGGTTTACGAACGAGTTTGCGATTGTTCGAGCTTCTTGATTCATCACTAGATAAGCTTCAATCCATTTGCTGAAGTAATCGACACACACGAGTATGTATTGGTTTCCATAATTCGTCGTGGAAAATGGTCCCGAAATATCCATGGCGATCTGCTCAAATAGTGCTCCGACATTGTATTGCTTCATCCTTCATCTGGTTCACATTCCGGTTATTTGCGCGCACTATTTGCTGTTTTGTGCCTTACCATTGGCCAATTCCAAACGTCTCAACAGCAACCTATCATCTATTGTCAATGATTGCCATTGAGCCCAATAACCCTTCACCGTAGAACTTTCCGTCGTGATTTCATGCCACTGTGATATTTTACCTTTCTCCATCCACTTGATCATTGGTGCGATAGACACGTCGTGTCGCTATTCTTTCACTAGCTGCTCTCTGCTCTAGTGATCTTCTGCATCGACTTTGATCCTTGTGATTATTACTATGGGGTTCCTTTTTTCTTGTCTAGAACAGTGCTTACATTGAGGGTTACAAGGCCTTTCCATCTACGTTGCTATGTAATAATATAGCCTGTAGAATTTCGACCCATCTTCCAACTTGTCCATCTGGTTCTTTGAACTGTATTAACAATTTCAGGGTTGCATGGTCCATTCGAAGAAGAAACTCTGGCCCATACAGGACTTATGGAAGGGCTTCACGCTACCCACTGCTGTCAACAATTCTCTCGTTTTACGCAATAGTTTTTCTCTGGTTTGGATAGTGCGAGGCTGTAGTATGCTATTATCCGTTCTGTATTCTCCTGGTTTTATGATAGCACTGTGCCTACTCCTATATCTCTTGCGTCGATATCCAATATAAAGAGTTATCCGGCTAGTGGGTACGCCAAAATTGGCGAACTGCAAAATATCTTCTTTAGTTAGATGAACGCATCTTGATCTCCTGTCCAATTGAATGATTGCGTTTTCTCAGTAAGACGATGCAAGTTGCTTGCGCTATCTGCAAAGTTCGTCACGAATCGTCGATTGTAAGAACACAGTCCCAGAAAAGTCCTCAGTTCGTGTATGTTTCTTAAAGTGTGCCATTCTTCCATTGCTGATAATTTCGAATCAGTTCATATCCCGTGACTCGACACAATGTGGCCGATTAAATTACAATAAGTTGTATTTTAAGATAATTTACTTCGTTTTTAAAAAGGCTACAGTTTGACATTTAATTTCAATCCGGCCGACCTATTGATTTGAAGCATTTGAAAGAGGTTCTTAGCTATTACATATGATGATCAACAAGGTAGACAACGAAAGAAAAGCATAATGGATACAAGTATCTGCAGGGCAGGATTACCTGGCAATGGAAAACTTTATGAAGTTTCTTGGAAAACGAGTTGATGCATTGAATTCCATTAAGGTGTTTTTTAAAAGAGCACAACCGAAGAAGGTGCAAACATATGCACTTATACAACTACTACCTATGAAGCGATGTTTTTGAAAGGATCCAGAGTTTTTATATACACTTTCTTTGACACAAAACTTTAAAATTAATACAAATTATATTTTTTAAAAATTGGATGTCAAAAAACCAATGTCAAGGAAGTCAAAGAACTACGTGATTAAATGCATTCTCCGTTGCAAATAAATGTCGCTATTAGTTAACAATATCGGCAGGATTATTTATTTATTTGTATGTATATGTTACATACATTTAGAATTTAGAATTTAGAATTAAGGAGAAAAGCTCATATGGAAGCAATTATAATAACATCAAAACCAACATTTGCTTCCATGAAATAATAATAATAATAATAATAATAAAATAACAAATAACAAATAACATAAAAGATTAAAAAAAAAAAACTGTGTATTGCCAATTAGCCAAACCATTCTTAAAATGTTGACTTAAATAATTTTGTCGAGCCTAGCCTTTTAATAACAAGTGGAATTAAATTCCAGAGAGAAATCTCCCTAACGAAAAAGGATTTATGTAACGATAAACACACATTTTTTGGTGGGAGTGACCGCAAGTTTGCTGAATGAAACCTACCAATTATCAACTTCCTATACAAATAAATTGGCTGCTTAGTTTTAAGAAGTTTAAACATAAAAAGACAAACGCGAAGTTCAAAAAAGGTAGATAAACTACATCCTAAAACAACTTTAGAATAAGGAGAAATATGATCGAATTTTCTAATACCAAAAATAAACCTAGTACAAGCATTGAAACATCTTTGGAGAATACTCATATTCTCTTGAAGTAATCCAAACAAAACTACCTCACCATAAATAAAATATGGGAGAAGATAAGACAGATACATTCTTTTCTTAAATTGACTATCCGTAAATCCTACCACTTTGTACAAACAACTAATACCAAACACCCTTCTATTAATATTAACTAAGTGGTCAGCCCAAGTAAGAGATTTATTTAAAATTAATCCTAAGTCTTTAACAGTATTTGACAACGGAATAAGAGAATCACCAAGGTAAATTCCAGGAAAAAACGAGGTATCTAAAGGTTTCTTATAAATTATAATAGACTGAGATTTACTCGCATTTAATCTAAGCCCATTCAAAACCGACCAATTAACTATACTACATAAATCTTCATTTATCAGAGAAATGTTCCTAATTACAGAGTTTGGATCTAAACGACTGTTTCTATATATTTGGACATCATCCAAACTGGAAGGAAATCAGATAAGCTATCACCGAAATAAACTGCCTGAGAACGATTAGAAAAATAATTGAAAACTAATTTTGCGGCGGAAAATGAAAATCTAAATTGAAAAATAAGCTTATTGAATAAAATACCGTGATTTAAAGAATCGAAGGCATTGGAAAAATCTAACAAAGTTAAAGAGGTCAAATCTCTATTACTCATATTACGTCTAATGTCGTCACAAACGTTTAGTAACGCAGTGGTTGTACTATGGTATTTTCTAAGCCCAGATTGAACACAGCTTACTAAACTATTACTATTAAGGTGTACCTGCGTTTGATTCTTGACAACTATCAAGGTCATCCAGAAAAAGAGGAGGACGTAAGGATAGAATTAAAAATATGTAGCAAGTACTTTGAAATGAAAGGAAAAACTCGTTTTACGAATTTTAAGCTGATATTATCCAAACCAGAGGATTCCGATTTAACCTTCCATATAGCGGAATGCAACTCAACGAGCGAAATATTTGTGAATGAAAAAGGATTAGAGGACTCATCAGAAAGTAATTCGACCGTATTACTACCAGAGTTAAGATTGGAGCTAAAAAAACTGGAAATTAGGATATTTTTTCCATAAACGATATTTGCTAACCCTAACGCAAATAGCATTAGATATTTCTTGACACCACCAAGGTGGAGAATTTGGTTTTAGAGTAACAGTCCTAAATGTAACACAAGTCTCAAAAACGAAACCAAGATAAGCGTTGAAAATTTCGATTTGTCTAGTAGAAGAACTAACAGAAAAGATATCCTTTCAAGGAACCGAGGTACAAGCTAAATAAACACAGGAATCATCTAACCTAGAATAATACCTAAAGATAAAGCTTCTAGACTTGGGCGGAGAATAACAATTAACAGAAAAAACTAAAAGATCATGATGAGAGCCTATCACAACTGATTGAAAAAACAAATAGGGCTATTACTAAAGGAAACAATATGGTCAATAAGAGAATAAAAAATACCGCTAGCGGATAAAAGACGGATAAGTTAAGACTATTTAAAAGATACAAATAATCTCTAGAAAATGTGGAGTTTTGGAGGATATCGAAATTAAAATCACCCACTATATATATTTCATCGAACCTACAAGAGAAATTACCAAACAATCTTTCTATATCTACAAGAGATTTTTTAAATTGAGCATACTACCTCTTACTAGTTTTTGGAGGGTTATAGACCGTACCGTACGTTAACAAACATAAACTCTAAATCGGAGACCAACGACTATAAAATAGAAGAAGGTACACTCACTAATCAAGCCTTAATATGCTCACCTACATACATACAAACGCCGCCGTAATTTAAGGGGAGATACCGGCCTATCCATTAAATAATAAAACCCTCAATGTTCAAAGCTAAACTAGGAATATTAGGATTCGAAAATGTTTCAGTAAAACAAAGTATTTCCACTGATGCACCATTAATAATGTGACGTAATTCGTCAATATTTGTGAATAAGCTTTGAACATTTAAACTACCTATAGATAAATTTGATTTATCCGCTAGCGTCGATTTTAGGACTACATTTTGAATATTCACCGACCTAACAAATACTTAAATACTAGGACTGGCGTAACCAATTGGCAATACAGGTAATAATAAATAGAATACGAACAAATGGAACAATACTTATCTTGGTGCCCCAATTTATGCAAAAAACCCAAAAAAAAATTTCATTACTTTTCATAAAAATGTGACGTCCGGCAACTCCATCATCATTGATCTGGTCTTCACCATACTATTGGTTAAAAACTTTAAAAGTTACTGAATTACATAATCCATTTGGTTTTACTCGCATTTTTTAAGATTATCAGCGAAGGTTTTATAAACGTCCAAAATTATTGTGCACCTTCCATATATCTTATTTGTATTTAATGCCACTATCCAGATATTGAAAATAGAGAACCCTTTATATTAAATTTTCTTTTGGTGTTGTTGTAGGAAATATAATTTGAGATTTTAATATTGTTCGTTGATTAGTTTTTATCATTGCACAGGGAATTAATATTGCAGAGTTTGCCAATAGGAATACTAGATCTTCTAAATTTTTTGAAATTATACGAAAAAAGTACAAGCAAATATCACAGTCCAGAGTTCAATATCATCGGAATATTCTAAAATTGTATTCCAACTGAATTGATTCGGTACATTAAGCACCTTTATGATCTTTATGGTTCGTGTTTCATTTGAATTTAAAGTATAGGATTGCCTTTAATGGATAACCCATTATTTTTGGTAAGATTAATTTTATTTGTCAATCTCATAAGTGTTGAATGATTTTCAAATTTCCAAAATTACTTTTGGATGTACCAATCATACATGTAGACTGTTGACCTAAAGGACATGTGAACATACTGTCTATATATGTATTCATTACCAATTTGTAGTCGTAAATTTAATTCACTCTTTTGCTCGAAATATTATTCATAAATTAATTTAAATTCTACTCTAATTTTTTTTATATATACATTACAGTATGTCTGTTACTATCAAAATTGAATTAGTGATGTAAATTGTATATAACCATTTTAGACGAATAGCCGCACGCATATTATACCGACAGATATAAAAAAATATAAGCCAGAACGCAATTACAATTATCATCTGTAATGGATAATTAATCCAATTAGATTTTTAAATGCAATTTATGACTGTTAAGTTGTGAAAAATTTAAAACGTTCTTATGAAAAAAAAATTACTGTCTAGATTGGTGTTGCTATTTTTGGTTTTTGTCAGTTTCTTAGAACGAAATTTAATCACTGTGGGTGGATTACATATATATACAAACAATTTTTATGGAAAAAATTCCATTACGTAGAAAATATAATTTTCAATTCGTTTAATATCTTGGGAAATGTATATAAGCACATTTTCAGCTTTACACTTTGCATCCAATAATCTAAATTAGGGCTTTAGTAAAATCGGATAAATTAAAAGTAAAGGCAATTATAATGACTAATTGATTAATTGAGTATCGAAAAAGGGCAGTAAATGGATGGTTAAAAACAAATATCACGAAATTAAAACCACCGAATTGATATCGAAGATGAACTTCAATTGTTTTTTTTTGTTATATTTTACGGGCTGTTACCACATACGACACTTTTGCTGATTTATTTTGACTAATTAAAGGTGGGTTTTGCTCGCGCAAAGGAAAGTTCATATGGACTGAGCTTGGAAAATTTACTTTGTAGTCGTGTTCAAAATAAGCTTCTAGAAATCATGACCCAAAAAATTGGACTAGGATAATTGAATCCGAAAAATACTAAGCAGCAAAGGCCAGTAAATTGCCAGTTTTATCAGTTTTTAAAGCAAGTGTCTTTCTCAAAATATTTCAAGATAGATGAAGATATCTGGAACTGTTTAACAAACAGGAGCAAACAAGCAAATGGAAAATTAAACAGGTTGACATCAAAGATTCCAATTATAAAATTTGGTGTAAAACTTTGGTGGCATCTGGACTAGTCACCAGCTCACAGTTACAAAATATTATATGATCAAGAATGAATAAAGATTCAGCCTTTTATAGGCAAAAACATGCATTTCATTTCATTTTGGCTCCAAAATTTATAGGCGCACAAAATCTCCAATGAACAATTTAATCTACCGAAAACTATTTTTGAACATGTACATTTTTATGTAGTAAGTCCCCCTGGCTTAAAGCTTCTCCAATTTAGGTTATATTAGCCTCCACGGTTGGCAAAGTATTTGTCGAACAAATTATATCTCGGTTTGGTAGTCCAGCTAAAATCACAACCGACTAAGGTTCACAGTGCCAACCAATTTTTTTTAAAAAGCCCTTACGGATTTTCTCGGAATTTATAAAATTAGCACGACTGTTTACCATCCGTTTAGTAATAAAATGGTAGAATGACTACATCGCAAAATAAAAGAGGCACTAAAAGCAAAAGCCAATACAGCGCATTGGAGCGATGAATTGCCACTAGTTCTTCTAGGAAGGAGAACCACGGTTAAACAAAATTTAGGTTGTAATACGGACACACTTTGAAAGTATACCTGGTAAGGTTTTTTTATTTATTTATTTGTTTATTTAAAGAATTCATTTTATGTAACTTTATTAAGAATTTATGGTGAATTCTGTGCCGAAAATCGACAGAAGCGTATCCACCAACATTTAATTTACATTAATTAATACTGAAAAACAGAAAGATAAAAACATAACCTAATAGTAAAACTAAAAAATTAAAATAACAATAAGTAACGTAACAATAATAAGAATAATAAATATTTTTGATAATAGAAAGAATAACAACAATAATCAGCTTAATATAAACATATGTTTAATACCAAAACTAACACAAATGTGTAAATAGTGTAAAAAATGTTTAACGATTATTGTGTTGGACCTAATAGTTAGCATACATTAAATAACATTCAAGCAACAACCCGAAACAAAAAAGTGATTTTCCAGTGTAAGCTAATGCCACGTTATCCGTAAAGCCAGTAGAATTGCCATGTAATTTCAATTTAAAAACGGAATTAGCGTAAATTAAAAATAAAATCGGGCCTAACACTAAGCCCTGTGTAATGCCAATGTGAACGATTCTAGACTCACTTAGCGTATTATTGATTTTAACTCTTACTGATCTTTTGTCGAGAAAGGAGGCAAACCATTTATTAGAAATGCCACTAAATCCAATGTCAGAGAGAATAGAAAGAGGCATTTTATGGTTCACCATATCGAAAGCTTTAGTAGCAAATTTGTGGTAAACACTGCTAACGCAAAATAGATGATACCAGCGACTTTATATAATTAATATAAAAAACGCTATGCAAAATATACAAACAGTACTACCTAGAATCCAAAAGGCAAAAGCCACATTCATTCCTAAAAATTCGGATTAGTCGGACTTCGTATTTGTAGGATGCACATAGTAAAGAAAGGTCTTGACCAATAAAGATATGAAAGACCTTTCAAAGTTCTAAGGAGAATCAAGAAACAATTCATATTATATATAAGAGGCAAATCACAAAGTATATCTATTGATAGAGTTAAACCACCATACATTATCATCCTAATAAATCGTAAAACGAAACTCCAACCACAAAGCAGCGCGCTCCTTGGATCCAAATGACATACGTTTTACAAAACCCAGCATATACAACCCACCTTAGCAATAGTCTTATAAATATCACCTTCAAATTCAACACCAAGGTCATGTGCCTGATAGACTCGCGCTAGCTTCGTATTTATTATAAAATATTTAAATAGTGGAATGACATAACCTTACATTTGGCTATATTTAAAATCAAATGGTTTTTAATACACCATAAATTTAAGGCATTCAAATCAAATTACAAATGAAACGCATCCGCTACATTGTGTGAATAACACGAAATACTTTAAGATAATCTGCATACAATTCAAATTCACAATATTTCAATAATTTGAATCAACAAGTTAAATAGAATGTTAATCATGATATAAGTTTGAATAAAGTCAAATGCCTTGCTTAAATCGGTTTATATGACATCAATATGTTCTTTATTTTCATCATCAAACAATTCCAAAGTGAAGAATTTTCGTTATGTGAACAAATTGGGCGAAAAAAAAACGTTCATGTCTTTTTCCTCAAATTATCCAATTCGAGAGATCGATTCTTGTTCCGTAAAAAGACAGTTATTTTCAGTGAAATAAATAATCATTTCCGATGCTTGTTCTTTGAAAGTGAAAATAAATGTCTCAGAATGTTATCATATGAAAAAACAATTTTAGCCGACTATTTTGAAATAGTGGTGCAAAAGCTTTTTTCGTTACTTTTTGTTTACTTTACTTTAAGAATCGCACAGTTTGATAGGGTGAAAAAAATTAAAACATCGGTAAAAAAGTTTTTTTCAAGCCATTTTTTCACAGAACGAGAATTGAACGAAAATCCCAGTACTGGTGAAGCATGCTGTTTGCTTTGTGAATCATACTGCTTTCGAAAAACATTTGAAGCTCATTGAGAGCAAAAAAGGGAAAATAACTATAAAAACAGAATAACTAAAATGAACTTAAAAACTTTAAAACTGCAAATATTACTTCAAACTACATACTTGAAATAATTTTTCAAAAACGTTTTGAGAGGAACGTTCTTCCAATATTGGAAGAACGTTCCTCTAATTATTGGAACGTTCTTCCAATATGGTGGTAAAAAAATGTACCCACGCATGTTTTTACTTTCTACGTAATTGTTTTTTTTGAAATTTCGAATATGACACAATCATATGTGTTGACCAAAATACAATTATTTAAAGGTTCCCTGCAAAATTTCGTTTACAACAACAATTTTTTTACACTACATTTAATAGGCAAAATGGGAACCGCTCAGAACTGGACATTTTAAAACTAGATATTACAAAATAGGATTTGACAACACGAGATAAGGTACAAAACTGGATATTTCAAAATTGGATATTTCAATACGAGATAAGGTACAAAACGAGATATGGTACTAAATATTCAAGTATGAAACCTTACTGGCCTTATTCCAGAACTTTCCCAACAAATCATTTTAAAATTCCATTCCCATCCTACATATAGAATTGCATCATAATCGGTTAAGAACTCGCCGAGTTCCTTCCTAATTGGCCATATTCCAGAACTTTCCTAAAAAATCATTTTAAGTTTAAATCACATGTCGAAATATCCAGTTTTGTACCATATCTCGTTTTGTACCTTATCTCGTTTTAAAATATCCAGTTTTGAATTAACCTGTTTCGTCAAATCTAGTTGTAAAATATCCAGTTTCGACCGGTACCCAAGCAAAATACAACTTCTGATGCTGTAACGCATAAATGATAAATCCCTTAAATAGCGATACTGTCATTTAAATCTAAAAATTTAATTATGGTAAATAGATTAAGGAACTGTTATAATTTGGTATATTATTGAATATTTGGAAACTGGCTTAGTTGTGATAATTTGGTTGCTATAGCTTTCAAGTTTTCATGAATAATAGTATCTCTATCATGTAGATTTCTATTGTCATATTCGTTGCATTTTGTAGTCACGTTAGCCGATTGACACTTTCTTTGTACTATGCGGAAAACACAAAAAGTCTCTCAATTTATGGATTATATCTTTATTTTGGGATTTGACGACTATTTTAATCATCAAAATGATTTAAGACTTCAACTAAGTTCATACTAAATAATATATGCATTTAAATTATTGCGATTTTATGCACTAAATCCATTTATCAAAATCCGACACAATTTTCTTAGCTCAATCTATAACAACTCGATTTCCGTCGTACAGTAGTAAAAATTCATTTTCTTAAACGTACATTAAAATTCAATGAACATTTATCAATACTGCACTTTACTGCAAATCCATAGATAACATGAAATAAGATACTGTATACTATAAAATTTTCAATTTGATTTAATTTTTTTTAACACTTCGTATATTGTTGGTATCTAGAGAAAAACGATTGACACTCGATTATTCTTAGTCAAAGTAGAGAAGTTTAGATGAGATTGTCTAATTTAGAAATTTTACAACTTAAGTGATTTGTTCGACACAAAGCTTAAAAAAATAAAAATGAATTCTCGAACTAGATATAGTGATATTCCATTGTGGATTGAGTATAGCAACTGTAAAATAAATCGACTCATTATACTCAATTGTACAGGGTGAAATGTTTGCGTTGAAACAATTTAAATTATCTTGAATTATATTACAAATTTAAATAGAGTAAAAATAATCGGTTGTATTGTCTATTGCTGAGCCGTCTATTTGATTTCTTTATCTCAGTTAGTTCCCGAACGTTGAATCACCGTTAAGTCGTAACACAACGCGATATTAAATCACAGTTGATGTTACCAAAAATAGTATAGCAAGCTAAAAGTATAGAAGCTCAAAAACGACATAGGGAATTTCGGTTGAGCGTTGAGGGTAGAGGAAATTATTCATCCGACCTAAAAATATATGAATAATTTCATTCGAACGTTTATCAATCAACCAACAATCAATAACTCCTCCTTAACTAACGTCAAACGCTTTTTAGACCAATTCGAAAAGGTGCGGTGTACGAGCTGAAGGATCTTGGAACAGCTGCAGAGGGCCGTCATGTTTGGATTATCTTCATAATGACGGATAAGATGGATAATAAAATTAAAACATTCAGGCCAAATCATCTGCTGCGATTTATCATCCTGCATTGAGTGATTTGTTTACTTTTCTTTCTCTCAGAATTTTTACTTTGTAGGCCATTAATCCCACCAATAATGCTAACTACTGCAAACTAATGATTTTAATTGTGCAATTTACAGTGATTCATTTGATTTACCAAAATCAACATTTCAATGAGATGAGGGGTAACTGCAAGTTGTGGGAAAAAACAAATATTCGATACTTTAATTGTTAGAGTTCTATTACGAAGTATTTATAATTAAGGGAGTCAACGTACTCTTTTACATTTACAAAGCTCTGAACATGCGTCATAAGCTATCGATAAAAATACTGACAAGGATCAAGAAGTTTCGCCAAATCAACTTTTGTTTGCTCATACTCAAGAGCCATTAGCCAATATTCAATCCATACTACCAACAGTTATAATAAAAGTAAGAAATACTTCCGGCCAATTTACATTGTATTGGGCCTTGTTAGATTAGGGCTCGCAGGCAAGTTTAATCACAGAGCAATGTGTACAGGAGCTAATTCTAGACCAATGGAATGGAAAAATATCAGTAAAATATCAGAGCTCAGAAGCTCCTTTAACCCAAGCACTATGACGATCACGTTCACTTGAACAAAGTGTTGCGCACGATAATATATCCCATCAAATGTAGAAACAATTTATGTCTGAATATGAATCAATTGGACAAATGAAAATATAAACCATAAACCCAAGTGAAGTAAATGACAGGGATGCATTTTTCGTGCCTCACCACGGTGTGTTCAAATAAAATTCTTGATCAAAAAACTAAGAGTAGTAATAAATGAAGTATTTTTACCTAGGCACAGTAACGAATGGATTAGCATCATAATCCTTCCAAAAGCTACCAGAGTTTTGAAACAAATTGCAATCGAGAGTTCTAGTTTAGATCCTGAAGCTGCAAAAATCATTGAATCAAGCATTTACAAAAACGATATTATGTCCTGTGCCAACACATATACGGAAGCAGAAGCGATAAAAACCTTCATCAAAACCACTGTGGAAAATTCCAGATTCAAATTACCAAAATGGATATCTAATTCTCGTACTCTACCCGTAAATATCCCACAAGAAAACCAAGCGGAAGGAGGTAAACCTTTTGAGGAAATAATCGATGCGGGTAGAATAAAGATTTTGGGCCTTCATTATAACTTAAAGTTCGTCTTTCGATCGAAATCATATTCGACCCGCTTGAACGGCTCACGCTGATGAACATTAAAATAAAATCTTTCATTCAGTGTCTAGGGATCCCGAATTTAAAATGAGACAATATTGTTTTAATACCTTAATGTATCGGACATAGTTCAAACAAATCATTGCTAGGTTCAAGGGTAATAACAGAAGAAAACAAAATTACCACTAGTATAATCATGACTATTTTCCGTGTTAAGGGTTACGCGGTGCCATTTTATTGGTCAGCCTTGAGAAGATACTTTTATCACTCGATTGATGATTTATTGTAGTAAACCTAAATCAGCTAGAAGTCAAGATCAATTCCTAACCAGGGAGAAAATTCTTGAATAACTCTATTGGATCTATTGGCATGAACAATTCTCGCATGAAAATCCATCAGTTTGAAATTTGTCGACTCTGCCGAGTTCCTTATCTATGCTTAGATATGAAGAAGGATGAACAAAAGGGGTTGAGGCACAAGTCCACTATCACCTATCAATAGATGCAAGCAAATCCACGATTATTGGTAAGCTCAACCTATCGTGCCTTTATCGACACGGTTTAATTGTTTGCCCAAGGAGAAAAAACCCTCCAATATTTGTGTCTGGCGTAGAAGAAATTAATCTTTTAACTGTCTTGTTAAAGGAATAAACAAACGACAAATTTGACCTATAAGTAACTGAAACTAGCCAGGTTAAAATTTTGGTAAAAGATGCCGAGGCATACCCAGTGATTATTAAAGCCCTAGCGGAACGAAACACCGAATTCCTTTCGTTAAAACCAAAGGTGAACAAAAGCTACCACGTGGTCATACAAAATTTGCATCCATCTATATTAACACTGACGAATTAAAAAGTACGTTAATTGGCTTGGGCCACGATGTTGCTATAATATCTGCAACATTAGCAAAGTTGTACGAAAAACACTCCTACTCTTTAAAGTTGAGCTTCGAATGAATGAAACAAATAAAGACATACATTCGATCAGTAGACTGATGCACTCAGTTGGGCAGGTCGAAAAACCGCATGGGAAGTGCGAAGTGGTGTAATACACAAATTGTCAAAAGTACGGGCATAATAAAATGTACTGTAATCATTGACCAAGATGTGTGAAATGTACAGGTGAACATCACACAAATGATTATGACCAGAAAAAGTGGAGTACAGAGGTCAAATGCGTGCTCTGTAATGGTAGTCATCCAGCCAACTATAGAGGTTGCAGCGTTTACCAAGAGGTACAAAAACGCAGATTTCACCCTCTACGAGAAAAAAATGGAGAATTCGCAACCAACCAATCCGAATGCATCTTATCAGCTTGTTAGTGGAACAACATATGTGCAGAAACTCAAAAGAAGCAATTAAAAATCAAACTTCGGATGGAAATCATACCGAAGAAAATCAGGTAAACGGAAAATTCAAAAACGCATAACCAACAGCCTGAGTAGTCTTCGACACAACGGTTCTAAAATTTGATGGAAAAATGAATGGTCAAACTGGAAACCATCCTTAGCCTTATATTACGAGCATTATATTCAAATCATTCAATGTCCACAACCCTTAAATTAGCAATCTGGAATGCCAATGGCTTGTTGCAGCATAGACGAAAAGTTAAAAGTATTTTGAAAATCAAGAAATTGATGTCATGCTAATATCCGACGCATAACACCAGCAGAAGTTTTCTAAAAATACCAAGATACACCATTTATTACACAAACCATCCTGATGGAACAGCACATGGGGGCACTGCAGTTATAATCAAAAACATAATTTAATTCCATGAAATAAAAAAGTATGAAAAGGAGCATCTCCAAGCAACTACTGTGGTAATAGAAGATTGGCTAGGTCCTATAACAATTTTGGCCATTTACTGCCAAATATAATCAGAGGGTGATTATAAGGCAAAACACCAAGAGTGGGGATCAAGGCTGGCTACAACGAGAGTTACTTAAATCAATTCAAAAAAATAAGCTTAATCATGGGTCAACCTGGGAACCTACATACTGCCCTAGTGATAGAAGAAAGAACCCAAACTTCATAGATTCTACGTCACCAAAGGGATCGCAAGTAATTACATTCAGGCGAAGCCCTGTTTAGACTTGTCATTGGACCACTGGCCTGTCTTAATCATCCAGGCTACAAAGATAAAGAATATACAGAAACAATCGAAGTAAAGCAACAAAATAACTGACTGGCACCAATTCAGATATAAGGTAACAGAAAATTTAAACAGAAAAATCAAATTAAAGACGGAGTGTGATATAGATCAAGCAGTGGAACATCTCAATGAATGTATTCAGTCGGCAGCTTGGAAGTCCACACATGCAAAAAATGTAAAAGAGAAGAATGGGGAATGTTCAAAACTTGTCAAGAAAATGATTAAGGACTAAAAAAAAATATAACAGCAATGGCAACAATATAGATTAACAAAAGATAAACGCAAGTTAAACAAGGCGGTCAAACAGTTAAAAAAAACTGCCCCTCAATGAAAAAAATCAGATAATTCAAGAATATTTTTCGCCATTCTCACCAACAGAAAAACAGATTTTTTACCGTGGAAAGCGACTAAAAACTGAAACAATACCCATCAGAAACTACGGACGAAGAGAACAACAACATTCAAATGCATTTAGAATTGCCATTGTAAATTAATCATACAATCACGAAGTTTTCCATCTTTGAAGTAAAAACCAGGATATGATCTTATCACGGGAAAGGTTTTGCAAGTATTACCAGATAAAGGTATTCAATTTTTTACCTACTTACTTAACGCAGTACTTAGAACTGGATACTTCCCAATACAATGGAAGGTTTCACAAGTAATACTGATACCAAAACCAGGCAAGCCCCCAGAATTATGTCTAACCTATTTGAAAAGCTACTACTTAAGCTCCTAAAGCTTATATTGCTAGAAAAGAAGCTGATTCCGGACCATCAGTTTGGATTTAGGCCAGTGCACTCAACAATAGAACAATTATATAGAATAGTTCAAATAATTCAAGAAGTTTTGGAAGAAAAAAGATATTGTTCTTCTGTATTCTTGGACATAGCGCAAGCTTTTGATAAGGAGTGGTATGTGGAATTACAATACAAAATAAAGCAATGCTTACCACATGACTTCTATAGAATATTAACATCGTATTTAAAGGACAGATAAATGTCCGTCCACATAAATCTGGTATACCACAGGGTGGTATAACACCAAAATTATATTGGTAATTTCAAATGTCCTGCATCAATAGAACAAATGCCATTGTAAAAGCTACCAATGACGCACTTAACAGCAGTAAGTAGCTGGATACTGTCGATTTTAAGTTTCAAAATCAAATCTATTATTTACATCTAGTATTTTTAAGAGCTGGATGACTAAAAGCCCAAGTTTAAACCCATGTGCCTTTGATTCAAATCGCATCTTCGTCCTTTCTGAAGAGTTCCTGATTCATGATGAGCAAATTCGAGCAACATTGTGTCCCAATTCATATTATTTAAACTTCAAGTAATTTAAAGTGCATTTTAATTTTTAGTTTTTCCTCATTATTTTCAGTGGTTTCAACTTAAATTTTTCACCCGGTATCTATGTGAAACAGTATAATTATATCAAAGTGGAAAATTGAATAATTTTAATTCACTTTACGCATTACACTTAGTTTATGGAATGATATCACGGTAATGAACTTCCTTTTATCTATGTATACATATTAAGTCGGAACACAATATTTGCAGATGATCCAATTATACCATTATAAAAATTGATAACATATTTAACTTTATTATAATTTTTTAGATTAATTTTAACGTTTTCTTATATGTTCGTGTACCAAAATCTTTGATCTTGTAATGTAAAATTTTTATCAACTTGAAATATTTTCACGGTGTGTTAAACATTTTGTTGACGACGAATTTATTTTGTGATGCAAACGACTTGTGATAAATCGTTGTCATAATTTACCAGCCAAATTCTATTTTAACGTCGTATACAATATAAATATATATGTTTTTTGAAATTAAGAACACAAAATGAAAGTGACACTTTAATCTAACACAATAAGACATCTTTGTAAATTTAAGAAAGGACCATAATAAAGTCAACATGTTTAAAAATTGATGAAATTGTACCGTTATGTGTCACTTTTACCTTTAAACGTAAATACTTTGTTCGTTTGAGACCTCATGCAAAATAAATTAGGCCATATTTATAAAAAAATATCATACCTCTGGATCAATTTTCAGCTTCATTTAATTTGCGAGAGATTAAACGAAAATTCATGTTACGTTTTAACAGTTTTCCCCGTATTGATTGATTAAAATACAAATCTTTATGCATCAATTTCAATAAATCAAATCCGGATTACCCCTCAAACCCCAAATAAAAAAAACCTTTCACACCAACGCACAACCGTTGTATCGGTAGATCGGTAAAATTGTTTTACCACATATGGTTAGTTATTTTGATGTTATGTGAAAATCCTTTACAAATTTTTATTTTTAACATTTTCTAGCCATAAATAATTGATTCAAATCGATTATGCCATACTATAGTTTTCGAATCGTCTGTTATGTTCGCTTTATTCATAAAGACTTTGATTTTTTTATAGAGTTGTGTGTATTATGTGATGGCGTAGCTGTGAATTCAAATTAAAATTATATGTTAGTCCTTGTCTCGTCTAGACGAATTTAACTTGATGATTCAACTCTGCATATATAAGCTCCGTATGGTTGGCTTAATCTTTAGGATTCAAAAGGGAAAATTATTTTTTATCTGAAGAAGTTTGACTAATATTAATATTTAAGATTTTTAGGCCATGCTTTTTGCAAAAAAATGGAAAACCTGATATTGTAACAAGTTCTCTGAATTTATATTCACTTCACGCACCTTTCCTTTCGTCACGTTACTCCGACCTTAATTCTGTGTCTTTTCGTTTTTTATTTCCACCGTTGTATCGTGTCAATGTGTCGATGTTAATTAATTTCCTCTTAGATCTGGGATATTGTTGAATCTGGTATATAAATGTTAGTCTTCTTAATGCTATTGTAATGATGAAATGTTAAAAAAAGAATAATTTATAAGGGAACTATCCTTATCTCGTCTTATATTTTTTCAATATTTCACAAAACAGAAAGTTCAAATAGTTTTTAAAGAAAACTACTTAATTCTTCTAAATTATTTCTGTTTTTTTGTGTAAAAATTAATTATAAATCTTAATTTTCAATACTTTTCCAAAATTAAGAAAACTCTATTGACCAAAGCTTTAGGCGTCTAATAGCCGGTCAGATAAATTGGAAATTTAATTAATTTTTTATTTTACTTAATATAATTAATATTATTGATTGGTTTAATTATTATTGAAATAATTTTAATTTTATTTCATTTTGCGCCTAAGGTAACATTTGGCAATTTATATATATATATATATATATATATATATATATATATATATATATATATATATATATATATATATATATATAGATCTTGTAGAGTACTATTTGGCAATCATTTGTGATAAACCACCATATTAACGCGGCCCTCAGGAACCATTTTATAGAATTTATTTGGAAACAAGAACTTTATTTGGAATTTATTATATTATATTTGCTTTGTAATTTTAATGAATTTTAACATTAATTATACTGGTGTATACCTATATTGAAAGAAAATACTCTGATAAAAGATTTTAAAGAATTTAATTCTAGCCCATTTTCTGAAAATTAAAAAGAACTGAGTATTGTAATTAAATATGATGCTTGAACTATCTAAGTCTGGACAAATGCTTCTTACTCTTATGTTGAAAAATAAAAACTCAGGATAATATTTTAGTAGATATGGATGAGTCTTGAATTTTTTCTGGATACAAAACAAAATCTTCTTGTTTTAAGGCTTTAGGAGAACTTTGCTCTAAGGGAATTATAGATAAAGTATTAATTTTTTTACTAAATAAAGAAAAGAATATTTTTCGAAAGAGATCTGTAATTTAATTAAAAGAGAGGAGCTATAAAAAAGTCCCGAAGATGACTTAATTTTTATATATTTGGTTTTGGAAATAGAGAAATTATTTTTTCAGATTTTTGTATATATAAGTAAATGCGGGAATACGTTGTATGGTGATCTGCTAGCATTTATTGCGATTTGAATTTGTGTTAGCTTTGGAAGGATCTACCTTTACAGGGGTGCGATTGTGTAGGCATTTCGATTTTCGACAAGATGGCTGTTACTATTCAAAAAAATTGATTATTTCACATGTCGAAATTATGACAAGTTGTTGTTGTTTTACTGGAATACATTTTAGGTTGCAGACATGTCAAAATGAGTAAAATATTTTTTTTTACATAAAACTGGTCACAATGTCGAAACTCGAAATGTTTACATAATCGCAACCCAGCTCGCGCTATCCTGCTATCGCTAAAGTTGGAAATTTCGCCCGCTGACGTTTTCGGAAATATTCATTTTAACATCGATGCGGAACTCGATACTTGGAAGGAGAATTTCTCTGACTTACTCAATGTTCAACAGGTGTCAAATGCTGTAGCTGAGAGTTATCAAATACAGACTGCGGATATGTACATAAAGGACCCATCCCGAAGGCTGGAGTCTCCATGCGGAGACTAAATAAAAATCGATCCTTGAGTTTTGTTGAATCTCGCTGGCGAAAAATTTTCAATGCTAACAGTTTCGCTTGATATTGTGGGGATTTTCGATTGGTAACGTAGTGGCAGTTCCTGTAAAGAAAATTTTAAAAGGATCATCATGCAGATAGTGATTAAAGTTTTGATGCGAATCACATACAGAATTAGTTAGAACTGTAGAATTACTAACTGCAATGAAATGTACATAAAATTTAAAAATGTAATCCAATAAGGTAAAACCTGAAAAGTCTCAATTCTTCGTCAAATTCCACTGCATCGTTTCCATACAAGTTTGAGGGATTTCATTGCAAAAAGTTTTCTTCCGTAAATATATTAGGATCAAAAGATAAATACCTGTTTTTCTGAAATCTGATATGCCCTTTTCCAATGAGGCATCACGAATAAGCTTTATTAAATAGTGCAGCCAGGTCATACTGTGTAATCTTTTCATAGGAATTTGTTTTCATGAAATCATCACACTCATTATTGAATGTCATTCAATACCCTTTCGCTTCTATTGGGTCACATTTGTCCCACAAAAGGATTTCTATAAATAAAAATAGAAAGCCAACAGAGTCAATTTGTTAAAACGGTTTGGAATGGCATTTTGTTGGCATAATCAAATACCATTTAATGGTGTAATTGTTAAAAAACGGTGGATTCGATCAAATTCAATTGTTTAATTATTTTAATAAAATTGATTTGTAGTGTTTTTGGTTTTAAAGTAAACATAAACAGGATTTTGATGCAAGTACTTTGTGTAATTGCTAATATGTATTTATATATTTATATATTTATGTATTTATGTATTTATGTATTTAGGTATTTATATATTTATATTACATTAATATATTATTATTATGAGACAAATTAATATATTTGTATTTTCAGGGAAAACTAATCCAGTTTATTACAGTCTATGGCTTGCAGAAATTATATTATGATATTATTAGTTTATTTTATACAAATTAATTAATTTATCATTTCAGATGAAAACTAATTAAATTTATTACAGCCTACGGCTAAGAGCGATTATTTCATTAATAGATTTTGCTTTTAGGAAACGTTTGCTGATACACCTGAATGGGGACACACTGCAGTTGATGAAATAATACAGAGCAGCTCGTCAAAATTGTGATTGTCTTGTGATAACATTAATTGAATATTGGCTTCCGGAAAACCGGGTAAAATCTGTCATTACTAACATGCCCTTCCTTTCCTTACACCACAAAAAAAAAACACTAACTATCGATCGCTTAGGTGTCAGTAACCGGGTCGAGTCTGTCATAACTAACAAATTCCATCCACTTCTTCGGTTTTGTTATATGTAACACGGGTGTACGGTGGTGCCCAGCATTCCGGGAGTTCCTGGTTCGTCCTTGGCCGTACATTCTAATCAATCAATCAATCAATCAATCAATCAATCAATCAATATATATATATATATATATATATATATATATATATATATATATATATATATATATATATATATATAAATATAAATATAAATATAAACATAAATATATATATATATATATATATATATATATATATATATATATATATATATATATATATATATATATATGTATATATATATATATATATATATATATATATATATATATATATATATATTTATATATATATATATATATATATATATATATATATATATATATATATATATATATATATATATATATATATATTATGCTTTAATTATGTGCTTCTAACCCTAAAGCACTTAGAATAATATAAAACAACATAAACGATTAAGAACATCGTAACTATAATAAATGTCTTTCAGTAATAACCTTCTATATTGTTATTGAGATGATTTTGAGAGATGGTTTTGTAAAAGGTGTAAAGAAAAGTTTCAAGGTCATATCAAAATAAATTTGTCTTATTTAAATTTAATTTTTTTGTTGTATTTTTTTACTCCATGCAATCTTTTCTGAGACAAAAGCTCTCGTTTAGCTAGCGTTTTTTTCATGCGAAAGCATTACAACGATGATAAGTGATTTAAGCTAGTGCCAAAAACAGATCTGAGTTAGAAAGTTTGAGCCACCAACTTGATTTTATGACATATAAAAAAAAATGAAGATAACTCTTGTGTACTTTGCGTTCGAATACAAGGTATATTAGCGTAGTGGAAATTATTACGAATTTTTTATTTTAACAATAAATTCCACAATCTGATTCTTAAACTACGGTAACTTTCAGATGGACGTATTAATGTGGTAAAATTAAAAAAATTCAACGTGATCACTTCAAACTATTGTTTGGCACTTATAAAGGGTGATTTTTTAACTATTTTCTTCTTGGCAACCCTGATTTTGACAGGTCACGTATGTTTCGTGTTTTGTGTCAGTGTCAAACATTTTCAGTTTGGTCTAAAATTTAACCATGAATCGTCTTACAAACGTACAACGCTTGCAAATCATTAAATTTTATTATCAAAATGTGTGCTCTGTTAAGAAAGTTCATCACGCGCTTCTTCCATTTTATGGTCAGTTTAATCGACACACTGAAGCGGTTATTCGGGCTATTGTGACTAAATTTCACACCAAATTTACATTGTTGGACATTAAATCACCAACACGCTTACGTACAGTGCGAACTGAAGAAAATATCGCAGCTGTATCGGCCAGTGTTAGTGATGACCATCAATTATCGATTCGACGCTGTTCGCAGCAATTGGGCCTTTGTTACTCAACAACGTGAAAAATTTTGCGGAAGGATTTAGGTGTGAAGCCTTACAAAATATACCTGGTGCAAGAATTGAAGTCGAACGACCTACCACAACGCAGAATTTTTGGTGAATGGGCTCTTCAAAAGTTGGCGGAAGATCCATTTTTTTATCGATAAATTGTGTTCAGCAACGAAGCTCATTTTTGGCTGAATGGATTCGTAAATAAGCAGAATTGTAGATTTTGGAGTGAAGATCAGCCAGGAGCATTGCAAGAGCTACCAATGCATCCAGAAAGAGTTACTGTTTGGTGCGGATTATGGGCTGGTGGTATCATTGGACCGTACTTCTTTAAAGATGATGCGAATCGCAACGTAACTGTGAATGGTGAGCGCTACCGTAAGATGATATCCAACTTTTTTTTGCCCAAAATGGAAGAGCTTGACTTGCATGACATGTGGTTTCAACAAGACGGTGCCACATGCCACACAGCACGCGAAACAACGAACCAATTGAGAGGCAAGTTCGATGAACACTTTATTTCACGTTTGGGACCGATCAATTGGCCGCTTAGATCGTGCGATTTAACGCTTTTAGATTATTTTTTGTGAGGCTATGTTAAGACTCATGTCTATACTAACAAGCCCGCTTCATTTGACGCATTGGAAAACAACATTGAATCATTTATTCGTGAGATACCGGCCGAAATGTTGGAAAGTGTATGCCAAAATTAGACTAAGCGGATGGACCATTTGAGGCGCAGCCGCGGTCAACATTTGCATGAAACAATCTTCAAACATTAAATTATATGGACCGTAAAATCGATTCAAATAAAGATTTCATGCATTTTTCTTAATTTTATGTGTCTTTTTTTGGAAAAATTTCCTTTAGCTATTAAAAAAATCACCCTTTATGAGTGCAAAAGATGTCTAGTGCAGGATGCTTTCAAGGTATAACATGAAGCTAACACAATAATCTTAGAGGTAATACTCCTTAGGATTTTTTAAATGAATTAAAAGTGAATATGTTTATCAACGTCAACAAAGATACTATGTAAAATTATAAATTAAAAAAAAACAACCATTAAATGGAGATTTGGAACCAGCTTATTTCAATAATAAGTAACCAAAAACATTATAGTCACTAAAATTGCTTCAATTGAGAGAATTTTGGAAAGTCAAAATTGCAAACTATTTGCAATTTTTTCTGGCCAAAAGTACTCAATTTTTGCAAATGTACCAATCATCGCTAAAGATAAATGGCTCGTTCTAATTAATAATTTTAAATTTAACTTTAGGAATTAAAAGCCTTGACTAATTTGTCAGCTTCAACGTTTCGAGCCCATTATGACACTATAAAAGTATTAAGCACTTTAGCGCTCCCAGTTTTGTCTGTATATTTGAGTCTGAAATAGCTTTCGATACGTATTCATCATAATTATCATTATATGTTTTTTGGAAGGGTTTGTTTATACAGACAGCCAAAGGCTGCAGTAAGCCAGTTATTTTAAGCGGTATGATTTCGTTAAATATGTTGTTTTTCAAAATATTTTAAGCTTGCTACCGTAATGTGTGGCGAAAACGATAGTTTACAATGACAATAAGGCCCCTACAGATATTAGGAACCACAATGAGATGTTTTAAACCTTTTTAAATACATTTTATAGTGTTATAGGTACTTTAAATATTTATGGTTTTAAAATCGTCAAATATCCTAAAATACTACGCCTAGGCGTTTAAAACGAATAGTGCGCCCACTGGGCGTTCTATTCGCTCATTACGCCTAGGCGCTTTTTACGGAGGAAGACAGTAGCTCAAAGCTATATGAAAATAACAGGTATGTAGCACGTCCTGTTTCATCTGTATTACAAATTGAATGGGGTCATTAGTCCGATGACCAAGGAAGAGAAGAACTACAAAACAAATGTAATGTTTGGTACAGATTTACATTTTCACTTATTAAATGAAGCCAAGAAAATAGATTTTTTTTTTAAGGTAATATAAGGTAATATGTATATTGTTTTTTATTTTATTTATGTGGTCAAACCAATCGAAATTACTAATAATATCAACCCAATTTAACTATACATATCCACTCTTTCAATGACGGAAGAGTTATAAGTAGTTAGTTGTTTTTTTAACACATTCTCGTCCAAATTTCTATTTTTAAATACTATGTACTTTGATTTTGCATATTTCAAAGATAACTGATTTATATGAAACCAATGACTTAATGTTTCTAAATCTTTTTTAATATTGTCAAGAAAGCCTTCAAGCGATTCTGTCTTGTATATGATAACACAATCATCAGCATAAAGCTGAAGTTCGCCTTCAAGTTTGTTAAGCATTATATCGTTAATATATATATTAAAAAGAGTTGGGTCTAATATGGATCCTTGAGGTACACCTATGTTTAATTTCTGTTCTTCTCTTATACTGTTGTTTATTTAAAAATTGACTTCTGTTTTTTAGATAACTTTAAATAAGTTTATTTGTTCTGGAATAAATCCTAATTTAGTCAGTTTCAGCGGTAGTATGTCAGCGTTAACTGACTGAGTTTTTTATCAATATTTCTGCTTATAAAATCCGTGAAGTTTATACACGCTGCGATAGTACTTGAATTTAAAGTGAAACCAAACTGACTCTTACCAATGACATTATTTGAAGATAAAAATAGTTGTAACCGTTTAAGTACGATTTTTTCATAAATCTTAGACGTTTAGAATAGAAATTGGTCTATAGTTCGCTACGTCTGTTTTATCACCAGATTAATGAATTGGAATTAATTTGGCTGTCTTTAGGCAATCTGGAAAAAGCCCTTTATTAATTGAACTATATATGCGATCTACAAGTAGAGGGGTAATATAGTTAACAGTGAACTGGAGGATTTTTTCCGAAATATTATCGATACCAATTGCTGCTTTGTAGTTTATACTTAATATGGCTTCTTTTACTTCGTCTTCATTTGTTAAATAAATCTGAAACGGATGAGAAATATTATAGGTTAAGTAGGCAAAATCATTTAAGTTTGGTTGACCAAAATGACGTGCGATTGTTCTAGTGCTGACAATTTAGAATTCTTGGTGATAACACGAGTGTTTTTTATTACCAGTTTATTCCAATTGCTGCAGAACAGCTGTATATTAACGGAAGTATTGATTTGAGCCCGTAACAAATCACTCAACAAATTATCACTGTCCAGGAATTTAATTTCATCGGATTGGCGCAGAACGGTGATTTTACTCATTTGTAAAAGTATCTGCTTATGGTCTAATAATGAGGTGTCAGAGGTGTTCATATTATATATGTGCCCTAGCAGATCAGTTATGATGTGGTCAATGATTGTACTAACCACATTTTGCAGCGCGTGGCAAAATCCTTTGTTCGATTATTTAGAAATAGATGGCCATATGAGTTTATTAATTGAATGTAATTTGTTACATCTATGTCTTCGAGATCTAATAAATTAATATTAAAGTCACCAAGAATTAGATTCCGGCGACATTCATTTAGATACTTCTCTAGCATACCCAGACAATTACTAATAGAGTTTTTCTGTGACCGATAAAGTGCAATAATATTCATATTACAATCAACTAGGGGCTGAGACTATCAAGTAATATTTCTATGTTATTCAATTTATTTCTCATACTTCGTATATTTATGTATATAATTCGGAGATCTTCGTTATCGACAACAATATTGTTTTGATCAAGTTTTTTAGTGTGTTTGGCAGATTGTAACCAAATTTCAACATCACTCACCACTAAAATGAAATATAATTTTGACTGTAAGTATTAACCAAAATATCATATATAATAAGAATATGCAACTAATATTTAAAACTTTGTTATAAACGATTATTTCTTCTTTTAGGAACTATACATTGTAATAAAAAAGAAGCCAATCGAATACCGTAGCCGCTGGGTAGTGAAAATTCAACTGTGAAAAATTATGCGTTGTTGTAATTACCGTATATAAATGTGAAAATAATTAAACTTGAAATAAAAATAAAAATAGTAATAACAATTAAACTTTTTTGAATATTAACAAAAATAAAATTAAAATTAATTGAATGTTTCTGGATTAATGTTGTTTGCCAATAACAGCTTATTGATGTCATTATAGGACAAAATACGATTTGGAAAAGCCTTTTCCTCTTTTCGAAAATAAATTACAGACTTTCTTATCCAAAGATATTTGTAATTTATAGTTTTGTTAACTATCCTCTCTATAAAGATTTAGCCTATGCGGTGTCAAGTGACCTCTGAAATATATTTGTCTATCTACTCGTAAATTAAACCCACCTGACTTAAGAAAATCATCTTCTCTTTCTTTTTTCCTGTAGTTTAATTTTAGCTTGTTTATCCTTAAATGTTACTAAAAGCTCTATTATGACGATATTTTTGTTTCAAATACTGCACATGCGCAACATCTTCAATGCATTCGACACATTCCAGTGTATTAAGAATTTTTTTAGTTACTTTCCACGGTTGCACCTCTTCACTACGTAAACCAGCTATGATAAGATTACATGCTAGTTTTTCTTGACGGAATTCATCTACAGCTGATTCCAGATTACTTATCTGATCTTGCTGATTTTTATTTGCCACGTTAGATGCTTTTAGGAGTTGAAGAAGTTCTTTATTTTCATCTACAACCCTTTTGTATTCTATGGATAGTCTTTCAAATTTAGCAGAAATAAACTCTTGCGACTTTTTAATTTCGGCCATCATTGCCTTCATTTCGTTAAATTCTTCATCGTGTTTTTTAAGCTTACCCATTATATTAGCGCTGCCCACATTGTTTCTTTGACATACGTCGGAGCAAAACCCATAGGGCTCAGTTGCCTTTCTGGTGATATGCTGTCTTATAATTCCTTTGCAATGAGGATGAAAGCACAAGATACACTGACTGCATACAAAAAGGGGTTGCTTACTTGAAATGTTTTTGCCACAATTGTTCGCCGAACATATTAAGTTTGCTTTAGATTTTGGATACTGATCCGCAAGTTCAAAATAAAATATTTTTTTAAATTCTTTCTATTAAAAACTTTTGTTTTATCTTAGAAATCACTTTTACCATTAAATTATGCAAATACACGCGCTATAAATATTATTAATCGATTTTTAAATGAAAGGATTATAATTTTACGTAATTCAATTCGACAGTTTTGACAGATTCACTTGCTGGTTCAAATATAGGCAAAAAGCATTTATTAACAGAAGCGACAAGTCCATTGAAATAATATTTTTCTTGGTGAAAAAAGTTTTGTTTAAATTGAAATCATGAATCAAATCGCTTTTAATTTATTAAATTTACTATAAGGTTACTGAATAAAAGCAATAGTTAAAACTGTCACAAATCCAATTACATTGAAAAACTAAATTAGTTTATTTTGGCAAGCCCACCAAAGTCAAAATATATGAACACAATTCAAAAAACATATGCTGAATGGCTTCCTAGACGGCAATAACAGGAAAGGTTAAATAAAATACAAGTCGACACAGGTAAAGTGGCAGAAAACTCCAGGATCACTGTTCAGATTGCCCAACTATGGAAGGACTGCAACAGCTTAGTTGTTAACGGAGGATTAGAAAAACAACATTGCACATTTACATTGAATACTGGAGCTTTTATATCGTTAATACGTCCTGACATGGTGGCACAAGAGCGTTTGGAAAGAGTGATTTGATACAACTTAAGGACAGCAAAACGCGGCAGCAGTGAAATGATAGTGTTCCGTATTAATCACTGAAGGAGGAATACGGTTTCAATATAGATTTATTGCTGCCGAAATAACCGACCAATGCATCCTAGGCCTAGATTTTATGTTGGAGCACTAAATATCACTTGACCTACAGACCAAGTATTAAAATGTCACAATGTGGAAGTACCACTACCAACAGTGGCGTAGTTAATAGGAAGCACGGCGGGTTACGAGTGATCACAGAATAAAGAGTGGAGATACCACCATTGTCTGAAAAAGTTATCTATACCTGAATCCACAGTGACCTTGAAGGTACCACGTTGGAAATAGTGGAACCAACCTAAATAATGTACGAAGGTCCATTATGCAGAAGGAACCAAGTAAAATTAATGTTCAAGATACCAGCAAGAAGCAATGAACGTGAGTGTGACGTATAACATGATCAACGAAGGAGTAGTGATTGGTAAAGCTGAGGAAGCTGATTTCATCACAAATTACACATCTGACAAAAAAAAAGTAACAAACTGATACACCCAGCAAGAAAACGGATCATTCAGTCATTATGTGATCATTTGGCAGTGGGGGAAGCAAAAGCGGCAGTAAAAGTACTAGAAGAGTTGGCTGACGTTTTCGCCATGAATGAAGATGACATATGGAAAACCCAAATAGTTTAACAACGAATCAATACAGGGAATGCAAGTGTGATGAAATAATCAAGAAATCCTACAGTCCGTGAAGTTCACCAGTGGTGCTTGTGCGAAAGAAAGATGATTTTATGAGATTTTGCGTTGACTACCGAATGCTGAACGAACTAACCAAAAATAATAGTTATCCTTTACCACGTATTGATGATACTTTGGACACGGTACTTAGAGCCAACATCTTTAGCAAACTAGATCACAAAAGCGGATCCTGACAGGTAGCAATTCACGAGGATGGCAAAGAAAAACTGGCTTTTATGGCAGGAAATAGCCTAGACCAATTTTCGGTAGTGCCATTCGGATTATGCAATGCACCTACCACATTTAAAAGGTTGTGTTCTGTTCTACGAGGTCTTAATTGGAGGACATCTCTGGTGTATTTTGATGGCATCGTACTGGAGCAGACTTTCAAGGAACACATGGAGAACCTTCAACAAGTGCTACAAACCATCAGGTCAGCAAATTATCTAGGCCCTTTTGTCGATTTTGATCCGCAGAAACTATCAGCAATGTAAGAGTGGCGCACACCAAAAAAACATACACGAACTGAGGAGTTTTCAGGGATTGTGTTCTTACTATCGATGGTTCGTGCCAAACTTTGCAGATATCGCACGCAGCTTGCATCGTCATACGGAGATGTCGCAACCATTCAATTGGACCAGTAAACATCAAAATGCGTTCACCCAACTAAGGAACAAAATTTGCAGTTCGCCGATTTTGGCGTACCCATGTGCCGGAAAACTCTATATATTGGATACCGACGAAAGTGGTACAGGAATAGAAGCAGTGCTTTCACAATACCAGGGGAATACAGAATTGGCAATAGCATATTACAGTCGCGCACTATCCAAACCAGAGAAAAACTGTTGCGTAACACGACGAAAACTATTGGCAGTGGTGGATAGCGCAAAACACTCCTATAAGTACCTGTATGGGCAAGCATTTCCTCTTCGAACGAACCATACACAGCGTTGAAATAGTTAATACAGTTCAAAGAACCAGAAGTTGCAAGATGGATCAAAAGGCTGTAAGCCTACACGCTCAAAACAGCATAGACGTAGATTATTACATAACAACGCAGATGCAATATTCTGGAGCCTAGTAATGTAAAGTGGTAATGTGACGATTATCGCTGGCATACAACATCATCAACATGTGAATAGAGGATGGATGGTTAGAGCATCGGTGTAGGAACATAAAGTATAAGAGTTCGAATCTCGTAAAGACTAGTCTTTTTTATGACATAATTTTGTATTACGACATATTTATAGGTCCACGTGCAAAGCCATAATGAATGTCTAGTAAATTCGAGATATGTTCTTACAGCGTTAGGCGTGGCAATGATAGAAGGGTAACAAGTATAATGGAGAGCCACACCATAGAATACGAATGTTCAATAATAACACAAACACAGAAAAATGATAATTATGACGATAATAAACGTCGAGTATACAGATGATTTACGACCCGCAATAAATGGAACATTCTCGACCATCATTAGTGAATAAGTAAACGATTAAAGCGAAGAGTACAGAAAAGTGTTACATAGAAGATATAGTAAAATAAAGATTAATCTAGTAAAATTTGATTACGGAGGTTTGGTTATTGCAAAATCCATTACCAATTCAGAAGCCAAATACGTAACTATTTTTGTAAATTTTTTTGTTTGTTTTTTTTTTTTGGATCAGCAGTAAAATAGTAGGCAATGATTAAACGTTCAAATGTTGAAAAAACAAAAACTAAATATTTTCATTAGTTTTGAGAAATTGTCTAGTGTTGTGATAAAAAAATTCTAAATAACCTAAGAAATTAATATTACAATGGAAAAGTTTTTAACTGAGGTGTGCATTGTAATACATTTTGTTTACGAATTCTGCGAACATGCTCGCAATGAATATCATCACAGATTTCTCTCACGTCGCTTTCTTGAAACAGGAGTATTTAAAAATATTGACACAAAACTAATATCCCAAACCCGGACACCATGGACATATCATAGAATATCCCATTTAAGCATGTCGCACATATAATAATTATAACAAACCACTATTTTCATATAAATTTTTCGAGTTTGGCATAATCTCACTGTTATTGTTAAACTTCTATAAATATGACTACCGACCACAGGCATTGTTCGCAATATATACGAAATTAAACAACTTTAATCGTGTAATTTTAAAAGGATATATGGCCACAACAAGAATAAAATGTTTATCGCATATATTCATCGAAATATTTAACGAACCTCCTTACATGTAGATAACAGGAGTGCAATACTATAAAATTTTGTATTTTTATAACGATGTGTTGATTTGTTAATCGTTGTAAACTTTAAAAGCTTTTCATGTCAAAATCAATTTTAGATTTCAATCAGAGTACGTAAATCTTTTACGATAACACATAATAACAATATCCATATATTTTGCATATGGGTATATATGTTTAGTATACAGATACATAAATTTGTGTACAGCACTTATAGGTAGTATAATACTCGTAACGAAGTAGAACTTTAGTAATTAACAAATTTCCTAGATTTAAAGCATAAAATAAAATTTAAAGTTCTACGTTTACAACTAAAACTTTAACCGTAGTCGTAAACTTTTCAAGTACAACAATACTTTAAGACTCGTACATATTAAATAGATATAAAATAGAAAACAAAAAATCATCTAAGATGAATTTCATGATAACCTTAAGTAGATTAATTTGCTTAGCATAACAAAAAAAAATCGTTATCGTTATCGTTATATTTTTCTATGCTTTTAGAACATTTTTTTGTTTTTTTATTTTTTATTTTAAAACACGATATGAGATTTTTATTTATCATTCAAATTAAACATATATTTATGTATGTCAGAATCGTATCCAGACGTTATATGTGGATCGTTTATTTTGTGGAAATTTTTGCTACCGTTGCATACATATTGCCAAGTTAAAAATGTTAAATGTTATACTGTATACGTATATTGATGGAAAAAGTCAATTTTAGACTTTTCCCGATTGGCCCAACTATTTATAGCAGCAGTAACATGTTAATTTTTTTATACGAGTGTGTATTTACATTTCGTTTGGGTTTTGATCCTGTTCAGTAGACAGAAATTAATGTTAAATCGATTCAAAATTTAATTTTTCGTATTGTTGAACTTGATTTTGGGTAAAATTTGAAAAGCTTTAAGATTGCAACCGCACATAATATTATGTCCTAGAATGATTAAATTTTATTTTTATTTTTATTTTTTTTTTGATATGGGAATAAAATATTTTTATTCTAAGATTATTATGTTATGTATATTACAGAGTTCGATCTACCAATTTATGTTGACCTTAACTAGTAGAATAGCTACACGCTTGCTGCAAATATTATCGTATAGGATAGTTTTAAGGCTATAAATATCTGCAGAGACTCAAAAGAACCCGTCCTCTGGGGTGGGAAAAACTCAATAAAATTTTGCGAATCGCGGTTTAGCTCTTCTTTGCACAGCATACAAATTACTGTCTTACATAAATCAAGTTTTCTTCTGAAGTTGATCTTTTTAAATATTACGAAACACCTCATGACGTACATCAGGTATTCTTGAATTTCCAACAAACCTATGACTCAAAACATCGGGATAGCTTATTGTTTGCTTTACGATGTCTGGGAATAACTGACATATAAATATATGAATTTATGTAAAATGACAGTAACTTAGTCACAATGTTGAATCGAAGTTGAGAACAATCTATCAGGAATTTTAACAATTAGATGCTTTGTCCCCGATACTCTTTAACCTCATGCTAGAATTTATCTTTCGTAAAAGAAAATACCTCAGGACAACAATTTGTACCATCAGTCAAACCAGGTTCTGGCATATGCAGATGATATCTGTGTAATTAGACTGGCAACAGCATCAAAAAACTACTGGATTAACTTGTACGATTTTCATAGCTTCCGTTGGTCACAAAATCAATGAGCCTAAAATCAAATATATGATAACTGGGTTTAAAGACCATGACGTAATGGATTTTAGTAGTGGTGCCCGCACATTTGAAGGAATGACAAGTTTCCGAAATCTCGGATACCTTGTCACGCTTGATAATTGTGTGGAAGGGGATATTACAGCGCGTCTTATTCCTGGCAACTGTGTTCTGTATGCCTTACGTCTACTGCTAAAGTCAAAATACCTTGCAAAGGCCAACAAGCTGAAGATTCGTGAATTAAAACGTTCTGCGCGCCAATTCTATACGAATGGTTCAGCGATCTCTGAGAGGAGTGCTGCAATTTGGCAGACGCATCGGCTGTAAACACCGATTATTATTATTATTATAGTTTTAAGAACCAAACAATTGGCTTAGTGATTAAACGTTAGCACACAGAATACAGAGAACCACTGAAACTATTAAGTAACTATCAAGGGCAGAAACCCCAAACCATGGTCTAAGTTCGCACCGTTTCTTTCATTTATTAACTACTGCCATTTCTCTTATTAAATTGTCCGTTCCTAGATGTATATTAGAAATTATGGCTAATAACCATTTTGACGAGAATTAATGTTTTTTCTGAGAAGGGCTTTGGTTCCAATTTTTGTTTGACAATTCAGGATGGGCCATTCACTTACTTTGTGGGGTAATGTCGGATACCCCAAAGTCCAACGCATTTCCTAAATTCTTGTAGCATCGACTGTACTAATCGCAACCTCCTTAAACGATTAAGCTTTTTATATTGCAGGTTCGGTTCGGGTAACAGTTGACCGCACTTAATGGTTGGTCCTCTCACGAGGACCGAAATTTAAGAGGAGTCATTTTTTGTTTGAACAATGTCAAGAACACTTCGTACGCAAGCACGAAATTTCTGATTTTGCTAAGCAAGTGGTATTTTGAGGATATATCACCACAAATCTTGTCATAATTATGGGAAATGTATATTGGTTATAGAATTTGCGAAGTGGCTTCCAGTGGTACATTATCTTTTTATGGCTGTCAGAGAAGTTTCTATACTTATATCGGAGACTAAATCTATAAATGGACCAGCTGTATCTATTTCTGTTTTTAGTAAGGTTTGAACTGGTTGGTTAACGCTAAATGTTTGTCATTAGCCTATCGACAAACTATACACTGTAGAATGGTTCGTTAAAAAAGCTCTAGCTCTTCGAATCACTAATAGATTATGTTTTCAGGGAACTTTTGCAGATTACAGATGAATGGTGGCACACTGGAGTTGCTGATAAGAGATGACAGACCGCAAAGTAGTTCAGTAAAATTTTGATTGTATTATGTTAACATTAGTTTGCATATTGGCTACCGGGTACCCTGACTAATTCTGTCATTAATGACATACCTTTCCTTTCTCTACCCCCCAAAATTTACTAACTATTGGCCGCCAAGGTGTCTGTAACCTGGTCGATTTCAATAATTTAACTAATATCCTGCATTATCCTTCCAATTTTATGAAAAACGGGTGTACGGTAGGCCCGGTCAACTCCAAGAGTCGCTGTTTAATGCTTGGCCGTACATTTTAAACCAATCAAATCAATCTTTAGATTGACGGTATGGGACGTTTACTGCATATAAACCATAATTTGGTTTTAGTTCAAAAGAAACGATATCTTCGAAAACTTAATTGTCTTAGGTAGCAAAAGTTGGAAAAATAAATTACCAAGGTCATATTTTATACCTTGAACAAAAATTACCTTATTGAATCCATCTCCTATATTCCAAGAAGACAGTTTTCAATTTTCAACCGGAATGGTGTTTAAAAACGCAGAATGATTCACTTACGACTTACGCAGGTTATACCAACCTAGTTCAGGGAAATATATAAATTCCTTTTGTAACTGGAAAATAATTGTGCTGAAACGATACCGTATATGTGATGGTGCTTATTCGAAAGAATTTTAAACGTCACATTGGAGTTTTACATCAAGTGATCCTTTGGTAAACCCTATCATTATAAGATGGCTGAAAATTAGTCTAAACATACTATCAATGTAGGCAGAAATTACAAACCAGTCCTAAAAGAATTAGATAAGTTTGTCTAATAAAGATTATTATTTAATGATTTACGAGGCATTAAGTAAGCCTTATTCTACACATTTTTTTATTTGGGTACATCTCCTTATGCGCTAGGTATAAGTATCCTTGTAGACAACCTCCGCAGACTTATTTAAAAATATAATCTGAATCTCCTTTGACAAAAACTAACCATCTTAAAGCTTGGTTATAAACTTTTTCAAAATTAATGGGTATTCAGTATACGATACTAAACATCCTGATGGTAAAGCACATGGTGGTACAGCTGCGTTTATTAAAAAAAGACTAAAACACTTTGAACTTGAGAAATATGACAAGTTCATATCCAAGCGACAAATATTTCCCTGAAGGAGTGGTCTGGTGTAATATCATCAGTCTATTGCCCACCGAAACACGCAATAAAAAAGAAACAATTCTTAAATTATTTTAACCATCTAGTAAATAAATTCATTGCGGGAGGTGATTATAATACAAAACATACACAATGGGGTTCAAGATTGACGACTCCGAAAGGAAACTTTGTTTGGATTCTCTATCAGCGGGGCACCCAACATACTGGCCTACGGATAAAAAGAAAATTCCTGATCTAATAGGCTTCTGTATAACTAAAGCCATTGCACGTACAAATGCTATGGCAACAGATTGTTACGATTTATCATCCGATCATTCACCAGTAATTATAACAGTGAGTACTGATGCCCTAAAGACTGAAGCACTAGAACGCCTGACAAATAATAAAACTAAATGGGATCAATACAGTAGACAAATTGAAGAGAATTGCCTACTGGATATTTCTCTTAGCACACCAGCAAATATTGACAGCTGCAAAAAAACCAACATCTAACATCAGTGTTTTTGAAAAAATTAATAAACTTCCTAAAAACATCCAAGAATTAATACAAGAAAAGCGAAAAATTCGACGGCAGTGGCAGCAACAAAGTCGCCGATATTAAAATGGAAATTAAATCGAGCAATTAAATCCCTGAAAGTAGCTCTGAGGGAAGAAGAAAATGAAGGTATGCAAAACTGTTTATGTCTCTCGGCAACAGAGAGAACAGACTATTCCTTATGGAAAGCTACTAAAAGTTTAAAGAGGCCGGCACACTCGTGTTCGCCCATTAGACTGCCAAGTGGCAACTGGGCAAGAAGTGATGAAGAAAAAGCCAATGCTTTCGCTGTTCATCTAAAAAGCGTATTCTCACCACATGAACAAGTTAACAACTACATGCTACCAAACCAAACGATGAACGATCCAAATTATAAATCTTTAAAGTTCAAGTGGAAAGAAGTTAAGAGCACAATAAAAAACTGCATAAGTCCGAAAAAAGCACCAGGACATGATCTTATTACCGGGAAAATGTTTAAAGAATTACCAGACAAATGCATTAAACTAATAACGTACATCTTCAACGCAATCATGCGAACTGGTTACATTCCTCAAAAGTGGAAGATATCGCAAATTACAATGATACATAAGCCTGGAAAAGATGAGACACAAATCTCATCATATCGTCCAATAAGCATGCTTTCCACGATATCAAAGCTATTTGAAAAATTGTTACTAAGGAAACTGAAACCAGTACTAGAAGAACGGCATATTATATTAGATCACCAATTTGGTTTCCGAAATCAGCACAGCACTATAAAGCAAGTTCACAGGATTGTCAATGCAATCAAACTCATTTTCGAAGAAAAAAAATATTGTTCTGCTGTCTTCTTGGATATTGCACAAGCCTTCGACAAAGTTTGGCATAGAGGTTTAATATACAAAGTTAAAGAACTTTTGCCGAAGCAGTTCCATGTAGTTCTTGAAAACTATCTTCTTCAAAGAAAACACTTGGTTAAACAAAACGCAGCAACCACTGGTTTAAATGATATTAGCGCAGGTGTTCCACAAGGAAGTGTCTTGGGACCAATTTTATACTTGTTGTATACAGCCGATTTGCCTATTTGCAATGAAGCTATAATATCAACATTTGCTGATGATACAGCCATATTAGTGTCTTGTAAAAATCCTTAAACTACCTTAACGCAATCGCAAAATCATCTGAATAAAATTGAAAGCTGGCTAAAGACTTGGCGAATAAAAGTCAATGAAAATAAATCAACACATGTTACATTTACTCTTAACAAACGCACCTGCCCACCAGTTAAATTGAACGGTGTAACTATTCCACAGCAATCTAGTGTCAAAGACTTAGGGTTACATCTGGACAGAAGGTTGACATGGAAAAAGCATATAGATGCAAAGCGTAATCAAATAAAAATAAAATTTGCTAAGATGTATTGGCTAATAGAAGGAAAATAAAAAATACTTCGTAGGATCACGAATGCTCCCTGGTATATTCGAAACACCAACATACATCATGGCTTCGGTATTTTAACCATTAAAGATACAATTAGGACCTATAGTTCGAGATATTGTTCAAAACTAGAGACACATCCCAATGCTTTGGCCCGGGATATTCTAAAACAACCGAGATACAGACGACTGAGAAGAACTGATCCACTTGGACTATTGAATTTATAAATTAAGTAAATGGTGCACACCAATAATAAGTATTAACATTGGTTAAGACTTATAAAAATAGCAGTAAGGTTAGTTTGTAAGATTCGCATACATCTTGTTAGTTTCTTTTTAGAAAGATTCAAGAATAAAGCCATAGGCAGTTGTAATAAAAAAAAAAAGCTTGGTTATAACTATAACCATGGTTTAATGAATACATTTTAAAAGGTAATGGTAAGAATATTCGATTATCCTGATAATCGTTAAGTATACTAAAGGGCCAGTTTTTCTTTAGCTAACCGAAATCACTGATGAAGTCGAGTCAGTTTGAAGTCTCGATATTGGGTAGTTCAGGTTGGCGCTTGCTAAATTTGACTTGAATTGCCATCGTGGATAATTTGTAAGAAAAAGTAATAGATTCCTCAAACCTATTACGAATGATTGCGAACACGTTTTTTATTCAGTTTATAAAACTCGAAATCGGCCAACAGATTGATATAAATTAAATGTGAAATGTTGACTTCAATCGATTGAGTTGGTATATTTGAACAAATTACATAGATATAACCTACAACAGATATGGAATTCCTAAAGATCCAACGCTTGTTTCTGTTATAAACAAATGTGTCGAACCGGAGTCTAAGAATTCACGAAATTTGGTCCATCTAACGGTTTCGGACTAAGATAATTGGTAATCACTACAGTGATTTTGGCAATTCATTGTGGAGGGCACGTTCTCAATTGCTATGATGGTAGTGCACTGGATTCTATGGTAGAAATTGTATCCCTGTTGGTAGAGATTGATTAACCAATGTCTTGTGAGTAGCATGGTATCTTCCGATTATATCCGATTATAAACCAACCGTAACATCGTAGACCATTCATTAATTTTCGTCGTGTTTCAACTTACAAATTACGAAATTTGTTGCACGTAACTTGTGATGTTCATTAGTGCATCGCGGGCAAGCGCGCTGTTGTGTTACATAAAACGATTTACTCGTGGAAGATAATCTAAATGTTCTATTAAATCGTTTATAACTGAGATCTATAAGTAAATAACTTATGGATCTTGCTTAGATCATTTTTGATATAATGACTTAAGACAGTCAGATGCTGCAGGTGTTGAGCTACATCAAGGTTAAGATTTAAACTCTCGAATTTATATGTTTCAACAGCCGCTTTCTTATTATTGATTGCGCGCTTTATCTACAAAAAATTGACCTATAATATATGACAACGATGACAATGGTGTAAAATAACTTTTGATTCGACTTGTTTGATTTTTGCCTTCCATTGGTCTCAAAATTGATGATAGATGAGTCTTAAACCAAATATATGATTACAGGTTTAAAAGATAAAAGTGTAATGAATTTGTAGTCGTAAGCACACATTTGAAAGAGTGAACGGTCTCTGATATCTAGAATTCCTTGTAACATGTCACTTTTTTGGAAGGGTATATAAAAGCATATCTTGTAGCTGACCATCGTGGGTTGTATGCCCTTCGTCCACTGCTAATGTCAAAATTCTTAGCAGATGCCCGAAAGCAAAAGTTATACAAGGTGTTGGGTAGACCCGTTGTCATGAAAAGGTGTGAAAGTTGGGTCCTGCCATTCAGTTTTTCAACTAATGTATTTATGTTTAGACTTAAAAAGATAGTTTCCTTTCACTCAAATTCTTTAAAAATGTTTGAGCTTTTATCGAGTTCTTTGATCGAGATTTGCAACTTTCCACTAAACACAATCACATCCGTTATCATAGGTGTACTAATAATGTCATTGTCAAGAATCATGCATAAGCAATATTTGTTGGTTCTAAATACAGTACAGGCCAGCAACGGCCTTTAAACTCCTTATTATTATAGTATATAATTTATTGCAGTGAAATAAAGCAGACCAAATGGGAAACAAATTCAGTCAAACATTAAATTTGATTCATCATCGTATACTGTGGTCAATAAAACATTGAATGTTATCAATCTCGATTTATGATATTATAAAAAAGTTTTATGATGTTGAGACTACACACAGTACCACCCATACATATATGTACATACCACCGAATAAAATAAAAAATGTTTATGTTTATATATTTTATATATGAATTTTAAGATGATCAAGCCTAATTTTTTTATTTGTATTTATATTGGGTATAATAATGTTTAAACTACCGAATGGAATTTTATCGAAATGTCGCGTAACTTAAATACTTTAACCATTTAAAAAAAAAATTGTAATTTTATTTTATTAGCATTGCGTGTTTTGTATCGGCGAATATTTTTGTGATTATGGCAGAAATTTGTATTCTTTTTTTTTGGGCTATATAAAAAAGAGCCCTATATATAGATATCAGCATTTTTTTTATAGTCCATACATAAAAATTTAAATTTGGTGATAAAAATCGATTTTAAATTAAAACTGTTAAATTTAAATGAAATGTCGGTTAAATATTACTACTTTAGAGCATGGAAAATATATTTACATTTTTTTTAGCCATGTGGGCATTGTAGCCACTAGCACCGCGACCTTGGGCTGGCCTCATTATTCTCCCACCTAAATGTTGCAGCCGTTGGTGGAAAAACGCTGCGCATTGGCACTGGACATATTCCACTGATTCCACATTACAGAAGGGACAAGAATACATCGCACTTAGACCGATATTCTTAAGATAGTCCTCTATCTGAGAGGATCATTGCTTGTGAGGAAGCCAGTTAGTGACCATCTGTGTCTTTGAACCATTTGTGTACCATACTATGGACCCTCTTTCAAAGGATAGCTCCCTGTCCTCCAACTGTCCCTGTTCGGCAACAAAACAAAGAAAACCTTATCGAAATCCAGTTTGGCTGCCATACATGGCTTCCATGCAGTCAGGCATGTTCTAATTTTTTTCGTAATACCGAGGCAAGCCAAACGTTAAACCTTACATAGTAATGTTTGCACTATTGAAGCGTATGTGATCATGGGTTTAATGGTTGTTAGAAATTACCAATAGATCATTTTTGGTTGTAAACTGTAGGTTCATTCATAGAACCTCTAACAGGCCCAGAGTGCATTAGTGGCGCTTTTTTAAACCTTGAGTATGCGTTGTTTTGAGTTTATTTTTTGACCCTGAATGACTCCTAGATATTTAAACTCACTAGAAAAATTAACAGTAACGCCATTTAACGAGAGAACTGTAAACACAAGCTTTGTCTTCTTGGTAAAAGGAACAATAAGCGTTTTATTCGGATTGACACTAAGACTTTCCTAAATACATTATTGCCATATCAGCCCGTTCGGAAATAATATGGTCGAATTTCCCTCTAACTATTACAGTCAAGTCATCTGCGTAACGCTGGCCATCAAGTTCATGGCTACTCAGAAGGGTCAGCAGTTCATCAACAACCAGCAACCATAGTAATGGAGACAATACTCCTTCCTGGGGAGATCCCTTTAAAGCCTTGATGGTTACTGATAAACTGCCTAATTGAGCTGTAATAATTCTATATTTCAGCATCGAACCAATCCATTTGACTGTGAGAAGCGTAATTCTTTATAGATTCATAGGAGAAACTGTCAACGGCATCCTCAATGTGAACAAAGGCATTTATATATCATTTATATATAACGAAATTCCGTCGAAATTGGAATCAATGTGGGATGAAAACGAAAAATTGGCAAATAATAATCAGCAACGAATCCGACGAAGCATTTCTCGGTTGAGAATATTCTTCTGGGCGTAAAGAAACTTCCAAATTATAAAAATTATTTTTTATCACAAATTGACCTTCGATATGCTTATATATAAGCTCAGCTATGCTTATAGAAATCATTTCGTATGATTTCTTTATAATGCTGTTAAGCTATACAAGATTAAACCACAGCTGATCTAATTAAGCGAAACATTATTACAATCCATGAAACCACATGAAAATCAGCCAACTGATGAACTGATGATTTGTTTCAAAAGAAGACTGGATTAAATACATGATAAATATAACGGCCACCATGGCAACCATACTATGAATGATCTATTAGTAAAGCAAAGTTAATTCTAGCACTAGTTTTCTACGGTAAGCAAACGAGAAAATGTGATCTGCTTACCTCGGGTTAGCATTTCGGAATTGAGTGGTAAATGTTCACATAATATCGTGATCTGTTTACAGCATCGGTTCGCAATAATAGTAATATATCGAAAGTGCACAATCTTCATTATTTAAAAGGACATCTTAAGGTGCCTATGTATTAACTATTTATTTAACAGTGATAGAAGCACCATTTACTTAAAGGCTCTTGAACGTTAATACTTCAAGACTAATTTACATTCACACAAATTCATTCAACCCATTTACAGAAGTACAGTATACCAACTGCGCATTGCATAGTTCAATGTCACTCTGTACAATGATATGAAAGATAGATCGGCCCATGAGTTTGACAGTTCCGGAACATACACAATTCGCAGTGGATGCTTTGTTTCAATTGTTTATAGCCAACGCATCAGCCTGTGGTATGCAAGTCTCAATATAAGTGCCGTAAATGTAAAGGGAAGCACCACATAGTTTTACATCCTAAGGAAGAAACAAGCTCAAAGGGTGAGAAGATTGCAATAAGTAGCAGCAACCTTACCAATTACGATCAATCAAATGATATCCAGACTAATGTTGAAACTGTACAGTGCTTTCAGGCATTATTAACAACAGCTATCTTCAAAGTAGCGGACAAATCTGGAAACTAGGAAGAATTCAGAATGCTAATTGGTTCTGGGTCGCCTCCATAACGGCTTAACTTATCTCGATCAAAGTCAAATTCATGCATTACACATTTAGCATGTAGCAAAATATCTACTATAAGAAGATGGTGTCTATTATTTTCAAATTTGTACAATCTGTAAAAGTAGAAATTCAAATTAACGTTCTTGTGCTCAGTCAACTTCCAACTGGGCTTCCGAGTTTTGGATTTGAATTACACGATAAAAGTTTTTTATAGACATAAAATTAGCTGATCTTATTTTGATGATTCTATAGTTGCTCAGCGTACCATATTTGGTTGGGTTGCGTTTGGGACTACCAACAAGGGCTTCGTTAAGAGAAATGAGACAGCACAAACCAGCAATGGAATTACGCATAACGTACATTTGGGCAACGACATCGAAACCACATTGAAATGGTGTTTTGAACAGAAAAAAATTCCATAAGCCGAGGCTCTAGGTCCAGAGGAGATCGAATGCAAAAGACATTATAAGTCAAACTTTCAAAAATAATAAAATTGGATGATATGTAGTGGCGATTCCATTTAAGAAAAATGTAGGCTAATGCATCGCTGAAACAAGAATATTGCAAATTTGTATATGACTATCAAAATTTACGTAACATAGCTTCAGTGAATGAGACTGATCTAAAAGTTGAAGAGATGAATTGTTTTTATTTATCTCACCATATTGTGTTTAGGGAATCAAGTATGTTAACAGGAAATTAAGTGTTGTGTTGATAGTTCAACAAAATGGTATGTCGGAAGCATCAAATGGCACTGACTGGTGACATTGGGAGTGTACAGTCGATCAGAAGATACACTGTTTCAAATAATTCTATATATGGAGAAGCGAAATATTAAATTAGATCAAATATTAGAAGCTGAATACAGTTATCGGGTTGGTCAGTTTATCATTTTTGCGATCAGAAGGTTGCATCAGATAGCATACGACAGCTAACAAGAATATCAGAACATAGTTTCATAAATTCAAAACGAATTCTTTGTTGATGATTTTGGCGGTCTGAGACTGAGGAAGTGGAAATCTAATGAACCGAATATCACTGTGAAAGAAGGCATGGAACCAATCTCAAAACTATTGGGTCTTAAGTGGAATGCTGCAAAAGATGTATTTTATAAGTATTTCTAGGGAGAATCCCAGTACCAACAAAGTGGCAAGTCATCGATTATTCAATGGTTGGTTATCTCCTTCGATTATTTTAATGAAAATAATTCACAAAATTTATTTAAAAATTTTTTGAAAGAACTGCCATACAAACTGCATCTTTTTGTATCCTTTAATTACTAAACAGTTAAAAAAATTAAGTTTGAAGCTGCTGTACTACTTTAAAAATATGAACGAGACTGCATTACTCCAGTGAGTGGGATTATTTCTGTGTTGGACAAATTTTGAGACCAACGTTTTGTCACTTGGTTTCTTACTAAAAATTGTATCTTGAAGCACGTCTTGGTGTCATTGGTGTTAAATAAACTTCTAGATTATTTTTAATAAAAAAAAATGTTCCTTCATTATATCATTTCATTAAAGCACTCTCATGAAAATAACTTGCCACTAGAGCCTACGATACTAACGGCCATCCGCATAAATTCTCCCTGTTTATTAAAAATGCACATATTCTTTGCGGGCTTAGTGTTTTGTTTAATTGTTCCCCATGTTTTGTTGCTGAGGTAATTTTTTATTTAAATATACAATCCATTTTTCAATTAAGGCGATGATTCATGTACAAATTTTATCTGGTCCGCCATATTTTTTTATCGTACGACAAAATTTCAAAATTGAACATTGCTCATTTTGTATAAGATATCGTTTTAAACTTGGCCACCTTTGTTCTCAAACAAATATTCTAAAACCAAAAATTTATAAAAATCTCAATTGTTTTATTAAAATGACAGAAAACATCCTTACGATAAAATTATATACATGTATCGCTTGCTGTGATTTTCATTTTTATTGTATAAACCAAAAGAAATATTAACCAATCAAAGCGATTAAAATGTAGGTCTATCAGAACAAATTTGTATACATAAAACATTGCTTTTATGATAATTATATTCGAGCTTTTCAAGAAAACTTACGTTGAAAGAGGCTTTCGTTATCTCAAAGATGTTGAAGGTTCAGATGATAGCAATACGGACAAGGACTTTTCGTTTTTACTGAGCTTCTAAGAAATTATGGATTCATAAGCGGGAAAGACGATGGTGAATAGGGTGGGGTTCCCAATGATATCTGCCCTGGCCAGATAACTTTGAACAATAAAAATAATTTCAACTTTGAATTGTGCGTACACATGGAAGGTCAACGAACAATCAGCCGTCATGAATCCAATATTTTTAAAATGAATTATGAAGCTTGCCGTAATTTTAGGCCGCATGAGTTCGAAGTTTGAAAATTCATTGGAATTCTTTTTATCAGTGGTTTTAATTATCATACTAGTCTTTGGAGTATTTGGAGCAGCGATGATGATTTGGGGAACTACATTATGTTCAACAGAATGCGAAAAAAAGACAATAAAATTAAATTTTGCAATTGTTTCACTTTAAGGATAGCAATCATGCTGGCTCAAGTGAAAACCTGAACTCAGACAAAATGAGAAATGATTGTCAAATTTCAAACCGCTTAAAATTCAAAATATTGTTACTTTCTGTCATATGATCAAAGTATAATAGCCTGCTTTAGAAGGCACAGAGGTAAGAAAAGCCATTTCGAGTCGGCTACAAAGTTTGGTTTTTATTCACTCCGTCTGGATATATGGTGAAATTGAAAGTGAATCAAGGAAAAAAATGTAGCCTACAAAGAAAAATATGGTAAATGGGCTGCACCGCACTCATTAGCATGATTGAAAAATTACCTATGGCAGTGGAACAATTTCCAAAACCATAAACCTAAATCATGTCCACTTCTATTGAAAAATAAATGAAGAAAGAGAAATGCGGCCAGTGCAAATCAGCAAGCTTTAACCACTACGCCAATTTCTATTTATAAATTCGGTAAAAGAAGTGACAAAAATTAATTTAGGGCATATCAGTTCATGATTATATTCAAAGTTTTTTTAGCTAATTAAATCTAATTATTAGGACTTTCATAAGCTTGAATGCCAAAAGTTGAATAGTACTTGAATAACATGGATGTTTTACTATTACAAACCTCTTGAGGTAAACATATAAAGTGTTCAACGCCTTTGATTATTTTTTTTTATGAAATTGGTATCTTCTTAGTTTGAGTTCATATAAGGAAATTTATATAAGGAAATAGCCATTTAATCTTACTCTCCTAGATGACTGAATAAATAAAATTAGCTCCCTCTATCAGATCGTCGTGAAATCGGAAATTTGGAGTTATTTTTTAATTGTTTAAATTGAAAGCTCCAATGTTCACTCTGATCTTTTAAAAAACGTAATATCGATTTTCTGAACTACTTGGAAAATTAGATAATCATGTATCTAGTAAGAAAGCTCGGATATAAAATTGTAATTTTGGGCCAACATGCTTTTCGTCGGCAATTTAATTTTTAATTTTAATAAAATCAAATTCATAAGTTTTTGTAATCATAAAAGGATTTATTATCCTATAAAATTATAAAATTAAGTCATAAAATTAAATAAAGCATACATTTTTTCGACCATTAATAAAATTTATGAAAAACAATTGCTAAGCGGTCTACATTATTATTGAATACATCAGAAAAATTTAAAACTCACCCTCTGTAATCCACCCATAATCCAATAAACATATTCATATATATGTATGTATATCTATAAATAAATAGAAAATTAAATATAAAAAACTTAATTAAATTAAATTAGAAATAAAAGTATATAATAATAAAATATTTATTATACACAACACAAAAAAGAAATATTTATTTAATTTTTTAGCAACAACAAAAAAAAATTTAAATTTAATTTTTTTTTTTTTTTTTAATTTAATTTTTGTATATTTTTCTTAACACAATAAAAATGAAAATAAATTTTTATTTTTTATTTATGCAAATTATGATATATTTAATACATTTAATCGAAAATAAATTTAATAAAATATTTTTATTTACATAATTTAATTTATTTATGTTTTTAAGTAAATTATATTTTGTTGTTGTTGTTGAGTTGTTGTTAAAGAGGAAAATTTAATAGAATGAAAAATTAATTTAAAGTTATAAATAATTTTATTTTTGTTTATAATAAATTATTAAAGTTTGGTTTTTACTTTTCAATTATGTTATGAAAAAGTTTAGTGATTGTATTGAAAGCTATAGGATGCTGGTTTTCATCAATGTCCTTTTCTTCCATTACTTGTACGATGTATCTAATAAAAAATATGTGTAATTTGTGTGTCGTTTGAAAATAATTATATACGTAATTTTGAAACATAATTTTATACATAATTTCGCGGTTTTCAAACTCAAATTGTTGAATTAGGTTTTAAGAAAATCGTCTAGCTCTTTCCATAGAGCTAAATGATTTACTGGACATGCATCAATAATGTAGGATACTGATTATCTATACATACCTGCGCAAATCTTCAATGACTTTGGGCATAAACAAACTAAATAATAAGACTCGTCATGTAGAACAAAAATTAACAACATGCGAGGGTAACTATATACATACACCCAATAACATCGAGTTTTTTTTGTTCTACATGTTTCGTCTTATTATTTAGTAAGTTTATTCTTTAGGCCCTGAACATGCAACAAAATTGTTATTCAAGTCAAAAAATTCTAATAACTTCGTCGGTGAAAAATTTGCGACAGTTGCAGAACCTTCCGAAAATTAACATTTTGACATTAAACAAATGACATTTAAGGCGAATATTCGTTTGCGATTGAAAGTGCATAGCAATCTCAAATATATGCCATGAAGTCTAATTGGAGCCAATATCAGCTACCGATATTCTATCATCCCAATTTTTAGAAAAGAGCGTATTAGCCCTTTTCTTTCCTTCGGCAAGTTACTCATTATTTGTTTTTCAGTCATCGATTGCTATTTAATACATGGCATACAATTTAGGATAATTAATTTGATGGTTATTTTATTTGATGGAGAACGATCCAACATATTCTGCGTATAAGACGAATAAAGCAGCACCACAATGTTTTACATATCATCAGTAACCTGAAATGCTATTTGTAACCTAGTTTTAATGTAACTGCGGCTTTTGCAGGCAAATGTAAATTTTAATTTTCTTTCAACAGCATACAATCGCTTGATGACAATACCCAACGTTTCATTCAATAGTAATCTATCCGATTAAAATAGCAAACTCACCATGAAACGATTATCAGATAATTTGTCCTTCACCTTCCCAGACCTTTCTTAGACTCATCTCCAATTTGCTATTGTCAACAATCGTATTACATTGACTAGATTGTTTGGGCAGGGTTAAATTGTTACTTACTTTCTATATTAGAATTTCTTTTGATGATCCTTTAGTGTTAGAATCGAGGTGTAACAGGGAGTTTTGCCGTTTTCTGTAGATATGGTATCTTCTTTTCGATCAGCATTCAAACAGACTGTGACTTGCTTAAGCAGTTAAACTAACGGTTGTCGGTTTCCATTAATGTTTTTTATTTCTCGACTGTCCATTGGCTAAATTTATGGCCATTGGAAAAAATAATTATTACAACCTACTATGCAATAGTAGTGCCGCAACAGCACTACTATTGCATAGTAAATTTTTTGGTACAATTTTCACTTGGGTGACCACTCCGCTATTAAAAGTCTTTGCTGACTCCAACGCATCAGCTCGTCAAAGGTTGGGAACTCAATTTTTGCAGTTTCTGTAGCCTATTTATCTTTGGTTTGTTCATCTAATTTATAGAATAACAGAGTAACATAAAAACTTGCCATGGATTGCGAGTTTCGGCTTCAGGTCCTAGAGCTTTGAGTCCACGCAATACTTCGTTAGCAGTGTCCATTATATTCCGTATTTGTTGCTAAGTTGGATTGAAAATGATTGATATTTCGATGAAAATCTTAATAAACGATTGAACAGAATACTGCTTTGTGTCATACTAAGGCTTCAATTTTTTGAGTGCTTTCATATAATTCGCATCTGATATTAGTAGATTTTTAAAAACGTTTTTTCAAGAATCTTTTCAAATATAGAAACTTCTGATCTAGATAGAGATGCAGGTTTTTATGGATGGTGGATGTAATCAGATCATAAAATTATTGCCATACAGTACCGGCAAATGGAGAAAAAAGCATTTTTGGGAGTTTCACGTCTATGTTGGATGTTTAAGTTTCACCATCTTGAGTCTCATTAAAATCCATAGACATGTTCTATATCCAGGTATTTTGCCAATTAATTGTTTTAATTTGGTCACAGTAGTATAATATTTATCTTCAAACTCATCTTGATGGCCTTCATCATCTAGTGTTAATCCTGAACTATATCAGCATTAAAACCAGATAATGATGGAAGCTGGTATTCAACCATAGAGTAGATGCAAACCATTTACCACCTATTGCATTATAAGAATAATTCATCAAAAGGTCCAAGTCATTCCAACAAAGGTTCAGTGTAAAAATACGGACTTGTGTTATTTGCAAGCAAGTAATTGGGTATTTAAATATCTATCAAAGCTAAATAGCACTAACTATCAAGAATTTTAACAAATGATCTTCCTAATATGATGGATGCATTTTAAACAGCAAAAGCTTCCATAGTTTTCCAACATGATGGCACACCAGCACATTTTGGTAGCTAAATTAAAGATTGGCGGAATAACATTTATACAATTGCCAGTACCGGCCATCGCCGAACTAAATTGATACTGCGGCCGAAAAAGTAGTGAAAATACATCAAGTAAAATTTAAAAAGCTACTAGTCATATCTTTAAATAATCTACAGTAATTGGAAGGTAATTCTAATATATTAGTCATTTAATTTTTAGGTACTGTAATTATTGTCATTGACATAAATGTTTTTTATAATAAATATAAGTGATGTAAATCATGAGGTTAAAGAACATAATTTTCGATCGTTATTTTGTTGAAAAACGATGCCAATTATCTTGCACTCCACAGAAAACTGAGTTAAAATGACGCTTTTGAAGGCGGAAATTAGATAATTAATTTTGTGAGTGTCACACCGTGACATCGTGTAGATTTGGCGTTTAACTTTTATTAATATTGGAATTATATAAAGCGTAAAAAGTGAGACCAAATTTTGACTCTGAAAATCGATTTTATGTCAAAACAAAGTTTTGTAACCGAAAATATGTCGATTTTATGTCAGAAACAAAAACTATATTAATTTTCCCCTAATTAAGTACTTTGAATTGGGTTTCTTTTTTCATTTTTTGATACATGATCTGTAATCTGAATCTGGTAAAACCATCGTAAAGCAAATCAAATAGTTTATGAAGCAGCGTTATTATCCAATGTTAGTATTAATTTTTTAAAAATACGATTTAAAAATATGCAGCAAATAGGTTACCTACACGACTATGTAGTAATTAACTTGCTACTGGGAGTAACTAAAATATTTCCAATGTAAATTAAAATACATTTTGACAAAAATTAAATTTAGTTAAATTTAAATGATAGAATTTATTTCTAGTTATAAGTAAAACATAGTTTTTTAGTTGTAATGTAAAAGAGTAAAGAATAATAAATTGAAAAATTATTTCAAAGTTTTGAATAATTATATTTTTTGTAGTTATTGAAAATGTAGAATTATTTTTTAAACTTCCAACTACGTGTTAAGAAAAGTTTTCGTTTTGTACTGAATGGTTTAAAATGTACTACTTCTAGTAACATACATTTTTTGAATTAGGAAGTATTTATATTTGGAGAGGTAACTAAAATACATACTAGTTACTAGCAAGTATATTAGCAAACATACAAATATCCAAGCATCCCTAAAATGTAAGATGGAGATATGAGTATTATGAATTTTTGTTGCACGGCAGTTCTGTTGGGTGTGTTTCTAAAAATTACGGTAATCAAATATTTCATGTAAAAAATTCATGTTTGTACTGAAACTTCATAAACACGTACCAAACTTTGACAAGTTGGAAATTGTATATTGTATATTTTTATTTTGTTATTTTTAGTTTGCACAGATTCAAAACGAAATAATGGAGCAAATATTAATAAAAGAAAATGTAAATGTTCTAATTTTGAATTAAGATTATACCTTGTGACTGAATAACAATCTCGCCAAATTTTGGAAATCAGATGTAAATATTTGCAACAAACTTTTTTATATAAGTGAAATATTTTAAAAGTTACACTGAACTAAATCTGTGGAGTTTGAAATTTGAAGGTACAGAAATTTGAATCCTTTCAGATTCCAGAAAAGAATATATTAATTTAAAAAAATTTGTCGGAGCACAGAAAAATAAAACTAAGGTAAACAGTGGCGATACTTATTGCCATGCATCATTACCATACGTGAAAGCAATATTGTTGTCTTGTCTTACTTTGAATTTTTAATGAAGAATTATGAAAAAAATGTCAACAATAAAATAAAGTTAGACATTGTCTGTGGTCTAATTCTCAAGTAAGTAGTTCGCTGAACGGCACAACCACTATTAAATTTTCTATTAAAATACCACCAACACATATGAAATATAGAAAAAAATCGAATCGATTTTATTGTGGTAACCTTATTTCCACTTTGACAGTGATTTTTCCAATTTTTCAATTTTTATATCCTTAATTTCGAAAATACATAAAAAAAACGAACGATTGTTTTATTGTTTAAACACCAAAAGCCATATAATTAAATTAATCTAATTTATCATTGATTGATCTTATCATCAAACAGCCGAATCAAAGAGATTTTTAAACAAATACAAGATTCACATCAATAATTCTTTTTCGGATTTATCTACTATTTTGCTCGAGCGTATACCCTAGAGTGAATATACAAACAACAATCAAACCGAATAACTTTGTGCTACAACATTATTATTGGATTAGTTACTGACACGTTTTAAAAATCGAATTTATCACACAGGTTTTGTTGAAATATTATATTGATTTGATTTTATAGCTTCAAACATATCGGGAATGTAGTCGATATACTCCTTAATAATTAATATTAATTTTGCTTTTTATTAAGATTTAAATAAGCTTTTAGAAAATTCTAGGAAAAGTTTATTACCGGATTAACTTAGTACAAAAAAAAAGCAAGACAAAATTCCTGGAAATGGAATTTTATTAATTCATCTGCATAGTTGTATTTTTTATATCATAGTTACATAACTTCTATCTGCAAGAATATATCCTTAATAAAAATTTAATTAAATTAAATTGATAAAAAAATTTAAAATTAATATTGGCATTTTCATTTTCAATATCCGGATTTTGTAATTTTTTTATTCAGTAACTCTTATACATCTTTTACAACTATGACGAATGATTTAGCATTCAATAGATTTTGCGAACTGCGAAAGATATTCGGATCAAAATCAAATGGAAATTATAGTTCAGGGCTATTCCGTCATTTTAGTCACTTTAATCAATACAAACATTTTGTTGAAACAATTCTCTATAGGAAGTTCCTAGGTAATGTAGATTTTAAAAAATAGTACAAATGAAACCACAAATTTAAAGACGAACTTTAGAAACAAACTAAAAGGAAATTTTAATAATCAGAAAGGTTAATAAATATAACAGAATTTAGAGCCAGACGAGGTAACTAACCATAAAGAAACCCATGAAGAGAACCGGACTAATACAGTGTGTCAAGTGTTAAAAATCTAATAGGCGATTGATTTGACCTTTCATCTTGCAATTCCACAATCAAAGTTATACTGAGCAAAAGTGACCCACATATAAGCCTTACTAACATTTACATCGGAAGAAATAACTAAAGTGCTGATAATAGCATTAAATGGTAAATAAAAGGTGAACATTAAATGAAATAAAACAGAATTTTAACGCTACTCTTAAAAACAAGTTGTTTGTTCTCACTTCTAATTAAAATACCCTACCAATGGTAATATTTTAATTAGCTTCTTCTTTCTACGATTATTTGTAAAATTAAAATTGGTCCTTCGAGCCAACCAACAACCAGCAGATAGCTAAACAATAACTGGCATAAACAAGGTTCAAGGCCATGAAACAGTAATTTGCTTACAACTATATTTATAACTATGGGCATAGAGGAGCTATTTTGCAAAATCAATAGACAGAAGTGATAGAGCTATTTATCTTAAACTACAAAAAAATGGAATAGCGCGAAAAACAAACCCTATCTGGAAAAAATACTACCTGGTTTGAGTAAGCTATATAACAAGTACGTTGATGATGATAACAATATAAGAGAACTCCAACTAACGCTGAAATCAACAGATCAGTACTATAAGGATAGATGAAAATTAGTCACCATATGCACAATCACCTAAACTAGGCAACGACAAGCGGATTCAAACACGATCAAATACTCAAAGCACCAGAAGTTGAATCAAACCTTAAATTCAGCTAGTTACTAAAATCCAAGCAACAGCTAAAGCAACTAGACGTCTGAATGAGAAGTTTATATTGAAAATCTGATTGGCTGAAAATATACTGGTATAAGTAAACCTTTATTTCAAAAACTTCGAGAGGATGATGCAAATCATGAACCTTCATGACATATCGGTTCAACACTTTATTGAATCAAAATGTTAGCAAAAAAGAATCCGCTGCTGCAATCAAATCATTGCATGACAAGACCACCAAATGTCGATATGCCAGAATAAATATCAAGACATGAAGTACTTTCATTATTTTAACTTAATCAAAAGATTGGACAACAAATCACGACGTCTTTATGAAAGCTCTGAAGAAAATACGAGAAAGTTTCAAGTAACAAGCCAATTTTTGAAATTTCTAGAAAACTATTTCGATTCCAATAAATCAATAATAATTTAACAAGTAAAGTTTCAATCACAACCGCTAAGACGCGCTTTTGTAGCCGCCACTCAAAAAAGTAATATTTGCGACGTCAGCCAAAACCACGTGATAACAAATTGTACCTGCCAAGAAAGGCATCATACTTTGCTACATGTGAAAACCAAGAAAACAGCTTTGCCAAGCTGAACATTATCAACATCTGACAAGGATTGTGATCCACTATTTTAAGCAATAGCCCTAGTGAAAGTACAAAGTATTTACAGATGTTTTAACATTTAAGGACACGAATCGATTTAAGGTCACAAGCTACTTTAGTTGTTACAGCATAACAACTAGGCAAGCCAAGACAATGGTTCTAACTGTAATTTTCGGAATATTAGCAACAACATGAGACTCACATCTGCAAATAGAAATGGGCATAAGTCCAAGATTTCCATTGATATTAAAAATGCAAGCTACTGCTTTAAATCTGAGGACTATAACTAAAATATACTTAAAGACAAGAGCTTATTGGATTTAGAAACTACAAAGCGCCTTTAACGCCTATTTGATCTTTTAATAGGCGCTGAAATATGAAGAGAAATAATGTTGGAAGATGTAATGAAGAAAACCAGATTGGATTATACGTCTTTATAAAAAAGCATCATCCAAAGCAGTTAAACAGCAACATCGCATTATATCGGATATAGACAAGCAATTAAAACGCTCTAGGAAATCTGAAAAACTACATCCTAAAAAAGGCCTAGCTGTGGAATAGATCTAATGTGGACAGTACTATGGTGACACAAGCAGTTGGAAAATCGATGGTTTGAGGTTCGGATATGAGAAGAGAGATCAAGAGTGATATAAGAAACTCAGAAAATAGTGCAGCAACAAAAAGGCAATATTAAAAAGACTTTAAGAAAATCTACCGAGCAATTGGCGCAGTGGTTAAAGCTGCGGTGTTTGGGACGAGAGGTACCGGGTTATAATCCCAACGGGGGAGGGTGCAAAAGGGATTTTTCATCACCTGATTACGTTCGGTGATGACGATGAACACAACTATGACCCCCTGTTGGAGTGCAAAATCCATGGGCCGAACCATCGTCCATGTCAGTACAGGCTGGCTGGAGCAATGCAATGTGCAGATGGATTTAAAATTGAACCTGTATTCGTGCGTCCTCGATTTGGCTGGTGACGGCGTAAGGTAGGACGTTAAAAATTAAAAGTGAAAGAGTTGGGAAGCTTCGGCCCCAGAAAAGATTACAGGGTTCAAATTCAAAAAAAATAAAATAAAAATCTGAGAGAAACTGGACTCTATACAATAGAATTTAATGATACAGTAGAAACACTTGGACCCCCATGGAACTCTTCAACCGACACATTTTAATTTAAAGTATCTTTACCAGAAGCTAAAACAATATCCTAACGAACGATTTTATCAGAGCTACCAAAACTTATCGATCCACCAAAATTCTTCTTCAAGATTTATGGGCGTCTGGTGTAGGATGAGATGAAGAACTGCTCATAAATTTTGCAAACAGATATCTAAACTACAAAATGGAATTATCACTGTTATAGGAGATTAGAATTTGCGTTTTAAATTACACCAAAGGCGCTAATATTGAATTACATGGTTTCTGTGACATATCTAATGAAGCATATGCTACAGTGGTATACAGCAAAATAAATAACGAAATTATATTAATAGCTGCTAAAACTAAATTTACACCGTTATTGTTGGCCTTAACGGTGCAATTTTAGCTATGGCAGCAACTACTAAGATTAGAACTGAATGACGCTTTACAAAATGTCGTACAGGTATTGATCTAAGTTAAAGAAATTAACTGCAAATCAAATCTTACCAAGGAGCAGGAAAACTATAACACTAACTCCATTTCTAGATGGAAACAACCTGCTACGAAACGATGGAAGGCTTACAACTTCTAATCTTTAATTTCAAGAAAATATCTAATAATACTGCCCCGAGGTCTGAAGTTTTCAAGATTGCTTATCAGAAAAGCTGGTTTAACATACTTCTTGATGGCAATCAAGCAACATTATTACACCTAAGAGCGCATTATTAGATAATAAATAATACAACTCAAATGACTCAGAAGATGATATGATTTTAAGTACCGCACACTTTCTGAAAGTAGGGCCATCATATCAACGCATCAACCTGATATTAAGAAGAACCAAACCGTTATCTCTCACAACTACAACGCAGACCAAAATAGTTGCAAGTACAACCGAACCCCCAACTGGGAAAACTAGTAAAACATTTAATTCTCAAAGATAAACAAGTGATTGTGATCACTGGCCACTAGAAAAAGTCATTAAGCTACAACCAGAATAGCATGGCCTTGTTCGAATAGTCTCACTTATTTACGTCACATTATACTTGGGTTTTCATATTGATAGAAAGTTAACTTGGAGAATGTACATTGAATCAAAGCGCAAACAAATAAAAATAAAATTTTCTAAAATGTTCTGGCTGTTTGGAAGAAGGTTAAAGCTGCCTCTAGATAGTATTACTTTACAAGACGATTCTAGTCCGAAACGTTTTACAACGAACGCAATCAGATATACGCATGATTAGAAATAAAAATATTCACAGAGACCTAGCCATTAAAACGGTAAAAGAAATTTTCAAAGCATACAGATTAAAGTACAATTCAAAATTGGATGTACATCCTAAGATTGGCCTAGCACTTGGCGCAAATGATGTTTAATAGAGTTTACTGCTGCTTCGCAGAGTCATCGAAATGGGTGAAGCTATTGGTACAAAATACCACATATTTTTTTTAATAGTCACCCAGTCGAAAATATTTTACTCTTATCTCGATAAAATTTGGTGGAAGTATTTGATTTCCTTTGCGAAACCCACCAAGTTAGTACCATTATTGCTGGATATTGCAGAGCAGTTTCTTCGTTGGCTCTCGAGTTGTTTGAGTACTGCGACAAAGGTATTCGTTGACATATATCGGATATCGATTTCAGGTAAACGGGCTTGGCTGCCATGCATGTAAATATTACCAACTTTTGCCGAAAGGTTATGACGCAGTTGTATATGACACTTTGAACCAAATCTTTACACCGTAGGATTGTCTACTGCTGCCTGATGATTAACAATAATAAGGTTGATCCTGCATGCACATTCTGATTGTGTGCCTCCTTCACTATAGCTTTTGTTACGACGATTCCTTTTGAATGACTACCTGATAGAATGATTGGATATTAAATTGTTTATTTCTTTAGAGAAACATGTAAGCTGCGTTTCTTTTATTATTGAGTTTGTTCACTCATTTAACTCCGCTGCTATTAAAGGTGTAATCCCTCGAGTGTTGAAATTTCAGAAATGGTCATTTGTATGTTTAACCAAGACTCTAGCTGCTTTGGTGATACTTGAACATTTTTTGATGAGTTCTTTGGATTATGCATGGTTTTCTTGATCCTCTGTGTTAAAATTAGTTTTTGCTTCAGTCCTCTTCCTCCTTGTCCTTTTGACTGTCATTTGAGTTTTAATTGAATTTTGATGTAGCCAGTTCAGCCCTTGCCACCACACTACATCCTCAAGAAATTCTTCAGGCAGAATGCATCGAGACGGAGTACCTGGTGGGTTGTGTTTCAATGGGACAGTATCTGGTAGGTTGTGTTACTCGGTTAAGTACGTATATATTTTCTTTTCTCGGTGGGTTTGTCACAAATATGACACGCAAAGATTTGTCACGCAAAGATGACTGTGGAATCCCTCCACATAAGGTGATTTTGTATGGTATAACAAGGTCCCATGACTGTACAATAGCTCAAGCCTTGCTGTTGGTATGTACTTGATTTGTGCCACCTTGCGCTTTTCCATGCTATGATACTCGTTAGAACACAAGTGCTAATCTTGATTTGGTTAAGCCATCTTGGTATTTTAAGATTTTCTATAAGGTTTAATCTATCTTAACAATTAATTTTCGACGTCTTCGGGAAGCTGGTCATCCTTTGCTAGCTTTAAAAGCCACATACCCTAAAATAAACTCTTTATCTTGATTATAACGAGCAACATAACCATCCAATTGGTCAAATGCCTGCGATGCTACAAATATTTTCCTTTATAAATTTGTTTTTGGCTGCAGTAGTTAAACGGTAAATGAAAACTTGTCGGCTTTCGGATCGAATTTAATTCCTACAATGGAAATTATCTTAGAGCCTTTAATTATTTCTTTAATCGATACTTTTCAGTCGATGTCTGGAACGGTCTCTAGTAATTTACATCGTTTGTGGCCTATTTACGGATGTGGTATCCCCGACTTGTAACAAGTGATTTAGTTCGGTCTGCATCCCTAGACATAAGACCGTCCATGTAGTAGTCTTTCATTAATATCTTCGCTGCATTTGAATATGTTTCAACTGTGTAACTGAGTTACTGTGCCAATTTTATGAGAGTTTGGGTGGCGAGAAACGAAAATGATAACGTACCGTATAGGTGTTGGTAAGGAGGCAATAATGTTTTAGTGTGGACGTTGGAGAGTTGCGGCAAACTAGGAAATTAAAGAGTATCGAGGACAGAGCATCTTCTTGCCGTACACCAGAGCTAATTGCAAAAATTCCTGATAGCTTGTTCTCAACTTTGACACAGCATTATGACTGAATTACTGTCATTTTACATAAATGCACATACAGGGTGGCTGAGACCAAATGTTACTGACTTCACTCTGCTGTCATTTGTGTAGTTGTCATTTTCGCGCGTCAATTTTTCGACAGATTGAAGTTTGGTTAGTTGTTTACACGTGGTCAACAAATAATTGTTCTAAATTAATATCTTAATAAAAAAATCGTAATGGAATTCAAACGTAATAGTGTAATTGCACTGTATTTGGGTGGAAATTCACAAATAGCAATAGTTCGTCAGCTCCAGCATTTGAATGTGAATAAAATGTTTGTGTATCGAACCATAACTCGATACAACGAAACTGGTAGCATCGCTAAACGCAACAAAGGCGGCCCTAAAAAGACAGCAACATCAAAAGAAATGATACGAAAGGTGAAGAAACGAATCCAACAAAATCCTCGTCAAAGTGCCAATCAATTAGCCGCACGTCTCCATGTTTCACGATACAGTATTCAAACCATATTGAAAAATGAACTACACTTGAAGTCCTACAAGATACAAAAAGTTCAAGATCTTACGGAGGCACAAAAAAAGTTAGGCTTGAAAAAACACGAGCATTGAAGGCCTTGGCCGAACGTGATAAGATTCCAAAAATTGTCTTTTCTGATGAGAAAATTTTCACCATTCAAGAGTTTGTGAATAAACAAAATGATCGTGTTTGGTTAGAGCACAAGTCCAACGATAATTTGGACACAAGAGTTGCCATGCGCAAGCAATCACCAGCTTATGTTATGGTTTGGGCTGCAGTTACTGCAGATGGACGCACTCCTCTGGTTTTCATCGAACATGGAGTCAAGGTAAATCCCAATAGGTGTACCGCCAAAAGATCCTAAACGATGCTTTGCTACCTTGAGCACGTAAACACTTTGGTACGAACCGTTGGACATTCCAACAGGACTCGGCACCGTCACACAAAGCTCGAGCGACACAGCAATTTTTACAAAATTGCGTTCCGCGGCTGATTTTTTCGAAAGAATGGCCACCATATTCACCAGACTTGAATCCCATGGGTTTCTCCATATGGTCCATTTTGGAGAGTAAGGTGTCCACTAAAAAATACGAAAGTGTTGATGCATTGAAGTCAGCTCTTATTCGAGAATGGAATAAAATTCCGCAAGCCCACGTTCGGTCAGCATGCAATGCTTTCTATGGAAGACTGAATCAAATAATCAGAGCCCAAGTAGGTCATATCGAGCAGTAACATGTTTTTCATAAAATGTAATATGTTTTCAACATATTCCACGAAATTTCAATAAAAAATAATCAAAATTAAAAAAATTACAGCGTTTTCATTTGGTAACACTTGGTCTCAGCCACCCTGTATTTGTCAGATTTTCTGAGACATTACAAAGCAAACCAATCATAAGCTATCCCGAAGGATTGAGTCATAAACTTGTTGAAAATCTAAGAACACCTGATGACCGTCACGAGATGTTTCATGATATTTAGAAAGAATTATCCTCAGCGAAAAAAATTGATCAGTGACTGCCCGATTTTTGCGAAATACTCCTGGTAGTGACCTAAAATTTTCTGCGCCAGGAGAGTGGTTCTCTTCAATATTATATGTAAACAGTAATTTGTATGTTGCGCAAAGGAGAGCTATCTATGAGAATTGAGAGCAGACATATGGAGTTTGAAGTCAGCTATACTTGCAATTGATTCAAATACGTTAATTGATCATAGTTGATGGGTTTAGGTATCACACGTATGCACTAATATCGATAGTGAATTGATGGGGTTCTCAAAACTTATCATACTCGATGTTGATCTTCAACGAAAAGTTCACCGAGCGAGTGGCGCAGTGGTTAGAGCGGTGGCTTGAAGTGGGGGGTACCGAGTTCGAATCTCAATAAAGGCAGAATGCAAAAAGGAATTTTTCACACACGATTACGATCCGTGATATTAATGCACACAACTTTGACCCCTATTGGTGTGCAGAACCCTTGGGTCGATCCGTCTTTGTCATTGTACAGGGTGACATGAAACTTTGCAATGCGCAGGTGGTATACTGTACTGGTGTGAATGAGTTGATTGAGTTTGTGTGAATGTAAAAAAGTAGTAAAGTATTAGCCTTCAAGGGATTTTAAGTTCACTGGCTGATCAAAAAAATACAGCCAGTTTTTCCATCATTCAATGTATTGATTCTGAATCTTGCATTAGATCGTAGGGCGTGTAATCTTTATTTTTTTGCTAAGACTGTTGTGGCACCTGTGATATTAGATTTGGTTGGTTCAGATGAAATAGTCGACTTATTTATTCAGCATGCGTCAGTGTTTGATGTTTTCACCAAAAAGGACTGTGTTAATACAAAACTGAGGTTCAAGGATTTTTTATCGAACACAGATAAAAAAACAAAATGTAATCAATGCAGAAAACAAATTGAAGGGACTTGAACTGGAGATTTCTCTTAGCCCTCCAGCAAATATTGATGCAGCGAAATCAAAACTCAAAAATATTTGTGTAGTAGCAGCATAAAAAGCAACGCCTGCCATCAGTCAAATTTTAATAAATTGCCCATTTTAATAATAAGTATTAACGTAGATTAATACTTACATTATTGGCTCAAGTAAATGATGTTTTTTTTTTAATGGTAAAACCTCTCCAATTTTACAATGGCTGTATAAAATTGAAATTAAAAAACCAAGCAAAATTCACAGCTGTAAGCTTTACCCTTCGACCCAATTACCACCTAGCTTTATTTTGATAGGATTATGTTTGTTTTTTGTAAATTAATTGTATCCAATTTATTACATGTTAGCTTTGCCAATATTTTATATCGATATATTATATCCCTGTATAAATTATTGATGAATGCGCCAAATAAATTATTTATAATCCAAAAAAAACCGCAAAGTAAATAAATAATTTACACTGGAGTATATAGGCGGAAACCATTTACTATCACAGATGCTTTTTTTTCCTCCTTTCTGATTATTGCTCGAATATACACAAAATTATTAGATGCCGTATATTATCACGGATACATAAATAAAATTTAATCGTTTCAATTAATCAATTCGTATAGGATAATCTTGCCTTCCGATATAATATATCCGTATATATAAATATAATTTTTGTATGATACATATGGATACGACCGGAAGCTATTCTATCGGACATAATTATTTATCGGAATGATCAAAAAAAAAATCATTGTTATCATAATATGATACGTCAATATCTGCTTTAATAATATAAAAATGTCGATAATAACGATCCATTTAATCCAGACATAAACAGTAATTTTCTAAAATTAACGCAGTCACAATATTCTAACGAAATTAATGTATTTTCAATTTGGTGTTGCCCTAATTTTTTTTTTGTGGGAACCATAAATTTATTATAGTCAATAATTAAACAAAAATTGATATTTTATTGTTTAGTTTTAAAATAAGTGTCAATAGTGAGAGAGTCAAAATGTGTATGTACAATTCATGGGAGAAACTATCATTGTTGTGATGCAAAAGAAATCATTACCAAAAGAAATCATTCGCGTGGATTATTAATATGTGACTTAGTATATTAAGACTCGTTTAATCGATATCCTTTACCTACGAACATCGAAGTGTAATGGCAAACGAGACATTGGATAACAAAATAAAGAATTAGCATTTTAAGAACATTTAAAGAGAATTTCAATTATTTTTTAATCAAAAAAAAAATCGAATTGAAAATTATGATTTTGAAGGTTTCAATCAAAATGGCAATACCTTCCGTGTATGTGTTTCTTACAAAACAGCTTCTCGGTCATCCATATTTTTAAAACAAAAACAGCTTCTCGGTGATCCATATTTTTCTCAATCATTATTCTCTGAATTTTTGATGAAACTGAATAATCATTTTATGAAAGGCTAAATATTTGTTTGTTACAGTTACCGACATTTCTTATTTTCCATTCATTTAGAAATTTTCCTAAGTTTCATTGAATGAAACAAACATTATTAAAAAATGGATTGTCCAAAAAGTGCTAACTTAGCGATATAACTGAGTACAAAGGCAATCACAAAGGCTTATCATTAATTTTGAATGTTTGAAAATATTTGCCTTGATTGGTATTGACTAATTGGTATTGTTCTGGTTGCACACAACTACACATCGAATATATTGAAAATATGCGAATACAAAATGAACTTCCACCAAAAAAATGCACGGCTGCCTTTATGACACAAATTATCTTTACATTCGCCATATTGGCTTTGGGGAAAAGATTAGGTAACCTCGTTGTTCAACTATAGTCGTTTGATTTTGAATTAAATTCTGTACGATGGAACCATATTACTAAACAAAATATTTATTTTTATCCTTATGTAGTTCATGCATCAATAGAAAATGCATTCACTGAAAACTAGGTGTAACTAGACAACGAACATCGAAGTAATTAAAAGAAATTGTAAAATTTTAATTGAGATTCTCTGTAGCATTGTATTTCCAATCGATTTTATGCAATCGATAAAATTGTATGTATCTATTCCCGAGAGGACTTGTAGCATTGCGAAAAATGTAACTTGTGTTTCATGTAGAAAATCCGTAATGTATTCCTGACCCACAATACCGGATTGGATATATACATATAATAATTAAAATAATTGCGACATTGAATAACAGCTACTGAGTATCTTAAAAGCATATCTGTCAGGTTCCGATACAATAAATTAAAGGCATTATGTATACGAGCTTACTATAGTCTATTGTGCACTTTGCTTTTTGGCGTTTTTTGAGGTTAACTTTACAATAATTTCGGAAAGTTCAAATATTCATGTATATAGTTTATTTATAACTAAGATGTCAATCTGTATAATATGGTATTTGTCATAAAACGGTTAATTAAATTTACTTGTAATGTTTAATAAATTTTTTTTAAATTAATTTGTATTAATTTTGAAGTTTCATGTCAAATAAAGTGTATATAAATTAGATTTTCGTCTTTTATATGACGTATTTGTCATAAAACGGTTAATTGAATTGATTTGTAATTTTTAATCAATTTTTTTAAAATCTAATTTGTATTAATTCAAAAGTTTTGTGTCAAATAAAGTGAATATAAATTAGATTTTTGGCAATTATGTGACGTATTTGACATAAAAAGGTTAATTCAGTTGATTTGATCCTATTTAATGAAATTTTCTAAATTCTAATTTATATTATAATTTTTATAATTTTATATTTTTAATGATGTAATAAATTATTTAATTGTAAATTTCAAACAAAAAATAATCCAATTTATTACAACCTACGGCTGCGAGGAATTAGCCCACTAATAGATTTTTTTTTCAGAGGAACATTGCAGATTACAGTTGAATGGTGGCATACTCGAGATGCTGATAAGACACGACAGAATGCAGAGCAGTTCATTATCATTGTGATTCTCTTATACTAACAGAAGTTTAAATGTTGGCTACCGAGAAACCGGATCAATTCTGTCATTACTGATATACCTTTCCTTTCCCACAAAAAAAATCGTAACTATTGGCCACCACGGTGTCTGTAACCTGGTCGATCTCAATAGTTTAACTAATTTAACTGCCTTATACTTCCAAGTATACGTAAAAAAAAGTGTACAGTGGGCTCGGCATTTTCGGGGATATTTTGGTTAATGCTTGGCCGTACATTCTAAATCAATCAATCAATAAGATGTCAATCTGTATGATTTGTTTGGTCAACAAGTTTCACACTCGAGACATCGACGTAACAACCAAGCATCTTAGCAATCGCCGTACGACTGGTAATTTTAAACATTGACAGAACCTTAATATTAAAGTCTAATACGCGATTTACAAGTACCCAACATTTTTCTCATGCAAAAAAGAAGATAATGGAATACTATGATTTTCATTTAAAAGACAAGAAAAGAAATATAAGCATGCAAAATTTTGCATGAAGTTTTTTTTTTTTTTTTTGAGCAATGCTACCATAAACAGGAATATTTTGAGCAATGCTACTATAATTATGAAAATGATACTATAAAATATACTTGACCTGACTATATTTTATAGTAACAAAAAAATACAAATACAAAAGAATGTGTACATATTAACCTATACACTCCAACTTGTAAATATATAATAAATAAATTTTAGTTTTGTTAATAAATTTTGTTTATAAAATTTGAAACAAAATTTGTGACGGTAAATTTTTATATGAAATTTATATATTTTAAATTTTAATAAATAAATATTTATTAACATTACATTTTGTGTAAAAAAGTAATAATTATAAAAAATAAATTATTGAACACGTCCGAAACCTAATATACAGATGTTAGCGACATTTGGGTCACAGTCAGTGGTGTTTTTGAAAATGGTTTCAAAGGCATCGTTTGCGACAAAAACAAATGAAACCTTTTTATTCCTTCTCGGTAACTCCAAGGGCTCTGGTATTCTACAAAAAAAACAGGTAATTCAGTAAATGTTTATAATTGTAAGTAACTTATAATCAAAAGTAATTTTTGTAAGTACTTACGGCAAAGTTTTTAAATAAAATTGTTTTTAAAAACCACGCCATCACTTTGACTCCCGGCAGCCCTTATATCGCACATAATAAAATTGTAATATTGTGGTCACATATCGTAATGAACACAATCGCATACAATTTTTTATAATTAAAAAATGTTGATCCACTATACGATGGGACCTGTTTAAAAAAAATTATAATCTAAAATTTATGTCATATTCGAGTTATCTTATAGCTACTACCTGTATAGAAATATCTTTTCCATCTATTGCACCAATGCAGTTGGCAAAGTTCCACCTCTCACCGATACCGTTTGCCACATCTATCAACGTTTCTTTTTTCAATGGTTTAAATACTTTAAATTTGAGTGCGTTATTTATAGCCTGTGTTGTTTCCCGTATTATAAAATGAACTGTGGCTGGTGAGCATTTGAATGCGATTGATATGCTTTTCTGTCATTCACCAGTTCCTAAATATCTGAAGTTGTAATCTGAAATATCAAAAGTTGTGGTTGTCAAATTAGTTAAATGGGATACAACAAATTGTTTATTTTTACCTGAGTGTAATAGCTAACCTTGTACTTGGTTCTATGCTTTTTTGGATTACCTCTTGCTTCGTTATTGCAACTGGCGAAAGAAGCTCGTCATACTGTAAAGATGACATCCTCATGTAGTGATGGAATAACCTTGGATCTGTGGTCTTAAGAGGCAAACACACATTTTGGAAAGCCCCAGATTCGTCACGTTCTTTATATTAAGGGCGAACCCAATATTTTCTCTTTTTTCTCACTAATTTACTATCACTTGCGTTATCACTAAATATAATGTTTGTTTAAATACATTCCACACCACTTTCATTAACACTAAATGCGATATCAGAATCAGCCAGTTCTAATTTTACTGATGATTTGTTTTCCGTTACTGTCAAAAAGTCGATTTAAATACCGCATAAAAATTATAGCTTCCTGATTTTTATTTACTTATTTTTTCTCGTTCTAACAAATGAGAATATTTTATAATGTGTGTAGTTCTAAATGCATGAGAAAAATGTTCGGTACTTGTAAATCGCGCATAACTTGACAAATTGTGTCCAGAGTTTACACATAACGCAATTTTTTTTCGAGTATGCATTGAAAATTTGGCTTTTGTTTATTTTAGTTTTTTACACATTTTGAAAAACTTTAATAAATTTTAATGTTTTCTATTTTGTAATTTATATTTACAAAATAGAAAACAAATCGGTACAAGTTATAGTAGATTCTTGAATATATATTGTTTTAGTAAAAAAAATTAATGTGTCCTTTTAACCGGTTTTATTAACTGTTACTTTATTACAAGGATTTGAAGGAATTGTACCAATTAAAATTATTATATAAATTGAAATCGATATGGGAAATCCAGTAGAAAAAAAGGCAGAGATGATACAATGAAATACAGCAGCGTTGACAGAAAGATGTTGACAGCGTTGACAAAACTATCCAACATCAAATGAGGTGGTATGGTTTTCGTGAATAATAATGTCATAAGCCTCTTTTAAACTTAATAATAGTATTTATCCACGCAATCCTGTTAACACTAAACAACAATTTACAAATATTAATTTATAGATTCCTAATATTGAATTATGCCATACTGTAACCATACTAAGACCCAGATTGGCAACCGAACTGATATTGTGAAGATCACGATAACCCTTGCGAACGCGTACTAAACAAAATTAGTATGTTGCAGTTCAAATCATCACAACCGGTGAAATACAATTTGAAAGCAAAATAATTTATCCGGTACCAACCAAGTAACAGAAAAATTCCTCTACACAGAAATACCAACCAACTTTCCTTTGAATCGAGGAAATGGACAAAACAGCAGCTAGAAGGAAATAAAACCTTAAACCTAATTAAATTTAATTCGCACTGATATTGGGTATGAAGAGGGATGATTTACAAACAAATAACAACAAAATATAATTAAATTTAAGGTCCAGCCTTTCATACAAAAAAGCATGTATCATATATTCATATCAGATCTCCATAACCAACGCATCTAATCGCATTTTATTTATTAAGCAAATGCGTGCACTAATATTTCGTTAACAAGCATTTTAATCTTTTTTATACTAAACTTAACACTAATACATTTGATTTTCACGAACCAGTTTTGTCCATTACCATCACTGAAATCATTGTAGAACTGTTTTTTTTTTTTTTTTTTTTTTTTTTTTGTTAAAACCAACCAACATGTGTAAGTATAATGTATAGTATTCATAATCTTATGTTTGTTTTGATTTTGATAACACGTTACATGACATTACTAACCGATTAATTCACTTTCACTTTTTACTCTTCAAATTCACATTCACATTAACATTTCCTATTCACACTTTATTCCTAATTTGTTTTTGATTTTTCATTTTCACTTTGTAATGTTGTTCATTCAATATTTACATCGATACTACTTATAGCAATGTTGTTTACATTTTTGTTGCAATATTTTGGTATATAGTAAATCAAAGTGGTAAATTTAAGGTTGATTTACATAGCAACGTGTATGTACATCAACGTGACGGGTGCTTTTAGCCAATCAGAAACGAGTATTTTGAAAATCTATAAACGGCACGCTTCTCGACGTATGGAGAAATGGTTTAATTTTATCTTTCTCGTCACGTTACACTCAACACAAACAAACGTTTTGCCACCTCTTGTTTACTTCTTTTTTTTTTTTTTTTTTTTTAATTAAACGGACTACTCGATAATAAACAACAAAAATTGTGTAATTATGGCTTATTCGGCTAATTTTTTTTATGTTTAAAAACAGGTTTAATTTGACTAATGCGGTTTTTTTTTTTTTTTTGCTAAGGCGATGCTTAATTGGTTGAATATTTTGGACATTATTTTTTGTGTAGCGGGTTCAAGTATTGTTGAATTGCCTTCTTGGGGGCCATAATTGGAACTGGGGAGTTCATTTATTTTATTTGATATTTTGTCGTTGTGGTTGTTATTTACCATTTTCGATCTTAATTCTAGGAGATAATGCTTGATTCTGATGCACTTCTTTTGTACTGCTTGTGGTTTTTTTGATTATAATTTCGGCTGCGTTCACTCGTTGCCACTTTCTTTTGAACATTGTTTGGGAGTTTGAGTTGTAAGGCTTGGGTTTTGGCAGTGTTGGGATTGATTTTTGATAGTTTGTGGAACTGTGGAGTTTCGGGGAGTCCCACCGCCGATCTGTTGGATGTTGGGTAGGGCCATCTTTGGTGATTGCAGATTTACGACGGATGCGTGCAGTTGGTGTTAATTCATATGACGGTTCGATATTTAACTGCACTACGAACTTCACTATATTTGACTGCACTGCAGGAAGGCTGTTTGGGCCAAAAGTGTTGTTCTTAGATTGGTACCTGGTGCAGCGTAAATAGAGGGTGGTTTTATGACTATTCATTTGTGAATTCTGTATATGTGGTTTTTGAGTGGTTTTAAGAGCGAGTTGGGCTTTAGGTTGAGGGTTTCTGCAGGAAGCGGGGCGTATTGGTGTATCAGGCGGTTAGATGGGGTGTTATTGCTGACGTTTGTGGTGTTGTTGGAACAGTTTCAATTGCAGTTTTTTTCTGTGGTTTGGTGCGTGTGTTGTATTTATATGATATATATTGGATAAGGCTTTGGGTTACCGCTTTTCTGGGAATTTTAAAGCAGAGATTTTATCAGAGGCAATTTTCATTGTTTTTGTGGCGATGTTCATGGCCGCTGCGTTTGTTCACTTTGGCGATTTTGCGATTCTGATGAGTTTTAGTTTTAGTTCCTCAGTGGTGTCCTTAAGGTTCGAGATCTACTGGAGTCTCTGTGTTTGAGTTTCTGAGTTGTTGCAGGTGGCTTTTCTGGAGACCCTCCCGAGGTGCTGTGGACCGTTTAACTGATTCTGATTTCAATGAAGAGTAGGCCGAGAATCATGACAGTGTTGTCAGGTTCCTTACCGGAAGTGAACCAATAGGGTTAGTTCGATGGTATCTCCATATGTTAGTGGTGTTGATATTAATTTTTGGCGTTTAAAGCCCGTTGTCGGCGCTGGTGGATCTCGCGGGTATTGTGAGCGGTGACTCCACTTCCTCGATCTGGCAGTCCACAGTAACGGTGATCCTTGTCTTATCGATGAGCATAAAAAATGGGCATTGTTTGGCGGGTCGCAATTTATAGCTGTTGACCAAAATGGTTTATTTTGGAGAAAGCTGTTTAACGGCACCATTAATAGTGTCCGCTTCCGGTCTCCTCTTTTTCTTTTTGTTGATCACAACTTGAAATTGTGATTTTCGTTTATCTGCTTTCTTTTTTAAATAGGGACACACCCTCGTAAGACGTCCCGCAGTCAAATTGACTATGTATTAATTAATTTCTAAGGAAAGATCTCGGGTCATCCTAGATATGAATTCATATTGGTTGGCTGCGAAATTTTTAACATCCGAAACGGAATCATCCGAATTAAATATTAATACTCACTTTACATTATAACTTTGTCATAAACGATTTTAATAAATTTGCCTCTCATATTTGTTAGGGTTGCTTACTAGTTTTTGAAACTTTAGTATGCCAGTACTTGCAAGTTTTTACTATTTTATAGTTAGCATTAAGCAAGGTAAGCAGGTGTAAAACTACCATTTCCATAAGGAAATTCTAATTAATTCCATAACCAAAGCCGATTGAGTATTATATTCGTATTATGCTTTCAGTATTCACCTAAATCGTTTAGTAGTTGTTATCATATAAAACGTAGCTAAAATGTAATTTTAAATTCCCATAAGATGAGGTTATTAAAAATGCAATATGTATTTCTCGAATGCATACCATGCATATAAACGAAAATCAAGATTACGAAGAAACAAAGTTTGTTTTTACATTTTATTTGCAGTTTTTATTATAAAGTTTACCGTCTATATTTTTTTTTTGTTTTTGTTACAGAATAATCTAAATAGATTTTTTAATAGTTGGTATAAATATATATATATATGGTGAAAAATACGTCAAATCACAAATTTGGTATATGGGACCATAAGTCATGTTGAAATTTTATGATTTTTATGTTTTGAATTTGTAGTTTAGATTAAAATAAAAATTTTGTAGCACATGGTTTTTTTTTGTTGCGGTTGGTTTTTAAAATACAGGGTGTCAAAATTGGTCAAATTTTGAGAAAAATGATAAACTTGATGTAGTGTTTATAGCTATAAAAAGAAAACTAATTATCCAATATTTATGATATGAAGCTCGTTTTAAAGGTAATTAAATAAGGATTATTCAAAAAATATAAAAATATTGTGTTCTTTAATTTCTTCGTATTCAAATTTCCCGCCAAAATGTTCTTTTTAAATTTTCTCAAAAACCTATTTTTTTTTTTTTTTTTTTTTTTTTTATAGAATTTGATAATTAATATTTTATAACATATCAAAAAACTAGAATACCGTTATTTTTTGTTTCCTTGCAAAACTCGTTTTAGTAAGAGAGGTATTTCATTTTTATATGGAAAGCTATATAGATATTTCTCATTGTTTTGAAATTGTTTACAAAAGAGGTAGTTCACTTAATTTGTGTATTTTGTTTATTATTTGTAGTTCAATTTTGCGTCATATTTAAGTATGAGTCACAGAAAATTGATGCAGTTCTTGAAAACTAAAATATCAAGTTTATCTAAAATTTATTATATTACCGATGGCGCAGTGACGCATTATAAAAATAAGAAGAATTTTAAGAACATCTTAAAACACAAAGAGGATTTTGGAGTTGATTGTGAATGGCATTTCCATGCAACAGCTCATGGAAAAGGTCCATGTGATGGAGTAGGAGGTACCATCAAAAGAATGGCATCCAGAGCTAGTCTCACAATGGAATACAGCAGCACAATAACCAATGCAGATGAATTATTTGAATGGGCTAAAACGCTTAAGACAGATATTAATTTTGGATTTTGTTCAGACGCTGAACATAAATCCAAGCAAATCAAACTTGCAACTAGGTTTGAAGATTTAAAAACAGTAAAAGGAACTCACGGTTTCCATGCAGTTATTCCAACAGAGGATGGCTATTTGAATTGTAAAAAATATTCTAATTCTGACGATTATGTTAAATTTAAATTGTAATTTTTAATTTGAATAAGATTTAATGTAAAACAATAAAATAAAATTATCAAAAGAATTTGGGTTTGAAATTTGAAATATATGCAATGTAATTTCAATAATAAATATTAATAATTTAACTAAACTATCCTTTTTGTAAACAATTTCAAAACACTGAGAAATATCCACTGAAATACAGTTTTTCCATATAAAAATGAAATACTGCTTTTACTAAAACGCATTTTGCAAGAAAACAAAAAATAACGGTATTTTAGTTTTTTGATATGTTGTAAAATATAAGTTGTCAAAAACTATAAATAAAAAAAAAAAAAAAAAAAAAAATAGGTTTTTGAGAAAATTTAAAGAGAACATTTTGGCGGGAAATTTAGAGAAGAAGGAATTAAACAACATACTAATTTTATATTTTTTTAGAAATCCTTATTAACTTACCTCTAAAATGAACCCAAAATCATAATTATCAGACAATTATTTTTTATTTTATTGCGATAAATACAATACCATGATTATAATTTTTCTCAAATTTTGACACCCTGTATCTTTAACAACAACAACAACCAAAAAAAATTAAGTGTCTCAAAATGTTTGTTTTAATCAAGGCTACACATTCAAAACATAAAAATCATAAAATTCAAACATGACTTACAAAAATTTGTGATTTCACGTATTTTTCACCATATATATATATATATATATATATATATATATATATATATATATATATATATATATATATATATATATATATATATATATCTATATATATATATATATATATATATATATATATATATATATATATAAATATATATATATATATATATATATATATATATATATATATTTATATATATATATATATATATTTATATTTATATATATATATATATATATATATATATATATATATATATATATATATATATATATATATATATATATATAACAAAGGCTACAACTTTTTTACTAATTTGTCAGAGGACGTTTCCCTAACGTTTTTCCATATTTAAAAGTTATTATTAATTTTAAAATGATTAAATATGTCCAATCATCATAACCGCAAATATAACACATATTTTAATTTCCAGTATTAGCATCTTGTTTAGGATGCTATTTTACCTTTTTAACAAACTTCGATTTAGTAAACCGAAGGATTTGAAATGGCAAACTGTGAATACTTTCCATAACTTTTCCAATTTTCAATAATTATAATATATGTTTTCTTACGATTTTATCAGAACATTTTCAAAATTCGCAGACGCATCGCACAAAGAGTCATTTTGACATGTCAAGCACACAAATTTTTGTAAACAGGTACTTCCGAGACGTTTTAACCAAGTATCCATTTTTGGATCAATACAATTCAAATTTTCAATTCCTAATTTTTAACAGCAATATTTCAATTATTTTATAGACTTTGAGGATATTACGAGGATAAACTAATAAAGCAACTGTGATAGTTTTTTTTATATAAAACACAAACACTTCGCCAGTGGTAAGCCACAAAAATATAATACAACGAATCAAACATCATTATCGAAAGTATTATGACATAAAAGTGTTGGTTTTTTATTTAAAAACAATGTCAACCACAGGTCATGATAAATTTACAACTTTGTTATACATAATAAAGTGTTGACACCTTAAATACCACAACAAAACACCATAACAAAAGTTAATATTTTAATATACATCCGTTTTTCAACCGCAATTGGTTAAACAAAAATATAAGGAACTCTATTTAATCCGTAATATAATCCTTAAAAATACATAAATCATATTTTGTGTTTATGAGGGTGGTGGGTGTGTAAATATGCAACATTATAATTTGCAATATTCTTACAAATCTAACGATTGCTTTTCGATACTTTCCAAAAAAGTTTTGATTTATTTTTTTGCTAAAAAATTGATTTAAATGGTCAAAGTTTAAAAATTGTATTTTAAAGTATCCTAAAGTTTTATGGCTATATTATGCCAATCTACTGTTAAAGTGGAAAAGGAAAGAAAAATTTGTTTCTCTTTTGTTGTTTGAAAAGTTAGTTCTAAATATTGATTTAATAATATTTTAATATTATGTATAGATTTTATTTAGATAAAAGAAATTTTCTTTATGCTCGTATTAAGTGAGCATCAAGATTATAAGTACATGTAATTACATTTAAGTAATATTTTATATAATGGTCTAAAGTATAAGCTACATGATAATATTAGTTTCGTTTTTATGAAATTAAATTAAATAAATAAATAAGCTTTTATGATATGAAAAAGCTTTCTGTTGTGTTTTTGCTTCTCCACTATGTTTTACTTTGTATACATATATAGAAAACTTTGTTTCATATATAGAAAACTATTTTTTAAATATTTTTAGCTACAAAAACAAAGTTTGGTTCAAAAATAGGAAAATATTCAGGATATAGTATGATCTGTAAAGCGACGTTATTCAAATGTGATGTGGTTGTCTATGCAAGGAAACGCGACATCATAATTTTTTTTTCTAAATTATTGTTAATTTCCAGCATATTTTAAATTATTACAAATAAATATTATTAATTATTTATAAGCTTAAACGTAATTGATTAGAATGTATGGCCTAGGACGAACCATGAACTCCTGGAATACCGAGCATAACCGTACACCCGTGTCACATATAACAAAAACGAAGGGGTGGAAGGAGATATAAATACTCGACCCGGTTACTGACATCTAAGCGATTGATAATTAGAATTTCTTTTTGTGATGTAGGGAAAGGAAAGGTAAGTTAGTAATTACAGAATTGATTCGGTTTCCTGGTGGCCAATGTTTACTATTATTAGCATAAGAAAATCACAATTTTTCTGAACTGATCTTCATTTTGACGTCTCTTATCAGCAACTACAGTGTGCTGTACTTGCTGTACTTGGTCTTGGCATTTGTAATGTTTCACTTTACAAGTCTTTCACTTTACAGTCGGAAATACACTAGGATAATCTAGAAAATAAATCTGAAAAATGCTTCAGTAGGATTATGAATAGAAATAATATGAGCCCAAACTTCAAAAAGTAAAAAATTGTTCAGTTTTTCGGTCATCAACCCTACTACCAGCAGGGCAACCAATATAGAAAATATTGTGTCGTAAATTAACTTCCGCAAACGTGGCACATGCTTGTTGTATAAAATACAACAATCCAACAACTCCATTTAATGAACTTATTATTATATTTCTTAAATTTTATATTTTGATATTCTTATATTAAAATATTGTTATGGAACAAATTAATAAGTTTGTACTTTTTTACAAAGTAACTAGTCATTTTTGACTAACAGCGTTTGATTCTAATAATATAATAATAAAGCCACATCTATGTATTCTTTCCATAAAGTGTTATTTTGGTTGATTTTGCATTATGTGCACTACTTAGGTAACTCAAAAGGTTTTAGTCTTTTGAGTCTTCTTATAATACCCTCTTGATGAAGTAGTCTTACAGCTTCAATATTAGGGTGATGATGGAGCCTCTCCTGGTGTTTTTGAGCACATTTCTTGATTTCACTTGCGACTGTGTATATTCCGAGATCTCTATGAAGGTCACTATTACGAGTGTACCAAGGAGCGTTTACAATCTCTCTAAGAACTTTATTTTGGAATCGTTGAACTATCTGTTGATTGCTGGTTTTGGTGCATCCCCATAGTTGGATACAATAAGTCCAGACCGGCTTGAGCACTTGTTTATAAAGCATAAGTTTATTACGAATGGATAACTGAGAGTTTCTTTCAATTATCCAGTACATTTTTCTATATTTTAACTGAAGCTCTTCTGCTTTCTTTTTCACATGTACTTTCCACTTTAACTTCAAGGTTCAAGGTTCATACCAATGTATTTTTATATACCAAGGTATTTTGCGTGATTTGCATGGGTACAGGGATATTATTGAGAGTCACAGGTAGTGGTTCTATTGACCTATTAGTGAAGTTAATGTGAGTAGACTTTGATTCATTCACTTTAATTCTCCACTTAGTTAGCCAATCTTGTATATTATTTATGGCTATTTGTAGTTTTAATGTAACTTTAACGATTGTGTCACCAACAGCTAGAATTGCAGTGTCATCGGCAAACGTGGCGGTAGTTGTATTGCTCGTCTGTGGTAAGTCGCTTGTAAACAGTCCTAAGACACTCCCCTGCAGGGCTCCTGCTTTAGCTTCTTTTATGCTGGAGTAAGTTCCTTCCTGTTTAACTCTAAAGTATCTTCTTTTCAGGTATGACTTTAACAGCTCGCAATACTCAAATGGCAGAGTTTTCTCCAGTTTAAATATTAAATCATCCAACCAGACTTTGTCAAATGCCTGTGCTATATCCAGAAATATGGCTGAACAAATCTTTTTTTCCTCTAAGGATTTTTCTATTAAATCTGTTATTCTATGGACTTGATCGATTGTGGAGTGTTTTTCTCTAAATCCAAACTGATGGGATGGAACAGCTCCTGATTTTATAATTTCTGGTTTAATTCATTTTAATAATAGTCTTTCAAACAGTTTTGACATGATAGGTTAATGGGATTTCCTGTCTCAAGATGGTTGTATGGTTTTCAATCAGTATATCCTGTTGATTAAGTGTTGTTAAATTGGGGTGAAAGGTACTCTCGAGATGATTAGCGAAACATTCTGCTTTTTCTTCTTTGGTTTTAGCCAGGCGACCATTATTTGTTCTTATTGGTGGGATGTGCATAACTGGCCTTTTGAGATATTTGGTTGCTTTCTACAATGAATAATCACTATCTTTATCATAGGTGAGAGATTGTAGGTATGAATTTATTGATTTATTTTTAAATTCTCGTATTTCTCTGCGTAATCGTTGTGTTAAATTATTTAATCTATTTTTGGCAACTGGTTCTCGTGTACGTTGCCATTCCCTTTGGGCACTTCTTTTCTCTAAAACTAGTGATTTAATTTCCATTAGGTAGCATTTGCCAGCTATTTTTATGTTTGTTGTATTAGTGCTTTTCCACGCTGCTTGCTGTATATCTTTGACGAGCTTCTCCACCTCTTGTTCTAATGTTTCTTCTGATGAAAGTTGTGTGTTTAAAATGATTCTATTGTTTAGTTCATTCCCAAAATATTTCCAGTCAGTATATTTATTTGTTAATATTGGCTGCTTGTCATATGTAATTATTGTATCACTTATTATCATTAAAATAGAGAAATGGTCAGATGTGGAGTCAAATCCTTCCTGCACTTGTATATATTCAACCGGGATTTTTCTTGTTATAAAAAAGTCAATTAGATCAGGTGTTTTATTTTGATCGCTGGGCCAATAAGTTGGTTTCCCAGTAGAATACTAGTTGCAGTTGTATTTAATTATTGCTTGATGTAGCTGTTTCCCTTTAGGTGTTGTTAGTCTTGATCCGATTATGAATTTTTTACCTAGCTGCTTGAAGAAGTGTGTATAAACATTCTCTTTGATGCTGTATCTAGGTGGGTAATATATTGCGGCTACCACTACTTTGTGGTTGCGGGTATTAATGCTAACGCTAATTGCTTGTATTTTATCACTTTCAAGTTTTAGTTGTAGATCGTATATAATATCCTTTTTTAAAATCACGGCGCTGCCACCTCGTGCATTATTATTAAGATGTACTGCTGAGTGAGCTTCGTAGCCACGGAGTTTTATATGACTCTGAGTAGTAAGGAGTTTATACCATTGCAGTTCCATGCAAGAATTTTTAAATTATTGGCCATGTTAATTAGCAAAGAGAGGCTACCTCTGAAGCTGTTTGACTTTTTTCGAGTAAAGTGAGCCTTTGCATGATTGATATGAGGGCTCTTTCTTGCTTTTCTTCTTGTGAAGTAAGTCTATTGAGAATATCTTGTAGTATTTTATTTGTTTGGTTATTATTTGAATCATTAACTGAAGCAGAACTATGTTGCCTTTTCGAGCTTCCAATAGTGAGTGCATCAGCAAATGTTACATTTGGGTTAGTTCTTGATAATTTGCTTAATGTTTCGTGTGTCCTTGACTTTGTGGATATTCTTGTTGAGGCTGAGTTGATTTCCTACCTGGTACTTTCTAAAGTTTCCCTTCTTTTGTTGCGAATTTTTTGCAGATCTCTTATAACAATGCAACCTCTGTAGTTGGCTGGATGTGCCTCTCCACAGTTGACACATTTTGGTGGGGTGTCTTTTTGTTTCATACATTCAGCCGTACGGTGTTTTTCTATACACTTCACGCATCTAAGCTCTTTATTACAAAAAATTTGCGTGTGTCCGTAGACTTGGCATTTTTTGCATTGGGAAATCAATTTAGAATTTTTAACTGCTTCTATTTGAACTTTCATATGGAGTATTTCGCTGATTGCATAAATATTTTTAATGTCTTCTGTTCTTTCAAAAGATAGCATATATAATGGAAGCGGTGTTTTGTCACCTCTTTTTAGCAAGTGTGTAACTTCTTTTATTTTATATTGTTTCTCCAAAAGATAGTCTTTCATCTCTTCTGGTTTGCATGAAGCGTGTAGTTTCTTAACAATGACTTTGGTTTGTCTTGTCAGCTTATCTTCATATGAATACCATGTTGTTTTGTTTTCATTAAGAGCTCCTGTTAACTTTCTGTAGCTATCACTATCTGGGGCATTTATTTCAATATCACCACTATTTAGAAATATCATGAACAACACTCAGAAATTCTATCCGATTGTTGTTCATGATATTTCTAATACTTTGATAATTATCGCAATTGGATATTATAACTGGAGGTGGCCGTGGCACGTCTTTCTCCAGTTATATATTTTCCTTCCGGTTGAGAGTTCTTTATTTGATCGTTCATGTTCCGATGAAACCTGAGCTTTTTCCTCGTGTGGTACATTCCTACTTCCGGTTGGAAGCTGCTCAATTGATTGTTTCAGTTTGGGTGAAACTTGTGGTGATTTACTCATCTTGCGTTTCTTATTTATTTGTTACGGTTCAGGATCCATCCCGTTTCTCTGTTCAGCTCTTCTTCGTCTGTTTCATATATAACCTTTATATGATCATTGGTATCGTGTTTTTCCTGCAGCTTGGAGGTTTCTTCCTCAGATATTACTGCATTTAGAGCAACTTTTAACTCCTTGTTTTCTCGCTTTAAGCTTTCGAGGACTTTGTTTAGATTTAACGTTAACTTTTCTATTTCGTAAATCTTATTGCGCAGTTCTGCGTTATCCCTTTCCAAGGTGTTCGCTAATGGTGGTGGTGATCTACCCACCCTGGGTTTTTGTCCAAATGGGTTGAGTTGCCTAAGAGGGCTGTTAAACAATGATTGGCTCACCCCAGAATCCGTTGAGCCAGCCTCGTTAGAGGGTGGATTTGCCAGCTGCTAAGCTGGTTTACCACCTGGGGTACAATTATCTGAATTAGTTGTACTCATTGTTTATTTTACTGGTCATGGAGCATCTACCACTCTGACCAGTACGAGTTGGTAGTGGGTCTGGTTTGAAAACTTCATTTACTAAGTTCTCGATAGTCGGTTATACCGCCGTGTCTTGGTCGCCAGAGCCTCGTTAGTTACCTAGCAGGGTGCACCACGTGTAGGTGAGGATGACATTTGAGCTGTTTGCAGACCACTTAGCTTAAGCCCCCTTTCCCACCCCTATAAACTAACTTGAAATAAATATCAGCAGTCATTTGCCAAGGTAGTATCCTGGGACCGGAATTAAATTTACTTTATATAAACGACTTTCTGATACTAAACAATAACCATATGCGGACACTGCTAAATATTTTGGCATGGCTTTTGATGGTAAGTTAAAATAAAACGAGCAGGTCAAAAAGAAAAAGATGAACTCAACATCAAATAAAGCAAAATTAATTGGCTTATTGGAACATATTCAGAGCTGTCAATACATAATAGATACCTATTTTTAACAAAAAGTTTTTAAAATATGTGTATGAACCTACGGTACCCAGCTTTGGGAATGTACTAAGAAAAGTAATATTAAAATAATACCAGCCTTCTAAAATAGTGTTACGTGAAAAAGTGAACACTCTTTGGTGCAAAAGAAATGATAACCTACATAGGACCTTAAAGATGGAATACGTCACTGAAAAAACCACCAATCATGAGAGGAAACACAAACAGCATCTCGGACAATACAAAAATGCAGATTTGTGGTATGCTAAGTAACAGAAATAGAGTATGACAGCTGAAAAAAAGCCACTTGAATTGGGAAATCTATAACATAAAACGTCCACAAATTTAAGTCGCAATCAAACACTCATAGAGTAAAGACATAAAAACCAAATAAAAAAAATCAAAATAAAATACAATTTTGAATACAATATAATTATAAATAAAATATATTGATATCAAAAAAAAAATATTAAACATATATTAAATTAAATTAAATTATAATTTAATTCTATAATTTTATAAATTTAAAAAATAAAAAATAATTATTTTTCGGCAAAATTTTCCTATAAAATATAATGGGAGCCCTAATATGGGGTTACCCAATTATATCGGTTTGGTCAAATATTCAGTTGTCAAAATTAATTCTTTAATTAATTAAATTAAAAAACATTATTTTCATTTGAACAGTTTAGTGATTGTGGAGCTTTAATTCATATAAGACTCAAAATTTTGTGCAAGTGTATAGTGAAACATAATAAAAGTGATTCAGTACAACGTCACACAAACTTTAGTGCGCGTTGGTTATCTGAAAAAGATCAGTACTGTAAGGTCCCTCACTTCGGGGGGAACCGTATAAGTTTCTAGACTTTTCCCAAATTTTTATATTTTTTTTCCTAAACTTTCGATTTTTTTTGGGGTCAATTATTTTTCTATAATTTTTTTTGTTTCCCAAGACTATTGTGACTGAAAATTTATTAAATTTACAAATCGATTGTTTGTTTTAATTTTTTCTAAATCGTTACCTTTTTGTGTTCTCGTTATTTTTATTAAAAATCAAAATTAATTGTACTCATTAACATTCAATATAAAATTTTCTAAAATAAATAAATAACAAACTCAAATTAAAAATACTGTGTGCAGTCAGATTACACCGCAACTATTAAGCTTATCAAATCGAAGTTTAAATAAAATGAATAAAGTGGTAACAATGGCTGAAATTAGCCAAGCTATAAGTGAAAAAACAGTGACAATTATCAATCCAAGACTAAATAGTGATGAAATGAAACAACAAGAGGAATCATCCATTCTCGATTCTTCAATCGCATCATCTCCAATTAAATTAATTTCGAGGCCAAACAAACGAGCGATGTCTAGTGAAAATTCGCAGGGTGAGTTTTTTAGTCTAAAAAACATTATAAACAATTTGAACAATGAAGTTAAACTATTAAAAGATCAATTGGCAGAGGCTCTAAATAATAATTTATCTAAAAAAATCCAAAAAAACAACATTTCGAACAATAATGACAATCAAATTTCATTCCTTTCGAAAAATTCTTTTGCGCCTTTAATTCAGGAAATTGAACAAATCGAAAACTCCATGGTCCTCGATGAAAACTTAACTAATAATACCACCAATTTAGACGACAATTTTGAAATAAAAAAGAAACAAATTAGGGCCAAAAATTCCGGACCCAAAATTAATAATAATAGTAACAATAAAAATGTCAAAGATAACAAACAAAATAAAAATGTAAAATTATACACCACTAATAATAATAATAATAATAATAATAATAATAATAATAATAATCTTGAAGCAAAGGCATCAACTTCGACAGCAACATCAGATGCGACGACGACAACAATAACCAAACAAAAAAATCGTCGGCCACCGCCGCTACATATATACGGCCAAGAGATTAAAAATACGGTTGAACTTGCCAAAGGAGTAAAAGTTCAAAATTTCGAAATCAAACGTATAAATGCAAATAAACATATCATAAATACAGATACATTAGACAATTTTAACACGTTGAAAACTATTTTTAATGAAGTTAAAACAAATTTTTATACATACACGCCCAAAGAGTTGAAACTAAAAACTTTGGTATTACGCGGACTTACTGAAACCGAAGATGTGACCGAACTAAAGACGGACATTGAACATGACAATGACGAAATCAAAATTAATAAAATAATTCAAATGCGATCACGAAGACCTAATAGTAATAAAAAATTATTACCACTATATATCGTTCAATTTAGCCCGGACACAAAATTAAATAAAGTTTTCGATATTAAAATTCTAAATTATCAAAAAATTTCATGGGAACATTTAAATAAAGTAGATGAAATCATGCAATGTAAAAATTGCCAACGTTTTGGACACACAGCAATCAATTGCAATTTAGAATTCAGATGCGTAAAATGCTCTAACAACCATACACCAGGCGAATGCACGATAAATTTGGAAAAGAAAAAAGGTGAAATTTACTGTATAAATTGTAAGCAGATTGGACACCCGGCATCCTATAAAGGTTGCCCAATTTATAAAACAATGTTGACAAAATTAAAAAGGAGAATTGAAGAAAATAAGAAAAAAAGCCAACCGACGAAACCAACACCGAAAGTATTCACGTCTGTGAAAGTGACAAAGGAGAATGGCACGTTCGCAGAAATGATTAAAGGCGGTCCCCCAAAACCTCAACAACAACAGCAACAACAACAACATTCACAATCAAATGACTTGATAATACAAAAGCTCACATCGAGGATAGATAGTATGGCTAAAATAATGGAGCAACAAAGTGAACAGATTGCTCAACTTTTGCAAATTATTGGCTCATTATAAATTCAAAATTAAACTCAAAATTCAATACAAACCAAAGTTTTAACACCCTTAATAATAATAACAATTCAAAATTATCGCGTTGAACGTCAATTCTATTATAAGTGTTCAACGTCGTCTAAATTTATTACATTTTCTTAATCAGCATAAACCAGATTGTATGCTGATTAACGAAACAAAATTAAATAGTAAGCATAAAATTGAATTTAAAAATTACAATTTTGTAAGACGAGATCGAATTAATGCCAAACAAGGAGGGGGCACAGCCATTTTGATTAGGAACGGGGTAAAATTCAAAATTATAGAACCACAAGCGATTACTAATCGTGAGGGGATAGAAATAGCCACGATCAAGCTAAATATTAAAAATTCGGCCAAAAATATTTTTTTAGTTTCAATCTATTGTACGGGCAATACCTCACAAATTTCGGACGAACGATTTATCGAAGAATGGAGCAAAATTTTCATATCTTTAAATTTAGAAAACCCAAATCATTTTTATATTATAGCGGGCGATTTGAACGCTAGACATAAAAATTGGGGTAACGAGGCGAACAATTCGAGGGGAAATCGTTTAAATCGTTGGTTAGAAGAGTTTGAAATGGACTATCGATTAAAATTGTATAAAAGTGACAAACCCACAATGGTACGCTCGGGAAATTTTTTGGACCTGGCAATCATGGACATTCGAATTCAAATTGAACAAAATAATCGGCAAGAAATTACAACGCACCATTATGACAGTGATCATAAGGCAATTGAAATTGTAGTACGAGGAATTGGCGAAATCGAAAGAGGGACAAACAAAATTGAAGACAACGACGGACAACAACAACAGATTCGATACAACTTTAATAAAATTAATTGGCAAACATGGACGGAACAATTGGAAAATGCACATCATTTAGCAATTTTGGCACAAAATCCAAATTTTAACGACAACAACGACGAAACTTTAATACCAAATAATCGAAATTTGAACGATGAGGAGATTAATGATTATATAAATTTGATCACGAAATTAATTTTAGAAAACTTCAATCAAAATTCGCCGAAACAAAGACGGCAAAATAATATGGTTTGTTATACAAATTCGATTATTGAAAGATTATACAAACACAAATCTTTCATAATTACCAAAATTAAGACGTTGAGACGGAATACGTTGAAGGGTCACTTTCGAAATGATGGAAGAAGATATTATAATGGTAGAGGAGCAAACAACAACAACTACAATTATAACAATCTTAATTTAACATTGATACAAAAAATAAACGAATGGAAAGCGGAAATTAAGCGGACAGTAAAATTAATTGAGGATAACGTCAAAATTCAAATTGAAAAATATTGGATTAATGTAATGAAGGGAATTAAACCAGGACCGAAAATGTGGACCGAAATTAAAAAACTAACAAAAGCAACAAGAAACAATTTAGATGTAAAACTTTTGGAAATAGACGAAAACGACAAAATTAACTACAATAATTTGGATATTGAGTGGAGCAAAATTTCAAAAAATCATGAAAATAAAATTCAAATTTATGATGAAATAATTAACTTAAACATAATTGGACACCATATCGAGGCACATACAAAAACAAATTTAAATTTAGGAAATGCGGAGCACAGAAATAAAGTGAAAAGTACGATTAAACCAATCATCAATAAACACAACATTGATAAATTAGCACATCACACAAAAACACAATTTTCGGACCAAAATCGGGCAAACGCACCAAATCAACCTATAGGATATCCAAATTATTATATTTCGGTCGATCAATTAAGTTACATTCTAAACTGTTCCAATAATAAAAAATCTTTCGGTCCAGATTTATTGCCAAATATAATGTTAAAACATCTTCCAAATTCACTAATTGTCGAAATTTGTATAATTTTCAATAATTTATTAAACAACAAATCTTTTCCAAATTGTTGGAAAGAAGCGCGAGTATTTCCAATTCATAAAAAAGGAAAAAATCCAACCGATCCGGAAAATTATCGGCCAATTAGTTTACTCTCAAATTTAGGAAAAGTTTACGAAATTATAATTTACGAAAAAATCAACAATCACGTCAAAACACATAATTTAATGCCGGATAATCAATTTGGTTTTAGACAAGGGCATAGTACGGTGCACGCCATCACAAAAGTGGTTTCGGACGTCTGCCATCAAATAAATTTTAGTAATCCAACGGGGGCGGTCATGATTGATATCAAAAAAGCGTTTGAATCGATTTGGCTCGATGGTTTACTCGCAAAATTAAAAAATATGAAATTTAATAATGAAATTCTCGAAATTCTTTTCGAAATGTTGTACAATCGGACATTTATTGTGACAACGGGGCGTAACCAATCGTCATCCAAATTTAAAATTTTAAACGGAGTGCAGCAGGGTTCAATCACGGCACCAATTCTTTTTAATTTATACACGGCTGATTTGATACAAAATGATCTTCTAAATTCTAAAAACGTACAAACATGCGCCTATGCGGACGATATGATCGTATATAGTTCAAGTTATTTAGTCGGAGATATACAAAAAAACCTTCAATCGGCAATAAATTTCATACAAAATTACCTAAATTTATGGCACATAGAGATAAACATAGCTAAATGTGAAACAATACTATTTCGGCGAACACTAAAAAACGCAAATCGTGATTTAAAAAGAAATTGGCGGAAACTTTCGATCAAAATTAATAATGAACCAATCAAATTAAAAGAATCGATAAAATATTTAGGCGTGAATATCGATAAATTTTGTTATATGGCAGACCACTCATCAACACAATTAAAAAAAGCGAAGCGTGCATTTATGGGGGCAAGACGAATTTTTTACAGTAAAGATTTGAACAAAAGAGTAAAAACTATCGCATATAAAGCGCTTATTAGGCCAATTTTGACTTATGGATGCCAGGTTTGGTTCAACCAAGTACCAAGGTATATGGAACGTTACCGAGTGTTCGAAAGGAAATGTCTTCGACACTGCAATGGACTGTATCGTAAAGCAAATACCGACTTTAAACATTTTATTTCGAATAAGGACCAATATGAAAATTATGACGGGGACAGAATTGACAACCACATACTGAAATTGACGAGAGAACATATTAGACGGGCAACTATAAATTCTGACAATTCACTGATATACGGACCATATCACATTGACACACTTTTAGCAACACACTACGCGAAAACAGGCATGAATCCGGGTCCCAATATGTTTATACATTTCGACAAATTGGGCTTTCTACAAAATAAAGAGGCGATTCCAATTATCTATCACGTGCAGAGGAGGCCAAATGAGAAATGGTTGGATGAGGAAAAATTTCTAAATTCAAACATTCATATTCGGTACAATACAAAATTAAAAGATGGTGACCCGAACGAGTACGAGGCGAGATGCGAGAGGTATTGGTGGCTTAACACCTCAGCATAAATTTTATTTCGATGACATCGCAGTTGCGGCAAAATTAATAAAAAAAAAAAAAAAAAAAAAAAAAAAAAAACACCTATTTTGATGGCATCACAGTTTGAGCTACATTTGATAACATCGCAGTGGCGGCAAAATTTTAAAAACCATTTTTGATGACATCACAGTGGCAGCAAAATTAAAAGAATATATGATTATTTCATATAATTTTCTTTTATAAACTTATACATATGAGATACATTAGTTTTAACTAATTTTTTATTTTATTTTTGATAATCCCTACACATTTGATAACATTTTTATTCTTTTTGATAAAATCATTGTTATATAATCGTATGTATGTGTGTGTGTCTGTGTTTTTGTATATAAGTATGTATGTTGCTTAAATATAACTTCTTTTCAATTTAATATTGGTTCACAATTTTTTTAACATTTTTATTAAACCAGTAATTTCATATTAATATTGTTTAATTTATTAACGTAATATATTTTTAATAACTTTTTCGATGTTAGATTTGAATAAAATAATGTATATATTAACAATAATAGTGTTATGTTAGATTAAGTACCTGAGTGCCCAAGTTAAGGGACAGCGGACTAAATATGTAAAAATAAGATTTAATGGATGTCATTCCACCATCCTAAAATTAATTTTAAGAAAAATTATGTACATAAAAAAAATGTTAATAAATGGAATATCTTTGTTTAAAAAAAAAACGTCCACAAATTTAAAAGACTCGAGCCAATGGATTATATCTCTGCAAACTTGACAAATTACTTGATGATACGGGTTACATGTAATGGTATTAATATAATGTTTTGTAAACTTTTGTATATTGTTGCTGTAATATGGCTTCCTATATAATTAAATAGGATTTCGTTTTAGTAATCTGCACTTAACAATCTGTGAATTGGGCCAGGATTGTGAAGAGTATAAACATTCAAAATAGTTCTTAAGGTGCACATAACAGTTTAACAGTTTAATTTACGATTCCGTCTTATGTTTCATTCACGCCTTAAACCTTCGTACGGTTTTCTCGATTTTGACTCTCGCATGTTGTCCTCACAATTTATGCACCAATTTATTCGACAACAAAAACCTTACAAATGTGGTTAGTTTGTATCTCATTATTACTTTAGCGGGGCCACATAGTGAAACCACATGTCAAAATCACTCTAATTTAAATGAAACCAAATCTTCCTCGTTTGAATATACCAACATTTCAAGGAGACTTTAGAGATTGGCAAAGCTTTTTGACCTCTTCAACAGTTCAGTTCATGAAAAGGTGTCAATAGCCGGAGCTCAGAAACTTCAACACATGAAAGGTTTGCTTAAAGGCATACCACTAGGCATACCACTAGGCCAAAAGATATGATAAAAAACGGACAACTATTAAAAGTTATATTAAAACGTTTGTCACACAACCGTCGCACAATCGTGTTAACTCTTTAACCTTTCAAAAACTAGCTGATACCACTGAAAAGATTATCAGAGGCCTCAAAGCAATTGGCACACAGCGTGAATTAAGAGATCCATGGTTAATTTATATAACAGTTAACAAACTAGATGATGATAGTAGGAAATTTTGGCAACACAAGTCATCTGAAATAGACTATCCAACAGTTCAAAATTTTATTGATTGTCTTCAAAAGAGAAAGGATATACTCAAAGGAATTAGAAAGCTTGCAAAGAAACCTGTGCTACGATTATCTTCAAACCTAAGAGGTGCACATATACCATCACCGCTGATACCAATTTCCATTATCCGTTGTGCAATTTGGAGCATATACTGTATCACTGTTTAAAGTTCAGAGGTATGGAAATCTCTGAGAGAAGATTGTTTATAACCAAGAAATCAAGATGCTTAAATTGTTTGAGTGACTCCCATTTAGTGAAAACTTGTAAATCCAGACGATCGTGCTAAAATTGCCGAAAACGACATAACAGCCTATTATATTTTTCCAATTCGAAAACATCAAATTCACAATTCATATCTCCACCATCTACAGTAGCATCTGGCGACACAGTAGTACAATCAGCACAAACGTCGACTACACCAATTAATGTTTCACTATTACCTACTGCAATTGATCATGTCACGGATGTTGGTGGATATAAGCAACCATGTCGCATACTATTGGACTCCGGTTCTCAGGTGTCATTTGTTAGCTAAAAGTGCGTAAAACAGTTAGGCATATCAAAAACTAAAGCAATAGAGATTTATTACCAATAGAGGAATCGGTTCATTAATAGCGAGAACTACGCGAGATGCAACTAATCTGGAAATTTCATCCAGAGTTCATTACGAACCAAGAATAATGATTAATGCGCTCATATGACCAAAGATAACATCACCACATATTTTAATCGGTTCCGACTATTTCTTCGATTTTTTATTGAAGGAAAAATTCCGTGCGGTCCAGGAAAACCAACTGAGCAATCACTTCAACTAAGTTTATGTGCAAAACTAGACATAGATCAGACGCTGCAAAAGTTTTGGGACACCAAAAAATTGCCACTAATCAAGAATTTAATCGAAGAGGAAAAACAAGGTGAAGTCCATTTTGTAGAAACTTACCAACGTACCACAGAAGGCAGATTCATAGTATATAGTACTTTTGCTTTAAGGTATCTTGGCAACCGATGGGAATCACCAGAAATATGACTATCAATCGGCATTTTGCGATGGAAACCAAATTTACCAAAAATTCGACGCTTAGAAAAGAGTATACAGCATTTATCTAACGTTACCAATAAAAGATCCAAATGCGTCGTTTTATATGCTACATAATGCGGTTTTCAAAGAGTCAAGCACAACTACCGAACTTAGAGTGGTGTTTGATGCATCGGCTAAGTCATCAACAAAGATTTCACTAAACGATAACCTAATGGAGGGACCTACTTTCCAAGACTAATGGTAGGACATACTTTAAAGTTTATTTGCCATGCTAGTTTGATTTAGAAAACAAAGTTTTATTTACGAGTGACATAGAAAAGATGTACCGCCAAATATACTAATATCACATAAAGGTACGGAATTCCAGAGAATTGTTTGGCGTGAAAACTTAGATACCGGCTATTAACAATTACCTATGAAACAGGCTCCACACCGTATTTGGCCAAGAAAATTTTAGAGACCATCGCAAATAATTATTCTACCAAATTTTCTACAGCTTTGAAAATGATCTGTGAAACGGACCTGTATATTGACGACTTGATGTTAAGAGCGAATAGCGAAAAGGAAGCTCTAATGATACAAACAAATATAATTCAAATGTTAGATTCGGCGGATATTCACCTAAGGGCAATTAAATGGGCAATTGCATATTAATCAACCCACTTGCATATTAATCAACCCTAATGCGATGCAAGCTTATCCCAGAAAGCATAGACTATCTACAACTATGATCAATGCAAACAATGAAATGGGCCACAAACAAAAATTTTGCTTGCACTCAGAAATTACAGCTGCCATGAAATAATGCGCATCTATAATCATTTATATCTACTAAGATAAATTAATATTAAGATATAGAAGAGTTTGCTAAAACATAGTCCAGCACAAGCCTATGTTTTGTCGGTTCAGTTTTGCTATACGTTTAAGTATAAATTAAACCTTGTAAATATCTAAACCATCTCCAAATGGCACATTTAACTTTTAACGTTCCGGGCTTAATTGATTTTTGATCGGTGCTGATAATTTATGGCAAATCATTATAGACAGTAACATAACAGGAGCTAGAAATAAACCAAAAGCTCTCACTACTATTTTTGGAATAATTTTTATCAGGAGAACTGATAATCAGAACAATATTCGTTTCCTTCATGCATCATATCGTCTTAAGTTGAAATCATATCGTCTTAAGTTGATATTAAAATCTCTCTGCAAAGGTTATGGAAAATAGAAGAACTACCAGTTCGGAAACATCTTACAGTAAGACGAAGCAAAATGTGAACTTCATTTTTTACCAAACACAATTAGAAATGCTTATAAAAGATTTAAAGAATTGGCGATTTAAAGCATCGTCTACCCTAATGAGTTAGCTACTTTGATACGTCGGCTAACACAAACAGCTGATTCTCTTTTAACGACATTTTGCTTTTAAGCCTACTACGCAAAAAAATCTTGAACAATATACTCACTAGGTTCGTAAAATACCCAATAATCACCTCAATTATGTTTGTCGATTGGCATAACAGCTGGCATGACTCGATGTAGCCATCTCAGTTTTTACTTTGCATTTCGCATATAATGAAAACAAACAAGGCTGAACCGATTTGTGATGTGGAAAAGCAGATTAAAATGTCATATACGTAGACATTAGCATAACAGATGCAGAAACTATTGAAGAACCGAGCTTGTCTTCTTTACTTATTGATTTACCAGAAAAAAATAAAACTTTAACCGAAGAAGCTGGAAGAAAGCAACGAATCAATCAAGGGCTCTAATGGGAGTAATTCTGATAACATCATTTACTGTTAAGTAAGATACCCGCAATTGTCATAGTTCCTAGGAGGATTAGCTTTAGTCTCTGGCTCCAAAAAATAGGTTGGAGTGGATCAATGCCACATGAAATAAAACTACGTAAGTGCTTTTTCGAGCTAACAATTTTCCAATGCTTCGGAAATCGATAGCACTGCTGCCGTGTTGTAAGTGTATTACCAACAATCATCGAATTAAATGATCTCTAATTTCAGCTTTTTAGCTTCTAAGGTGGCCCCACTTAATTAAGCTACACTACTTTATCTGGAGTTGTGTGCTACTGTGCTCTAAACAAAGCTTATAAAATCAGTTTAACAGACATTAGAAGTGAACTTTGATATGAAATATACTTGATGTGATTTCAAGATTGTTTTGGATTAGTTTGCGGCGCAACACACAATATGACCGTAATTTGTAGTTTCCATCAAGGCATTAATAGTGTATAAGAAATTCTTGGCGTTAAATATACTAATAGGTGTTAGGCATGCCCGAATTACTTAGTCAATATATTCTGGTTGATTTGGATTTACAATACAATGAGGTTTATCATTACTCGTGTTGGGTGTAATTGGTCCAATATATTCTGGAAATGATTCAAATTCTGAAGAAGGTTATTTCACTGACTTCTTCTTTTTTGCTGAATATTTTTAAATATCTTTTCTACAACCACCAAAGGAACTGACTAAAACACACATTATATACAGTTTCGGAGGCACTTTACTTTTTGGGACACAAATAATTTTGTGCATCTGTTTTACAACCGAGGCCACATCTTTTTCTTTATTGTTTAAGTCACCTGGATTAGAATCAGTAATAGTAACTGAAATATCTCCCATTGAATTATCAAAAATTGGTCCTTCTGGAATCGGATCGGCACTTCGTATCCAGCCTGCCTTGCGGTGAGCCATAGTGAACTATAAGAAATTAAACAGCGTAATTTCTGGTTTATAAATTTTAAATTTAATATTGTTATTTTACCAATACAAGTGAAAATAGGCAGATGGCCATCAAAATAAATCGAACCATCTTGCTGTCAGCCTAGTTGAAACGGACTGCTTTAAACTTATAATTGATAAAACTATTTATACCACGAAATAATTTATAATAAATATGACATTAATGCAGGTTGCTTAGAAAACCAATTGTTCTACTTAAAATGCTTGACTATAATTTATATAGGTGGTTGTATAAACGTAAATTACACGTGGAGTTACATATCAGTAAGTCACGTGTTTTTTTATTTTGCGCAAACGAGTTTTATGCCATGACAAAAATTAGGCATGACTAAACCAATTTGATCAATGAATTATGGTCAGCGTAAAATGACATAAAATAAAACTTGCCATATTCACCTTGGGCTAGTTTTTCTTTCACGAAGGTGTTTTAGTTCCACTTGAGTTCATATATATAAATTATATAAGGCGCAAGCAAAACCAATAAAGATATCTGGTTCTACACAAAGGTCACTCTTTTTGGATATATACATAGTGAATCCATGTTGTTTCGAACTAAAATGTATGGCAGCTTTGCTTACAAATAGCTGTGGTGTTTAGGATATTATTTTTGATGAGTTCAATGAATCTATTGGTGTTCCATACAGATACAATTTTTGTCGTTGGTCAACTGCATTCGCTTCTAGTTAATAAGAGATCGATCATAGAAGAGATTGGGCTCGTTTTATCTGTGTTTTAATATCTGTGTCTTGTTGTGGAACATTTCTGCAGCGAAAATGATAGAGAAAAGGTGTTTGGCCAAAAAAACTTGTACTATGTATAAGTGACTTAGATTATTTTAATAAAAACTTAATTATTTTTTTATGTTTCCTAAACAACTTTTTTCGATTTACTTCAGTTCTAATTAGTAGCTACAATGCATCGGTTGATTTTATAAAATACAAAAAAAGAACCGAAGAATTTATCCGAATCAAATAATGTTGCTAGCACAAGGTAAAATTATTTTTTAGTTTAAAAATTCAAAAAACTTTAAATACGAAAAATTCTAAATAAATTTTTTGACAAATGCAAAAATAAATGAATTTTTATTTTATTTTTTTTTGAATGTTGCCATGTCAATTCCATAAAATTCAATGCTAATTTGATTTTTTTAAATTTGTATATTTTGACTGAGTAATATTAAATGAAACGATTAGAGGAAATACGAGTTCCCACTTAGGACCCGTTCGATTTATGTTAACATTTTTTTACTGTAATAATTTTGACAGTACGCCGTGTACATAAAATTTATTTATTATATTTTATGACATTAGAGAATAATTATTAACACGGAGATCAGTGCAGTGATAATTATAATAATATAAGGACAGACCATTGCTTGGCAATGTTATCACTTGTGTCATTATCAACTCTATATCGTAAAAACAAATAAAATAAATAAATAATTCCGATTATTGCATCGTAAAAATAAAATTAATATTGTTGTTGATGGAATGAATTATATACATTATTTGTGGCCTCAATTCAATCAATATTAATCCATAACATTACAGATCCAGTGTAAAATACAATACATTTTAGAGTACGAGGTGGAATACCTATATGTATAATTGTGTGAAGAGACACCTATTTCACTCACTTCAAAATTATTACAAAGATCATAATTACATAATTAATTTTAATTAATTTTAATGTGAATTTTTCATCTGACGATTCGATATCATTAATTAACTTCCTGCCAAAAAACAAAACAAAACAAAACTAATTTTCGATTTGATAGCCAGTCTAAAATTGAAATTGTATCCAGACCCATCAACGTAATAAAAGTCATCAATAATAAAAAAAAAAAGTTGTAAAATTACATACAACAATTTTGATCAAAGTCAAAAGTCTGATCAAAAGTCAACATTTGTAAGATTAGTTGTTCGCATACAGTATTGATCTTGTTGAGTAGATAAAAACTGAAGCGTCACCAAGCCTATAGTGGTCTTTGCTCAGATAACAATAATTTGCATGTTTTTGATGTAATTAATTCAATATTCGTGGAAAACTTGTGAAGTTTAGTTGGAGTTTTTAAAAAATATCAAAATTATCGACAATATCGAAAATAATATTATAACTAAAGTGATATTCAGAAAGTTTTAAATGGAATATTAACAAGTTTGGCGAATATATTTGAATACTTTGGTGTTTTTTATTAATTGCTAAATGCAGTGATTTGAAAAAATTATTAGAGCCACAATTTGTAAGAATTTGGTTTTAGAAGATGTGCAATTTCTCACCACTACCATTATCATCGGCAGAAGCAGCAAAGATGGACATAAAATTGCAACAAGTATCAACGGTAAAGGAGGAGAGTATTTAAAATAAGGAAAGACAATTATTACTGCGGCGCGACCAACCAGTTGAAGTAACGCCTGCGACCGTAAAACCCTATAGGAAACGATGAATATGAAAGCGATTAAATGGCATGTTGCTCGAATGTTCGGCGTGCTGGCAGGAAGGATACAATAGCTGGATAAATCAATTATTGCTGATATGACAGAACGAATGCAGGACCTAGATAAATCCTTCACAGGAAATCTGCAAGAGTTGGAAACATTCATAGCAGTTAGCCAATGTGCGTAAAGGAAAAGAAGCGAAAATTGAATGACGAAAAAAGAAACCACAGGAAATGAATTAGCAGCCGGAAGGCATAAAGGGATCCTGAAACCTTCAACAATTAATGGTCAAATTTCAATAGTTTCAGCTTAATCCCTTGATCTTGCGAGCGAAAGGATTAGATGTGCTACAAACCGTATCCGCAACTGCAATGAGTAACAACCGAATTTTGAAGGAGTTGGAGTTGATATACGGAGAATATGTCGATGTCTAGAGTGAATTAACCGTGAATGCCTTCATAAAAGCTGCAACAGATGACCAAATAAAACTTTATCTTAAAATGACGGCGAAAGGAACATTTTTGAACGAAGTGTAAGCGTCAGCATTGGAATACGAGGCAGCCAGAACTACTTAAGCCATCGATTCCGTTAAATTGCGGAAACTAGACATTAAAAATATTGCGCAGATACAGGCCATGATTGATATTACGATCAGAAAACCAGCTCAAGACTTCCAGAATAGTGGACGCCGAAGGTAACTGGGCGAAATGTTTAAAATATTAAAAACCTTGGCACTTCATAAGTGATTAAAAATAACCAAGAGTTAGTTTAACGATGGAACAGCTTGACAGTGAAAAACCACTAGGTAGACTGCAGCAGATAGGCGCCCAGAAGGAATATGGTGAGGAAGACTATATATCCCGCCTCATGAATAAACTAAATTACACCAGCTTTGCGGAGTGTAAGTTGGGGGAAGTGAGAAATTACCGAAGAGTCACTGTTATAATTGGCCAACAAAGCACGGACTGCAACAATATGATTGTTCACGGTACGTTAGAGTGAGAATCATGCACATTACATTGAAGAATGGCACTTCCGTAAGATCAGTGTTTCGTCCTGATATGGTACTACAAATGCGAGCGGAGAATATTGTCCGTTACAACCTGAGGTCGGCTCCTGTATGGTTCGCATCCTGGGCGTAGATTCCATGACAAAGGTTCAGATGTCTCTTGATTTAAAGAACAAAAAGTGTAAAAAAGTGGTGCAATATAAAGGTGCCGTTACAAATTAATGACAATGAAATTATTGGATTTCGAGTTTTAACTGAGCCTACTCTAACAAGCACCAATACATTAAGATTAGTGAAATAACAAGAGGCCAAAGAGCTGGTTAAAAAAATGTAACAGCCCTTGAAGTTGATCTGTTGTTCTTGTTTAAAATAAGGATGATTTGACGAGGTTCTGTGTTGATTCCTACAAGTTTAAATATGTGATTAAAAAGAATGTTACCCATTGCCACAAATTGATGACATATTGGGTATGCTATCCAGGGCCTACATTTAAGTACGATGGATCTTAAAAGCGAGTATTGGCAGGCTGCAAATCATGCAGATGATACAGAGAAAACAACCTTTACTGCAGGAAATTGCTTGTACAAATTCCGAGTAGTGCATTTTGTACTATGTAATGTCCCTGATACATTTGAATGATGGTTTGGTTTACCTAGATGAAAATATCGTACTAGGACGTACATTTAATGGACATGTAAGCAATTTTCAGCAAGTCTTAAAAACGATTAAAGCTGTCGGATTAAACTTATGCGCATCAAAATATCAAAATGTAGCCTCACATAATTTGAGGAGTTTTATATGACTATGGTCATACTACCCAACGGTTTGTATTTACCTTCGCAAATGTCACACGAAGCCTATAAAGACTAAATGAAAAATTTCAAAAAATCCACTGGATGAAGGAGCATCAAGACGCTTTCATAAAACTAAAGAAGAAGCTCTGCAGCTATTTAATTTTGGCATACCCACGAGCCGGTGAACCTTTCATCTTGAACACTGACGTAAGTAATACAGCGGAATCAAAGCAGTCTCATCACAAACACCATATAAAGTTGCAAAACAAGAATAAAATAAAATAGCAGGAACTTCGATTGCAATGCGATAACAAATTAGGACACCCGGAGCAGAACTAGTCTCTTAACAGCACTAGGTCATTATCCTAAGACGAAAGATAATAAATTTCCATACTTCAGTAAGGGACAATATAGTGAAGGCCGATCTCCGAAGTTGCAGCAGAGTTGGGAAGGACCATTTAAAGAAATAACGAAGGCAAATGATGTTGTGCCCGAGATTTAACAGGGCCAACGGATAAAAATTAGGATAAAAGTAGTTCTCATTGACAGGTTAACACAGACAGGTTGGTGTACTCATATAAGATTTCTTTGAACTTTGCATCGGTAGCAAATTCGATTGCAAAACCAAAAAGAAGTAGCATGAATCTGCTCCTGTAAACAAACTGGCCACTTTAATCGGCATTTGTAACTTTATTAAGCAGAGATGTACTAAATAGAGGAGCTTTACATTGCTCCATCGATACTGATAGTCAAAGAATGATGGGCGTTACCACCAAACCTACGATTGTCCGATCCAGTATTTGTAACTGCTCAAAAAATAGACATAAAAGATTATAGAAACTCGAACAATTGAAAAAAGATCTAACATCGTTATCAGCCATGTGATAAACATTTTATCGAGAGATTTATGCGAACTGAGGACGGTCGATTTGACATAAGGCTCCTTTTAATTCCTATTTGGGAATGAATTACTTACGAAATGTAAAAGATTACAGAGTATCCAGGCCTCTAACTATCAAAGATTTCGAACAAGAATGGTTAACAATTATACACTATATCTAATTTGAGTGTTTTCCAGAGCTAAAAATTGGATGCAAAGGCAGGTTTATGCCATTTAATCTAACAAATTGAAAAGTGTATCACTATTCTTTGATAAAAATTAACTTATCCGGGTCGGTGGGAGACTTAATTTTCATCACTTCTATATTCCACAAAACATCATCTGCTTCTTTCTTCCTTCCATCCGTTTTCAAAGACTCTGCTTATTATGCAGCACATCTATTTGACTGCGTTGGAATTGATTTTTGTCATCCCTGCTATCACACAAAGAATCCGTGGTTGACTATCAATTAAAATGTATCTATATTTTCATCTGTTTTGAAGCAAAGTATCTGCATCTGGAGTTCGCGCCAGACCTCTCATCCGCTAATAAAGGAGTAAAATTCGTGGATGCCAATTCTGAATTGCATCAACTATACTGCCTTATACAAGGTTCAAAGTTGAATCAATATGTTAAGACGATGTGCCAACATGTCAACATGTCAACATCAATTGGGCTTTTGCACTACCATGATTTAACTTATTTCAGTGGACTTTACAAGGCGGCTGTAAAACTATCGATATATCATCTGCGGCATGTTATGGGTAAAGAAATATTAACATACGAGAAACTCAAATAAGTGGAGGCAATCCTGAATTCTCGGCCTATGACATTACTAACTTCAGTTTCTGATGGTAAGGCAGATTTCACACAGGGTCATTTATTGATAGGACGGCCTCTTATTGCTGTTGTTTAACCAACTAATACTGACACAACAAACAGTAGCATTTATTTCACCAATTGATTCAACATTTCTGGACTAGGTGGTCTAAGGATTATTTGGTAGAACCCTAACATCGACGCAAAAGGAACGTGGAGCAACCAAATATCAACATTTGCCAAGTTGTTGTGGTTAAAAAAGACAATATTTCGCCTATGAAGTGGCAAGTAGGTATTGTTGTTGCGACAGTACTGGGAGCAGAAGGATTGGTTCGAGTAGTTAGTGTTAATACGTGTTAATACAGTGGATGTTGAACTTCAAGACAAAACCTCTTACCCTTGCGTAGCTAGTTCTCGAATTGCAGTTAAAACTAAGGTGGTATTACTTATATTAAAGCTACACTATACCTTTTCTGGAATTGTTTGCTGCTTTGCTCTTAACGTATTTTATAAAATCAGAACAACAACCTTGAAAAGTGAACATTGATAGTATATAATAATCCAAGATCATGTTAGATTGGCTCGCGGCGCCACACTATCATCCAAGCATGTTTTTAGCGCCCTAAAAACATTCGAAAGAGAAAATATAAGAAAATTAAAAAGTTAGTTCTAATGAAAGTGGAATTTGGTCTATGAAATTCATAAATGGCTCTTATGAAATTGTGTGAGTGGTTATGGTAAATTCTAATTTACTAACTTTATACGTAAAAACAAAAAAATTTAAATCATAATAGACCTAAATATCTATAAACTAATTTAAATTCTAAATGAACCCCCAAGAGGCAAGAACATAATTCAATCACCAAAATAAATCGTTTAGAGATTTTAAACGATTTTTGGTGTTATTATTATTTCCATGGGCTTTTCATTTTTTTTCCTATATAATTTTTAATTAATTTCATAATAAAATATTTACATTGAACACAAAAATACAAAATCAAAATCTAAATCAATTTCATTTTACAAAGATAATCTAATAATCTTTCGGAATTAATTTAATTTTTTTTTTTTTGTTTATTTTTGATCCAAATTTTTTGCTCGCCTATAAATTAATAGCTAAATACAGTGATTTGTTCGTAGGTACTTTAGGTTTTCCGGATTTTCCCCACCCTACAAAAATTTCAAAGTATTTTACTGTACAAAAAGACGAGCGCGTACTGTATAAGATGAAAAAAGTGAACTTTTTTCTATATACAACAAAATTATAATTTTTTTTAAATTAATTCAAATCGCATAAATTAATCTTTTTTAATCGTTGTTCGTGTTATTATCAATTTGCACTAATTACAATAATTTTATACTGATTAAATTATATATGTACTGTGTATTACATGCATACGCTAATTTATAAATTATCTGCTCGTTTATCACTAAAATTTATATTTCGTGCGGTTAATAAACGCGTTTATATTGTTTACGGTTAATTAGGCAATCTAAACGAAACGCATTTTTATTAAAATTCTAACTTTTTGACTGATTATGTCTGTTTTAGACAATTTTAAATAAAAATCAACCGAACTCATTGAACCATGTAAAAAGGACCGACAACTCTTTCCATCGTTAGTCAGTTTGTAAATTTTTCTAAAAGGATAATTTTATTTTTTCTTATTTGAAAGGAACCATTAAAAAAGATGTTCATGTGGAGTGAAGGTCATTTTATTTGCATGCCTTAAGTTAAGAATCAAAATGATTAATAACTGTTAAATATTTACTTTAAGAAATGGTATATGGCTGGTTGTACGCAGAATTAAAATACCTTTAATAAGCGGTACTTGATGACCTCTCCCTCAAAAATAAAAAAAAAATAAAATGTCAGATAGCTTTTTCATGAATTTAAAAAAAAACTATAGTTATTACAGTGTGTAACAAAGATACTGGAAACTTTGCAGTAGAAAACCTTTTTGTCGCCGTACACGCCGAGCAAGACCAAAAACAAACAACTGGGCCAATAACAAGGCACAATCAATACGCACTTTTGAAATATCGAAAATAAAAATGACAGATGCAACTTTACGATGGAGTATGTAAAACGGTGACAAAAACCACATACAATGCCTTAAGGGTAAGTGGGTCACATAAGTCAGCACAATTACGCTTTATAGAGCCTAGCATGGTTGTTGCTCTGTTGATAACAAAATTTAATGTGGCTGGTAAATGTAAAGGAGAAAATTACAACTAGATCCATTCTATTAACAATGACATCTTAGAGGCTATAATGAAATAATATTGGAGACCGAAACATGATACAATCATACATTTATTCACATTCAGGGAGAGTTTTTTTACATGTACAAAACCTAAACAAATCACTTTGTAGCAACAGGCAGTCGGATAAGTATGCGGTTGGGGCAAATATTTTCATGTCATCTGCAAAGAGAAGAAATTTCGTGAACTTGAAGCACTCGACAACATTATTGATAAATATGATGAATAAAAGAAGGCCAATATGTCTACCGTGAGGCACTCTAGAAGTAGCACGAAAATACCGGGAAAAACCATCGGAAATTTTTACGTATTGCCATCGATCCGAAAAATAAGACGTTAACCATTTAACGGGGAGATACTGACAATGAAAGTTCTCTAACTTGGCGATGAGAATAGCGTGGTCCATTTTATCGAAAGCCTCAGCAAAATCAGTATAGATTACGTCGAGCTGAATTTTGAAGTTATAACAAATAAATAGATCGCAGCAAATTGCAATCAAATTAATTACCGTTGATCTACCAAAAACTCATGCTGAGCAGGAGAAACTCATGCTGAGCTGGGTCTGATGTAAATAGCAATACATTAAGAACCATTGGTTTAAAAAGTTTTGGTAAGACCAACAAAAGTGGAATCCCACGGTAATGCACTACATCATTTCTTCTTCCTGACTTAAAAATGGGGCACGTATTTGAAATTTTCCAGGGATCTGGAAAAACACCACTCCGCAGGCTTTTATTGAATACGGGAACGTAAAAGGCAAAACTCTCTGCACAGCTCTTGAATAAAATAGGCAAAATGCCATCATGCCATCAATTTACTACCGTAAATTAGATACAACTGAAACTGCCATTAGAACTGCTGACAGAATTACGTAGAGTGACAAAATATGGCGATGCTGGCTCGTGAAACCGCTGCGAAAAAATCCGCAAATAGATCACATATGCCAGAAGTGGAGTTGCCGATCAAACTCTTATAATTCGTCGACGAAGGGAACCCAGATATTTTTCTTTTATTGTTAATAAATTTCCAAAGCGCCTTCGGATTTGCTGATAAATCATCTTTAATCTGCAACATTTAATTGTTGTACAAGAACCAATTCAAAGTTTTGAACTCCTTGCGAGCTTGAGCAAAATCAGTATAAAATACTGATCCATGAAGCCTATATAAAGTGTGAAGCTTATTGCGGGTTCTCAAAGTCAACCAGTTTCCGGTTGTACCAAGATTCACGGAAGCGCAACCTAGTTCTAACCAATGGAACATATCTTTGTATTTCAGTTTTGAGTAACACATTGAATGTTGTAACTGTGTCATTTAAATTATTCATGGGCTGAATAAAATCCCAATCAACGCTTTCCAGAAATTTACTCAGAGAAGTGCAGTCGGCATTACTGTAATCAAGGAAAGCATTGTTGGAAAATCGATTTAAGTCGCAGTTTACAGGAAAATGAATTGATGAATGATAGATGCTCTTGCGATTGGTAAAGTCCTCGCATGATAAGACTTCGGAAAATAAAACATAATTCGTAAATAACAAATTCAGAAGTTCACCGCCACTGTTGAATATTCAATTGACTTGTGTAGCTGAAATGATTGGACAGTAATCCAACAATGTGGTTGCTTTTTCATCAGTTATGGAAGGCAAAAAAACACCATCAACGTCGAACCAAAGTGCATTGAGAAGATTAAAATCACCGATGATCATTAAATGATCGCTAAAGTCTGCGATGATAAACACGGATATGCTGCTTATCATTATGCGATCGGTGATTAAACTGAAATTAGGATGGTAAACGATCAATTAACTGGGAATATTATTCTTGATAACTATCAATACGCCACCACCTTTGAGGGCCATGTCGAAGTCATATCTTTCCTTTCGATATACCATGTAATCAGATGGAAAATATTCTGCCGAATTCATTCTTAAAATGAACCACGTTTCACCTATTATAATAATATCGTAGTTATTATCCAGTATTCCCATCCGAAAACTTTTGACTTTACCACGAATACTAGATGCATTATGATAGTAACACAAGATGACTTCAGTATCACGGGAAGAAAATGAAGGTGGTACTTTCGAGGAAGATGAAGATGAAGATACAGCTGCAACTGACGTTGAGTGATTTGGTGAAGACGTAAAAAGTGGCATTAGTTTTTTGGGCAATGAACACAGAACTGCACAGAATCGTGAAAACGTTGGCCAATGAGGTCGAATTAAAGAAACGAAAATGGAAAGACTAAGGAAACCTCACAAGTGATTTAACAATAATGTTTTTGTAAGAATCCACAAGGAAAAAGGAAAGTCAGATGACCAGAAGATAAAGAATTTGGAAAATCATGGGTCCGAAAGTAGACGCCCTATGCTTTTAAATTTGGATCACTGTTGTGGCAAATCAATGGTGGAACGCAACTAAGATGTCAGTACAGGATTGATACTCCAAAAATAGTTCTAAATGCTACGATTCGGACCTTTACATAAAAAACCAAAAAACTATACTATACGTAACTAGAAGTAAAAAGCGATACAACAAGCTACATGCTTCAGATACGCAGTCGATTTAAGGTGTATAAAATAAAATTCTGCCAGAAATACAGTATACTGCCCATCAAACACACCTCATGGATTTTTTATAACCAGTTGGGAAATAAATTCTTTATAGTGGAGATTATAACGCTAAACATATTGTCTGGGTGGTTAAGACTAACAACGTCAAAAGAGCAAACAAGTTTTTGAAGCAATAGATAAAAAGAGTTCGAATTACTAACAGTTTCCTGATTTGTCTTTTGCGTAACGAAGGATTTTGCATACGTACAAAAATTAAAGCAATTGATTTCTACAATCTCGATTCACTTTTAATAGTAATGTTGATTACCGATTTCCTAAAAATAGTAACGCAAAAACGTCTCACAAACAATCGAACTAAAAAGTACCAATATAGGAGGCAAGTCGAACAAGGTATTTCTCTAATAATTCCGCTTAGTACACCAACTAATATTGAAGAGGCTGTAATATGTTAAAATATGTTAAAATATGTTTCAGAGAGTGCAGCTAAACATGCTAACTTGTTTGAAAAGAACGAAAAATAAGTAGGCAATGAAAACAAACAAATTTCTTTTAATCTCGAAACAACAGCGGCAACGGCGAGCGACGCCAATATTTTGATTGAAATTAAAATACACATAAAGCATACTATATGCTAACAAAACCAATGAAGGTAACGACGACGTTTTTTTTCGTTGAAATAAATGTAGAGCCTATTTCTAATTGTATCACCAGCGAATCAATGTTGCCAATTGTTTTTTATTTTTTTTAAGTTGGCTCTTTAATTAAATGGGTATTAAGCCCATTGCACATTTCAACTAAGCTAACCTAAGCGATGTGAAATATGTCGTCACTAATAGGTCACGTAAATCACGTATTTAAATAGATCGCTGCACACTTGAGCTAAGTAGCCTAAGCTATGCGAGATTTATTTTTTGTTTCGAGCGATGAAAACTACCTAGAGTTGCATTTCCCTTACTAATGTCAGCGATATCGCACACAACTACATAGAAATGTTTTTATAAAAACAAAACCTACTACGTTAAAATACAATCTAATTTTGTTTTTAATATTGGATGTCCGTCAATTACATCCAAGTATGTGTAAGCGATGTTTTAGTTGAAATGTGCAACATAATGAACTAAGCGAGCTATACTAAGCTATGCTGAAATATTTTCATCACTTAAAAAGCCATGTTTTAATTATATTTACACCGCAATACACTGACGCTATTGTTTGTTATGGTTACTACAGCGATCTCGCTTTCTAACTGTCTAAATTTGATTTATTCATTGACGATCGCCATTCACGGTCTTTTTGTTTTGACTTTTATTGAAGAGAAAACAAAATCACGCTGTTTATAGTAAAAGAACTGCATTGAAAGAAAAACCAAAACAGGGTTTACAGATTTATTTAAGTGAAATCTCGTCAAATAAAAGATCAGATTAAACAAAGGCAACGAAAAATCTAAAAAAAGTCTAAATCTTAACTTGTTTTTAGGGAAAAAACATTTTTTCGGGAGAAACCGGTATTGAAAGCCGCAAAAGCTTTTTTTAAGTATTCTTCATGTGACCCACAGGTTATAGCTTGATATCTATAACTACACTCAGACGTTTGCCTTGAAATGTGTGTACTAAGGTGCTGCTAAGGTGATGGGAATGAATGGATTCACTTTTAGAAGATTTTACTGTATTGGTTTAGTTCCTTACATATTTAGAGTACTGACTGCCAATTTTCTAACAGTTTGAAAAGAGTCCTAGTTTTAGGACTCTGTTAACGATCTTGGTGAACTGTGTGATACTTTTATCTGGTAGATTTATTAGTACTGAGATACTATCATCACCTGAACCTGTTTTGATCATGTTAATCGTTGGATTATGAGGAGTAGAGTTCAGAAAATTGTTGATACAGTTATAACCTAACTGTTTAAAATTAGGGTCTTTCAGGTACTCGTTCTGATGATAAACTTTTTTATAGTGCGAAGCGATTTCCTCTGCTATTTGGTTAGGATCTATAATAGAGTTAGAACCTTTGGATATTGTAGTAATATGGGGTAATAACGGGAGTTATCGAAACACGTTTATATTCTATTTCTGAATTCGGAACTTCTTAGTTCAATAAGAAATTGGAATATAAAATAATATCAGTTTTGAAAATATATCCGGGATACTCATAGTGCAACTAACTCAGTGGACTGCGTAGCTTAATCAATGAACGCAATTTAGAAAAAAACGTTACCTTTGCTCTGAGTAAAAGGTATAGTTTCTTTAAAAGAAATTGGGTAAGAAAGCAGTGGAACTCATAAAAACACATCGTCTTTCGATGATGTTTGCAGTAGGGATGCGATCGTATTTTGTAAAAAATGTGTCATAAATTTAAGAGTAGACAAATTAGTTCCGAATAGTTTCTCGCATTCGTGTATCAAACGGTTTAAGATGTTTTAAGATTGAGGAGAGAACCGTATGTCATGCAGGTTATTGGCATATGGTATGCCCACTATTCACAGCCCTATGGATCCCCTTCTAAGGATTCTGCCACAGTCCTTTGCAGGATCGCTAAATTTTCTCCCAGGTGACTCTGTGGTAGGTAAGTAACACTTGAAAGAGTGGCATAATTAAAGGTATGCTTGGTACATTATATACATAATCGAATTTATCGCATGAATTCTCACTAAGATCGATCGGAATACTCGAACTAACACATTGTGAAGGTTGAGAGATTTTGATTCAATTACTCTATCATATCTCTTTAAATTATTACATTTAGGACAAAAAATGTTAAATGTTACCAATAAAAATATCCCAGTTAAATTTTTTGTATAATATGCTCGTAAATATAAACACTCATGTAATTTATTCCATATGCTAATCGTAATGTATACATAAAAAATTTGTTTATGTTCAGTTTTTATCGCTTTCAACATTAATTTAGGACATAAATTTGCATAATTTGTTTGCTTAATTACGACAATATCTATTGGTAAAATAATTAATTTGGCCTTTAACATATAATTTATTTTGGGCTTATCATAATCCATTAGTTATAGATCTCTTCCTACATTTGTTATTTGCCACTTGTTATTGCAACTCACTAAGAAATGCATAAAGATGAATGCTGAAGTAGTTCAATTTGTAAAATCAAGTGATTCTAGCCTCACTTATTTTTGGAAGACTTTGGAAGGTGGCAGTAAAGGCTATAAAAACATTTAGTAGAGGTCATTAGAGAAGCAACCTTGACTTTCAAAGGACTATCAAAGGTCACCTTGCAAGTATGAGCTTGTTTAAGCTCAAGAACTTTGGCCCCAATGATATCCGATCCCACAGATATCACTTTTTTAACTACAGGACTACAAGATCAAACCATTAATGGCATATGACGATCTAAATAAAACAAGATGTCTGGATAAGATGGCGCAGCGAATACTTCAATTAATATTAACATAGGAAAAATGGTCGTTCCAACAACTAAATATGAAGGAAGATAATTTAGTGCTCATCAAGGATCACAATGCTCCACTGTAAAAATGGCACACTGGACTTATTATAGAAATACATCCCGGCACCAAGCAAAGGTTTCGAGTTATCTCACTTCGAGATTAGGCAGGGGTTCTATTAAAAGACCAATTCACAAAGTAATCAGTGATGCACTAATCTATATTCACAACTGCTTTTCACAACGGTACTGTCAACCTAATGCCGTTATAATGGAAAATCAACATTAACTGGAAAAATCATCATTAATAATTTAACTTGATATTGGGAAGAAATCGGGGCAAATGTGGTCTGTTGGATGGCAAGCAGTAATCGGTTAAAAATAAGTGAAGAAATGCAGGAAATGACCTCACAAAATAGCCTTCTTACATTATTCATTATCGATGTCATCATTAGTTCTTACCGTGGTTATTTCCATCTAACCTTACTGATCGCACAACAAATTATGAATGAAATCGGGCGAGTTTACGAGTTTGTTCCACCAGCAATTCCAATTCCCAAAAGAGACAATAATAACGATATTGGACACGTTCACAAGATATTAACAGTCCGCATACGAGTTACAGAAAACAATATTTTACTCCTTGTGAATGTATTATTGGCATATACACAGGTGTATCAATTATTTAACATAATTTCCATTCCCATGCCCATTAATGGACAACAGAACTGTTGATAATCGCATTTTCTCACGAACATTTTGCCAGTTTAACTATTCTAGAGTTACAACAATTCATTAAACTAAAACACAATGAGTATTAGTACAATATTTCACTAATTTATGACTCGCTAATTTATGATCTCATAAGCCACCGTGCGAAGTTCATATGCTAAGGCATGTAAGCAGACGTGTCTTAAAAATAACGAGTTCCAGTTGACAACCATTGAGGCAAAATCACTCCAGATCAACTCTTCATTAATCATGCCATTTAAACTTTAATATGAAGATGAAAACCCAATAATACACAAACCAGATAGACCAAAAAAATGCAAAATGGATAAAACGGCCGATCATTGCTGACACTAGCATTTAATTGTGAATAAAAGAAAAGTCAAATCTGACTGGTTATACAACAAGTCTAGGCTATACTTTTCATGCTTTATATTGAAGAAGACAATCGACTCCTTTCCAAACTCCACAGGATGAATTTTCCAGTCTACATTCTCAAAATAATCCAATCACTCTCTTCTAAGCGATCCTTCCATGTGCAAAGACATTGAAAAAAGAATTGTACCTAAATTAATTTAGGAGATCCTACCAAAACTAGTCAAGTTAAACAAGCTATAATAACAAAGGTCCTACCAAATTTGTCTAAAAGTAAATACCCAATATACCATTTTTTTCATAAAGTCGACAGGTAATTTTCGCTTAGTGCAAATTTTTTTTTTGTATTTGCAAATTGCTTTTTGTTTATTTCCTGGACTAAAAATACTATTAAATTGAGTCCTTGTAAAGTAAATTGTTATAAAATAAAATTCTGAATTTTTATATTTCAAAATCTAGGATAAACTAAATTTGTATATTGTTCCTGTTCAAATTAAAAGTTTTAATCGAAATTTTTATCCAGTTCTCAATTAAATTTGCGGGAACAGGTTGAGGTTTTTATTTTTTAAAACTATGTGCACATATCTGTATTTGTATTTCAATTGCAGGAGTTTTAATTTTACTAATTGAAATTTGCATTGTTGAATAATGAAAACTGGAAATCGGGTTAATAGCATTATCGACATGTGTACATAAATGAAAATTAAAATTTCTCTACTCTCGTTTCTATTTTTTGCTTCTTTAAATTTATATTATTACGTTTTGTTGTATCATAATTTAACTAACTCCAAAATAACACTTTAAAATCAATTAAATTATGTGCCAGCCAACATAAAAGCCATATTTTAGTCGAACACCAACCACTCATAACAAGAAGATAATAATAAAGGGTTTTCTATTTGCAATGTCCAGATTTTAAATATATATAAGAACAAGCTATAAGTAGTATTTATGCACTATTTTTATTGCATTTAGTAAAACTTAAGTAATATTTAATAGAACAATTTAGGTTGCCTTTTGACGTCCAAGTAGTATTATTTTATATTCGGTGGATATTTTGCCAATTGGTTTAGATGGAAACATATTTGCTTTATGAGGAACCAAAAAAGGTCAGTAATTTGATTATCAGAAATATAATTTGTGGTATTGGAAAGAAAGATTGTGATTTTTTAGTCTTCCTATCACAATATTCAAGAGCCATTTACTAAAATGTATTTCAGTTATGTATCTCAAATTTTTTGAAGTCTAATACTTTGAAGTATGGCCATAAATGTGACTTTTTATAGTCGACTTTACAATTTACGCACAGTATTTCACATCGATTTCTTCAGTATTTATTATGACAGGTAAAACTTGCCGAAAATAACCTCCTAAGAAAATTGTCTTTCCACCAAAGACATTCCACCGGATCTTGGAAAGTTCATCAGTTTTCTCGCATTGAAAGGTAAGTAGGATAAAAAAATTTTCATGGACAGGGATTTCTAGAAATTCCACATTTTTTAATAAAGGCATACTGCGACTCAGTAGGAGATCAAAACTGCTTATCACCTGAAGAATGCTTAAAAACATTGTTTTAAAGACATCGGAAAAAATAATTTATCTCAATAGACAATTCTTTAAAGAAGTCCAACAGCTTAAAGATCCAATTACTTAAGTCAAACATAAGAACCAAGCCAAAGAAAATACTATATTTGTATTTAGTTATGAAACAGATGACGCTGAATTGGCATATCCTTTTCGTACCCTGCCTACACAAATGTGTATGTAAATTTTGATTACCCAAGTGAGAGAAGTCAAAAGTTATTTATAGATGAAATTAAAACCAACCTACACATTTGTGTATGTATATCAAACCAGTTCGCTCGAAACAAAAGTAATCATATTTAAAAGCCAACTGACATATTTGTGTAAGTAGCTAATTTTTGTTAGGTACAAAACTACAATTAAATATTGTTTTACCACATTAATTTTGACATTTTAGATTATATCAATTATTTTTCTAATAGATGGAACCACCATTAATAAAAAAAATTTTATTCGAATTGAAAACCATTCGATTTCAAAAAAGATTAAACTATTATATCACATTTCCAAAGAGTTACACAATTGTGTTTATTGGATTTTTGTTACGATGATTTTTTATATAATAAAACAAATTTTTGATATTTTTATTTAGTAACACATTTGAGTGGGTTCGGCTTACGATGAAGTTATTATTTTATTCTAGTGGATACGAAAGGGGTATGAAACGAGTTTTATACGAAAGCAAATTAAAACTAAACGTTAAAATAAAAAATGGAAAGCGAATCACCGTCTGAGGTCGAAAAATCACCAGTTGGCATAAGTATACCGCAACCCATCGACCTAATCAGTCATTTAGTGACCTAGTGAATAAACATTAAAATGTATTGCTGGAATCGAAAGAGAAACCACTGCAAGCAGTTTATACTCCCAATGTAATTAACAAAAAAAAATGCAGGACAACCAACAAATATACTTAAAGAGATACCACCTCCACCAATTAACATAAAATTAATGTTAGTGAATATGAAACAATTAACGAATTATTTAATTAAAGTGAAACGTGCTCTAATGCATACATATAAAGATACTGCATTGAATTATAACCTTTGGAAAGTAAATTCACTTGACCCAGAAAACTACAGAATGTTATCAAATGCAATTTAATCACAGTCAAAACATCGAATGGTTTACCTAAGAAAACAAAACTGAGCCAACAGTCAAAGTCATTACCCTGAAGATGGCTACACCATACATGCCCAAATGAAGAAATAATTATGGAACTTAGTCAGAAAGGATTCAAAATCCTAAATACTGTAAACATACGAAAGAAAAAGGTTGCTAAAAACGCAAACGATGAAAGAGAAACATGCATAGTTTGCCCCCCTTTAACTGCTAACATTTGACAACGTTGAGAGCATTAATATGTGGTGCTTGAAATTAAAGCAATCCTTAATATAAAAGATAAGATTGAGGCATTGAAAAAATACTAGTAAAATGCTACAATGATATGTAAAGCGCATAGATATGTAAAGCGCGCTAGATATATCTATCAAAAACCTGCAACACAAAAAGAAAGAACCAGTGGAATGTACACACTGTGATAATCATCACTGCAAATAACAGAAGCTACGAGGTAGTCAAAGTGCTGCAAAAATAAGAGGCAGCAAGACAAACCAGACAAGTAAGAGTTATTAACATACGATGAAATTCTACCCAAAAAAACTCGGTGTAGATGGCTACACAGAACAAAAGTATCGATACAGAACCGAGTTAGGAAAACCATTTCCTATAAGAAATACTACAGAAGGTAAACGATATCAATTCTAATCTGGTTGCGCAGGACCAAAGGCTAAAATCTATGGGCGAGCTATTCAAAAAATAATGAATATAGTGTATTTAAGAATTGCTACCTGAAATTTAAATTACCTTGTTCAATGCATTTCAGAACAATAACTATTTTTAAACAAAAAAAATATCAGCAATCTTCTGTACCCAGATATAATCCCCCAAAAAAGGAATGCATCAAACATCTTAAATCGCTTGATAGTAATTTTACTATTGGAGGCGTCTTAAACGTAAAAAGACATATTCTGGGCATCAAATAAGAGTACTCATAAAGCTAGAGAGTTATTTGAGGAGGTTGAACCTTAAAATGTGCATTTCACTGCTGTAAAAAGCCTATCTTCCGGCCTATGGATCAAAATATAATTCCTTACTTTCTGGATTTCTATATATCAAGGGGTATCTCTGAAAACTACTTAGCAGCTTAAAATGATGAACTATGCTATCATCAGACCACTCTTTAGTTTTAATGATAATAAGTGGCACAGTTGTAAGAAAACAAAACCTTCCAAGACTAACAAATAACAGAATTAACTGAAATCGAAGAAAGCGTTAGTGCAGATTTCGAATTCTTACATGATAAAGAAGAGCTGGAAAGCTTCATTGAAAGTGTACAAGAAGAGCCTTTTAAAGTATTCCTACTCAGCAAGGAATATTAAAAAAGTATAAACTATCCAGTTGAAGTGAGGGAGTTCATTAACAAAAAAAAAATGAGCTCGTAAGATTCAGCAAAGGACTATGGTCTTGAAGGCAAAACAATCCTAAACAACTTTTTCAAAAAACTTAAACTACTAATAAAGTAGACTAAGAATAAAACAGTTGCTAGATTACTTAGTAACCAGACAAGTAAACCTGACACGGACACCTTCCTGTGGAAGGCCACCAAAGGTTTGAAAAGACGTATAAAATGTAAGTGATACCCCTACAAATGGTTTATGGATCCTCGACTTGCAGCAATATACAAAACGCTGATCTGTATGTCGAAGAACTAAAAAGAACTAAATAACCTCAAAAATAAAAAAGCCCCTGGATACGACTTGATAATGGGGTAAATAATTTAAGCACTACCAAAAAAATCACGAAGGAAACTACAGCACTATCCCTAGACTATTATAAGTTCCGTGACAGTAGAAAATTGATGAAATCAAGATTCCAAAACCTAATAAACAGATAAACGACAAAACATCGAATAGATCAATCTTTTTACTAACATCTTCATCAAAGATTTTTGAAAGATTAAAGCCGATTATAGAATCCAGAAAACTTATATACCAGCACATAATTTTGTGTTGGCAAAAAAGATTTGCCAAATTTTGAATTGCTTCAGTCTTACATCAATCATCGTTACTTTTCGGTGAGATATGCAGGGAAATACTCAAAATTTAAAAAAATATTGGCAGGTTTCACAACGTAGTGTTCTGTGCTCTGTAGTGAATAACTGGATAAAAAAATGGAGAATAACTCTAAACGAATCGAAATTAACACATATACACTTTACGACCAGGATATATTTCGATTAGACCAATTCCAATTAATTCCATATTCTGATAAAGCTAAATATCTTGGTATGACGTTAGAAACTAAGCTCAGGTGGAAAGCGCATGTTAAAAAGAAAAGGCAAAAACTGAATTAACAATTCAGGAAAATGCACTGGCTTATTAGAAGAAACTCCGAAATGACCACAATGCACAACAAGCTACTGTAGTATAAGCAAATCATGAAGATTATCTGGATGTATGGTATTCAGTTTCGGGGCTGCGCAATGAAATTTACATACAAACATTACAAAACAAAGAACTATGCATAGCATTGTAAATGCTCCATGGTACATTAGAAATAACAACCTCCATCGAGATTTAAACATTATCCCATAATCTATGACGAGTTTGTCATAAAACGGTAAATTGACGAGTTTGTCATAAAACGGGATTTGTAATGTTTAATATTTTTTTTAAAATCTAATTTATATTAATTTGTATTTTCAGGTGAAAACTAATACAATTTATTACAGCCTATGGCTAAGAGAAATTAGTTCAATAATAGACTTCGTTTTCAGGGAACCTTTGTAGATTAAAGATGACTGCTAAAAATTAATGTAACATGATTTATTGAACGACCATCTAGGATAGCATCTGCAACATCTTTTGGTAAACAGCCCTAAGTTTTTGGTTAGAAATAGCATAAGGAGAATAATTTTGAAGAATGATATTATTTTCATTTTTTCACGATGGCAGGATGCATTAGCTGGATTATTCATATGCATATTAATAGCGGTATCTAAATCAAAGATAAACAATTTTGCATAATGACATATCTCCATAAGGATCGTGGTAGTTTTCTTAATTTAATGATAGGTCAATAGGCATCTTTTCAAATGATGATGATACATTTCACCGGATATTTTTTAGCAAAGACCGCTTTCCTGGCATATCATGTATTTTGGTACATAGTCTAATAGTTTTTTCATTCAACGGGAAAATGTTTGGCTATTGTTGGTAAGTATGGTAATTTCGCATTATGATAATAATCAGTTTTACTCTCCATATTAAAAAAAAGTGCATTGCAGTGACGACCTGTGACAGACAATTCTAAAAAAAGGTTTTCAGGATAAATTGTAAATAAAATAATATTTTATAAAGCGTCTTCTTTACTTGCTGTATGAGTCATGAGATTATTTGTATTTACAGTGCTTATAAAAACAAAAGAAAACTATCGTTATAAATCATAGTAGCATAGAAATTCCTATACAAATTTTCTTACAGTTCGTAAAAAAAATTGTTTTTGAAACACGAAAAATTATTGCGAGTGTGGGTAGTCATACAATTTAGATTGCAAAGAAACCATAAATAATTTTCCCGGATGCTTTGATTTACAACAATTCGTTGAAATTTTTTTATGTGCAGTTTTCGATGCGCGTTCCATTTTTAACAGTTCATGCATAAATACGACAAAACAATAACCTAAATCATGTTTTTATATATGTGCTTTGAAAAACATGAAACAAATGAATGCTTTGTAAAAAAAATGAATATGAAATTTTAAGTTTTTTCTTAAAAATCTGGTCAACCAACTACATCTTGCGTATTATCTATATGATGAGATAAGATGCTGAAAAAAAACATTCTTTAAAAAACATTAAACGAAAGCACGAAATGTCAAAAGCACTATAATAGTAAATAAATATCAGCCATCTCAGCTCTAAAACAAAATTGATTATACACTTAAGATGGCTGATATGTCAGAAATACAGTCAATCTAATTTGATAGAAAAGACCACTACAGATCATACTGTATTTACATACGTAAATACCATGTGTAATGAGTTTAAGCTACTTCACTATCTGAAAAATAAACCCTTATTATATTATTTTCCGGACTAATGCCAATATTTACAAAGTTAAAGTAAATAATGATTTCAATTTGAAAATAGCTCCGCGCGTTTATTCGAACATAAACGGTGGCAGGTTGAACATCATTTTCGGTTTCTTCAGTACTATGATTTTTAGACATTATAGATGTATTTCCTTTTTATTTTTTATTTTTTGAATGTACAAACAAATACTCTCTTTCCTAACATTTCTGCTTCCCAACTTAAATAAGTTTGCTATACCTTAACTGCATATATCTTGAGTTTTGTGCGGGTCAGTGTGCCTGTCATTATCAACCGTCATGATACCAAAAAACTTACTGAATACTTGAAAATAAAATATCCAATAATATTTTCTGTATTGACCTATTGAAACGTTGAAATTGAGTAAACTGTAATCACTCAAATATTAAATCTTTAGTCCTCTTTTCTAAATTCAGTTATGTTAAGGTCTATGGATCAATAAAATTTGAAAGGATTTCTACAAATTTCTAGAAATTTCTTGGTTGCAAGATTAAAGCATATTTGGTTTTTCCAATTGGAAAACTCTACATAATAAAGTATCTATTTTCACTACCGTTTTGTATGTTTTTATTTTATTAAAATAATTTTTAATGCTCTATAATTTTATCTATTTTATTTTTATATAGGCCATTAAAATAAATCGGCAATTTTCAAAAGTTAATTTCTTTATCATAACGGCGGAATAAATAATACTTTAAAAGAGTATGCTCGAATGGAAATTTTATTTAAGTATTTTACTGTTAAAATTTATGAGTTTTTAATATTTTCATCTGTTCTTTGTTGTTGTTGTTGTTGTTGTTTGTTTTCCTTTATCTGGTAAAGGGAGTTAAGATTTTTAATGTTTTTCGTTTAGTAAAACCATAGTTCGAGAGGTGAAAAAAGTATGTTTCTGGTTGTAATTGTTTTAAAGTGGAGCAGGTCACTGGAACAAATGTTATAAATTTATTAGTTTTTTAACAAAAAGATCGAATATCTTTTGAATTTAGAACACAGTATTTTCATTTAAACTGTACTTAAAAAATTTCCATTATCTTGATGGATTTTATTGTTGAGTGATAATGTTCTTAGTGGCTTCATTAACTTTAAAAATTATAGACTAACGATGTCAATGGCTAAAATATACTTTTGCATAAAACTTGTGACAATTGTCTTTGTGACCGTAAATTGTAAATGATCAAATATAACTCTGATAGCATGTTTTTAGTGGGCGGTGGGTCAGAAATTGACAGAAACACATTGATATTATATTTGAAATTTTTTTACACAATTAAGCCTGAGTGTGAGTGCCAAGAGATCCTATGTACATATAAAGTGTTTGGTTTAAAGCTATGGTTTCTCCTGTATTTTTTGATACCTCCGTCTACCGTTTTGTCTATGTTTTGATTGTTCATATTTTGATTGTTCATATTTTGATTGCGGCTATGTAATATAGAATCTGAAATAGGTCGCAGCGCTCTTCGTTTGTTTCTTCTAAAAATCACTTTATCTTATGGTAAAGCAGTTCATATTTGTGCTCCATTTTTTGTTGCAATCGTTTGAACAGTGGTTCTTTTATTCTTCATATATTATGTCTTGAGGTTTTAGTGAAACTGGAATTTGTAAGGTTGTTATTTGGATAAGTAAGCACAAGATGAATTCTATCTAAGCAGCGCTTATAACTTACAAATTCTGGATAGTAGTTGTTTAGATTATAATATAATATTTCATTCCAGTTGTTACTCATGTTTTTTAGTTTCCCAATGGAATCAAAGTATATGCTTGGTTCATTTGGAACTTTGAGGTATTGAAAGCTAGTCAGCTTAAAGTGCATAAAATCTAAGTGATTAGAATAACATCAAAAGTGTTGTGTAGTTGATCTTATTAAGAATTAACTTTTGGTTCCAATTCCTTGCTCTACTCCCTTTTTTGGCCTTTTTTTATATGGGAATCTCGTAGTATGAGCTAGGCATTGTTCACTTGGGCTTTTGCTGTAAACTGGTTAAATTTGCTAAAACTTTACTGTCCAAAATCCTTGTGTCATTTTTAAAAGCAGTGACCATCTTTCACAGTTATTATCAAATCATTTATCCGTAAAGATCACAATTAAGAGCATCTGTATAATATGCGTTTTAAGTTATTTGCTGTTACTGGTCCATTTTCTTACATTAAATCTTTGGCCCATTAGTATAGGGTTTTAAGCGACTATTGGGCTTCCGGGTGTAGGTTATTGTTGGCCGTATTAAATATATGTTTTTCTCATCATTTCCTAATTGATGCAAGATTTTTAAACATTTTTTTTTTTTGAATGGTGCTCCTTTCCATAGATGTCGTTGATAATTTGTATCTGCTGCCTTGTTTATGATCTGGCAGTACATTTTCTCTATGTCAGCTTTAGAAACTAATTCATATTTTCTTGATCGTATCAAAATTGATATAAAATCTGGTTGTTATATTAGATTATTTAGTGTCGGCCTTCATCACTTCCTGATGTGACAGATAATACGTTACATGAAATTAAATTTCATATTTTAGTGATTGCATATAACCATGTTTTTCGTACTTATGCATAATAGTAGTTTAGTTACCTATTAGTTTTGGTTCTTTGGCCAGTTTCTTTTCAGTTAAAAGATCCTTGACATTGTCATATATTTAGAATTTTTTTATGGTGCATATCTTTTTGTCGTCTATGCGTTTTCTGAACAAAATTCAGAATTTTGTATTTTAAGTTTGCATAGACATCTCTTCTAATGCCCAGAATTGACAATGCTTATTCAATAGTTGATATTTTTGGTTCTAACGTCTTTTGCAAAAATTAAAACATTTTCGGCTCCCCGCTCCTGAGCATGCAATTTACGAGTGTAATTAACCGCATGTAAAAACATGAATCTTCCAGATTTAATCTACACCATTGAAGCGTTTGAACTATAGTACCCTGATTTTAAGCGATTGAGAATACAAGGCAAACAGGGAACTGAAGTCGTTTAAAACCAAATGGTTTATCGGTGAAAATGAAAGGTATACGTGGAATCAGCACATATCTTTTCCTTATGACTTGTGATTTAAAATTGTCGCTTCGATGATATTTAGCATCACTGTTTTGACAGAGAGCCTGGTTCTATTGTAAAATCTAAAAATTGGAAAAATAGATAGTTTACAGTCTGCTGTAACGTCATTGCCATATCAGAAACTTTGGAAATATTACATGTTTGACCTTTAACTAATTAAAGATTTAATTTCAACTTTAGCCGCAATACTTGATGACGTTAGAACCAAAAAAATTCCATTTTTAAAGTGAATTTGTGCTCAAATAGATCGTTGGGGTTGGATATGGCAAACTTCTCTTCAAAATGATAATGAATAATGTTTGTATTTGACAATCAATGTAATTTTCCTATATTGGTTATTTTCATGTAAATGACGCTTTTAGCTAATTTCATTATATGACTGGCATTCTGTGCCACTAATCGTTTTTAAATTTCCAAATAAAGTCAAACCTTTAACAATATTCAGCAACATTTTCGGTTATCAGCATTCGGCATTATTTGATATCACAGCTATCAAAATCTGAATATAATCATTTCAGATTTTGATAGCTGTGCGCTGGTTCAGCAGCAATATTTCGTATATTCTCTTCCATGAAGTAGAAACTTTCTCCATTTTCAGGTAAAAACTATGATAAACAACAGTGGGATGCCGACCTGAAATTGGAATGGTCCATGATCCATATTTTTGTCGGCAACATCCCATAACAATCGATATACTTCGCAAGATCTGGCATTTCTACACAAATGACAACGGCGATTTGAGCTCCGTATATTTTTGTTTTGAGCGAGACTGTGTGCATGAGAAATGCCTCTCTTTCGCTATTCAATGAAGTACTTCCAGAATCGTGTTCATAAAAGTTATAATTCTCAATTATATTAACCAAGTTTGTCAATTTCTACTTGAAAATTCTGGCAGTCACATCGTGTCACTCGAATGGAGCAAAAGAAAGTATTTTATCTCATGCCATGCTGGATTTTTATTAAAATCTGATGATCAAGATTTTTTTTTTATATCAGTTTCTAGTCTTAAAACGTGAGTGAGCTCGACCATAACTCATGTATTTACCCTGTACCAAGAATAAATCTTAATCTTATCGAGTTAAAAAGTTGATTTTCAGAATTTTATGACTTTTTTTCCATTATACATATTTCAATCTGAAATCATTTTCCAATAATACAGAACCGCATATCTCAAAAACAAATTAAAATCGAAATTCAAACATTTAACTATGCAAAAAAAAATTGTTTAGTTTTAATCTTAAATTAGTTTCGAAAGTAATTAAATTTAAATTCATTACGTATTTCCTTGTTGTCAGTTTAACAACAAAATCAACAACTATTGCAAGTTTTAAAATACTATCTCGAATTAACACACCCACAAACAATTTCTCTTTTCATTTTCAATTAAATTTTAAATTTTTACAATAATTAGATCATCATCGTATAGTATAAAACAGAAAAGTTTTAAAGCAAAAACTTTTCCTTTAATTTCAAATGAAAATAAAACTCAAAATTATATTTATCGGAAAAGTTTTTCTTTTTTTTTGCTTTTTTTCAAAACAAACTATTTTCCTTTTAATGTTATAAAAATATTTACTATTCCTGCTTTGGTTTTTCTTTGGTATATACTTTCTTGTTCATCGTCGTCAACGTCGTCGTCGTCGTCGTCGAAGAAAATATTGGAAGCTCTTTTTTTAAAAAGAGTTTTCCAATTGCAGCTTTCGATGGATTATATCATTCAGATGTGACAAAACTCGACATATGTCATCAACGTTTTTATAATCATTTAATCATGGATCATGGTATGATTGGTTTAACGATTATTTCATTTAATTTTGGTGTTAAATAAATTTTTTTAGCTAATTTATACATCGTTAGTGTAATATTTTACCTTATCTGTTGTTTTATGTAAAACTGCTTAAGAAATAGACCTGGCGTTACCTAGAAGATGAGCCAGTCCAACAATGTTCGTTCAATCAAACAACGTTCGTTACATTTTATACAAAGATCGATGATTGTGAACCTACATGGACCCGTTGAACCTACAAATGTATTATCTCATCGAAATGATATTCTATACTTGGAATTTACTTCTTAAAAGGCCTGAACGTCTGACAAAGTCTGACAAGACTAAATTGTTTCATATTTGGGCACACTACAAGGAATTACAGCATGAAACATTACCAAGACGGTAGAGTTAATGTAAAGTAACTGTATCTAAGGTACATCTATAGATCGAACGACCATCAATGGCTGATTGTACTCCAGTTAAACTGATCGAAAACTGACACACGCCAAGATGCTCAACAAAATAGCTCTAAATTGTATTGGTCAAGGGAATTAATATTACGTCTTGAAAGTGTCAAGGACTTGACACTTTCAAGACGTAATCTTTGGCAGGAGATGGCGTCCACACGCTGACCAGATTATTCTTGCTATAGCCATTAAATATGTCTTCACATAATAATCTTATAATAATGAAGAACTGGGTTGTAGCTTAACTAGTCTAAAATTAGTTTGACTGATTTACGGTTCCAAATTTTGGCATAATTAGTCGTAGCTTCCGGGAACTTTAATATTGCAAATGTAATATTGCAAGCTAAAATGGCATGTGAGGACAAAAAATATGAAAATATGGGTCAATCAAATGTGTACAAAGGCTTGACTTCGACCCTAAACATGTGACTTCCTCAGCAGTAAGTGGGTTGCAAAAGTACAAAAGTGGACTGGGCATCAGACTAACTACCCACGTTTACAAAACTTTTTATGGTTATAAGCACTACACAAAGGCCCCCGATTAATCACAACAACGACCTTGGAAACAGTAAATGGACTACGCTATAAAAATGAGAAATGACACATATTAAACTTGCTAAGGCCTGAGGATCTCGTAAAAAAAATAGTTAAGCGGATAATCACTCATTATTGCTCAAACTTTTAGAGGGGCCGACATGAACAGCAAACATATGCTAGAAAGAAAAGCAGCAAATTTCATCGAACAAAAAAAAGCTAATTTATATGAAGCTTTTTCGAAACATCGTTGACCATCCGTCGGGAATCTTACTTAAGATTTTTATTCTACAAACACCACCATCAGAGACTGGGAATGAAAAACCAAAAACAAATAAAACTGATGTTCTCTCGATAAGGCAGTCCTACTTTTAAAACCCAGAAAATAACAATGATGATATAACCGCGATCAAAGTATGTAAAAAACGAAGAGGTTAGGCAGCTATGCCACTGTCGTAAATCTAAAAACAAAACCAGCTCTTAAAGCTTTCAAAGACATGCTCAACGAAACCATAAAAATTGTCATTGAAGTTTGCCGATTCAACAAACATCATGTTGCACTAAATCAGAAGTTTGAAGAGGCGTTGATACTAAAAAAGTCGAAGTCACATTAACGTAAATTTAATCAAATGTCATTTTTGCAAGAAGAATGGTTATACGGTAGAAATAGGTTTTCAGTAGAACTCCTCCTAACCACAACAATGTATCAAATAAAGACAACGACATTAAATCTATTTCTTAAAATATACGTATTGCTCAAAGAAGTGTACCACTGTGCTTATTGCAAAATCACCGAGCAACATATATAAGTCTAGATCTCTCTAAGTCTAAATCACCTTAACTCGGAGGAAGAAAATCAATCTTAGACATTTGTCGAAAGTATAATGCCATATTTTTATTTATGTGATGATAAACTTACAGCAACAAATGTTACTCACCATAAAATTTAAATAGAGCCAAACCAACACCCTTTATATATTAAACAATACCGATTGCCTGAATGGACTAAAACTGAAAAAGATAAGCAGATTCCGAAAATGCTGGATGACAAAATAATTGAACTCCATTTTTCATAATTGAAAAGCGCATGGGGTTTTCTTTTCATTGTAGTACAAAAAAAAGCAATCAAAAAACAAAAAAATGGTGAATCGTTGTTAATTTCCGAAAGCTAATCAGTATCTCCATAAACCACGTTTTACCATTAACAAAATTTTTGGACATCTTGGACGATCTCCGAAAATCAAAATATTTGTAGCTATATTGATCTTGCTAATAGCTTTACCGGATATATCTAGACGATTACGACCAAAACAAATGCTATTAGCACGTCATTAGGCCATTTCCATGGCTACTTTTCAGCGTCGTATGAATCATATACTAACCGGATTAAATGGTATTAAGACTGTGTGCCTGCAATCGATTTTTGTGGATAATTGTTTTTCATTTCTAAATTAATGTGAAGCTCTGATAATTATTGTTAGAATTATTGATATTAGCATAAAAAGTATATACTGCGCCTGCTTTTAAAATATGTGGCATTAATGCTGTGTGCCTTAATCGACTACTTTTGAAAAATGGTCACCAGTTCATTTGAAATGGTTTCTGCGAAGAGTCCATTTCCAAATTAAAAACATTATTAATAAATCATCCGATTCTAAAGTACCCACATTTTGCTGAGCCTTTTATACTAACCAAAGATGCAAAAGACATAGCTAAAGGCACAGTACCTTCTTAACTATAAAAAATTAATTCGATTTACTAATTGCAAAATATTCTATAGTAGAGTTCTCAATAAGGTGGAAAATGATTGAAACGGAACTTTTAGCGATGGTGTGGGCATTGGAACATATTTACCCATATGTTTAAGGTCGTTTATTTACAATTGTTACGGACCACAAGCCATACTAATTTAAAAAATGCAATATCCCATTTGATGAGAAGAAATAATAGTTTGAGGGATAAGAAGTGAAAGTGGCCGGTTTCGAATATCAAAATACATTAACTTGCTTATGTGTTAATACCAGAGTCTCGAACCCGACAATTTTGAGTTCGGGTTAGAGTTTGAGTGTGGGTTCAAAACAAATCTGATTTATTTGGTATATTAAAAAAATTTGATTTAAACGAATACAAATAAAATGTTTGCTTAGCCATTTTCATTCAATTGGACACGCTGTGGCGCTAAAATTAATTTAAGGGCAGAAAAAACTTCGTCAATACTGTCCTGTATTGCTGAAAAAGCAAGCACCATCTGAACAACTTCATATAATAGTGTCGCATCAAATTTATGGTTTTCCCCAGGGCTCTAAACCATTTTTTCCCTTGGAACTCTCAGAAAAGTTCAAACTCTTTTTTTTATAATGAAATCTACGCAGTTAGCGTTGTCATTTTCTACGCTTTCTGCAGCTGCCAACACGTCGAGGTTATTTTTATCATCCGATGAACTGGAGAATATTCTAGACCCATCCATATTGCCCTAATTGATCGACAATTCAGTTGAAATAATTTTAAATTTATTATTTTGATCATTTGTTTTATTTTGGGAAAGAAAAATTAACTTGAACCCGAATCTGTATTTTGATTTGGTTCACGTTCGGGTTCGGGTTCACAAAATTATGGAAAAGTCTCTGAACCGAAAAGGGTTCATGTTCGGGTTCGGGTTCGGTGCGAAACCCTGATTAATACTAATTCATAGTACGAACATAGAAAAAGAACATAAGAATGATAAATGTCGTATGTTAATATAGCATTCAAAACAAAAAAATATATAATGGTATACTGGTTATTACATGCCAGTACAAAGCGAAACAAAAACATATTTTTAGTGATGTATCTATCCTTTACATTAGTTTTACTACTGTAGAGGTAGACGAATGCGGATGTGTAATAAAATGGTTATAGAAAAAAACAATTTTTTTTTTACTATTTTTGTGTTGATTATGAATTATGCAATGCAACTATGATTTAATTTCGTTTCTCTGCTAAATACTCGTAAATATAAAAAAACAAAATAATTGTATCAATTTTACGTATGATTCGAACAAAAATAGAACAATTAGTTATAAAAATATAAACAAATTTTAGAATATTTAATTTTAATTCTACTGAAATAAATTATGCCGTGGATTCAGAGTATATTAAGATTTGATATAGCGACAAAATAAAGGCTTTTAATTTTCCTAAAATTCAAATTTGCCAGTGCCGAAGAAAAAACCATCCTCTAAGTCTAAAATAATATTTTCAAATGAGATTTTGCTATTAATCAAATTTCGAAATATGCCTCTGATAATTGATAAAAACTTCAAATTTCAAGAACCAGCTAAAACTTATATATGCATATGTGCTGATATACGTAATTCCGGTATGCTTTCTACGACTTTATAATACTGTCATTTTATTTAATATTCATGGCCATGTGGTGTAATCCAAACGCGCCGCATGCATGAATAATTTTAAAAAAATCGCAAAGGAATTCGTTTTTGGAAGAAATTAAATTCGAATATTGCAAAATGTCAGTCACACGAGCGTATTTGGCACCTTCATACGAACGAAATACATGATCAATCACATAGAATAATACATTTGACAGCCCATGAAGATGTTTTCCAGAATGTATATTTTTAAGAAGGGGTGAATACAATGAACTTAAAATATCAAATTTAAACATCATAGTTCGATTTTAAGTTGCATGTTAAAATGCTTACCATATTTGTATACTGATATCTCGAATTATTAAAAATTTCTTTTTGCCAACCAATACCACCAAATCAATTGTGGAGCAATTCTGCTTCTATATGACAGAAGATATGGTTGAAAATGCAGCATTGCAGGAAGCAAATCAATCAAATTCTAAGTGCTAATGATTTAGACTGCGGCAACATTGGACTATAACAATACCAAAAATATCACAATTTACGGAGCCGAGTAAATCGGATTCTGGATTCAACATCAGGTCATTCCGAAACTAGGTCATTTTTTAAAATGAAAACAACATTAGAAAGGGCTACTAATACAATGAACTATATAGATTGCTACTTAGTGAAAAATACTTTTCGGTAAAGCTGCCATTGGCTACTGAAGTTTACATCTTAAAATCTTGCATTCGGACATAATTTGGAATTATCTCATCAAAGATCATTTAAGTAAAAATATGATTGCTGATGCCAATGAACGGCGTAAAAATGAAAAATTCTCAACTAACTTATGATACTAAAAATTAGATCTAAACGTCCATCATATAAAACGGATCCCTTAATGTAAATCCCTTTAGAATATTAATTGATAGTGGAAGAAAAAAATGTATAAACTTGTTTACAGTTGAATAAATTATTTCGATGCCAATCATTATAATGTTTAAATTTGTGTATAAATTGCAACAAAGCTAGTGTACTTGTTCGGAAGTAAATTGATATAAGAAATATTTCTTCCGCCGTCTTTGAGTTTACGTGGTTGGAAAAATGGAGTGGGTAATTTATATACTGTATAATGTGTATACAAATAAATAAATTTGTTAGAATATTTTGATTGATTGATCGATCGATATAATGCTAATATAGACGAAATTCTTAAAATTGTTTTCTTAAGGGTTGTTATTACTAAAGATTGAGTAAAATGATTGATATACCATATATGTATATATACATAATATATGGGTAAACACTTATGATGGTGGAACAAAAACCGATAATTGATTCTGTTATTTTTTGTTGATACTCGATTGTTTATCCTGGGTATTTAGTAGAAGGCTAAATTTTTTTTTGTATTTACTTGTGTCCTACTTCTAGATTTATCCACCTACTTAAAGACCAGATGGTATCGTTGGTACTTGTGAAATTAATTTCTATTCTATTAATGGTTCATGACCAAGACGAATAACGTTGTTTCTTATGTAATCAAAATATAATTTGTTTAAAATTAAATTATTCTGGAACTCATAAGCTTTCTACCTGTTTGAATTGTAAGTTCCTTTAGTGTAATTTTGAGAATTAGTCAAGGTTTTATTTTGAATCTCGTTATTTATGTGCTTCCTCTTCATTAACTTGCCACCGTTATTAAGGCCACCGTACCCAAAAATTATTTAGTTACTAGCAAACTCAGTCATCTATCGAAAATTGAGTAGTTTTTTCGGATTTTTTCCTTCAGTGTGGGAATGAATTGGAATAAGTTGGAATTCAAAAGAATTCAATGTATTTTATTCGAGTAGAATTAAATCGAATACAGATGCAAATTAATACAATGCATTGTGGTAAACAATATTTTTTGTTTTGTTCTCCGGCGCGTAAATGAACAACGATGATGGCTTGCCAACTATCTAACATGCGACGGAAATTCCAAATTTATACCGTACACTTTCAACGATTGACCTTGCGGTTTGTCAATTGTCATAGTGAACGCCAGACGAATCGAGAATTGAATGCGCTTGAAATCGAACGGAATGTCAGTCGGAATCAGAGGTATTCTTAGAATTAGAACATCCTCTCCTTTGAATTAGCCCTTGATGATCGTCGCTTGAATCACGTTATTCATCAGTTTCTGCATAGCGTTCCATTACGCAATCTCGGTTGGTTATAAGATTGTCATAATGCAAAAATTCGAAGGAAACGAAATCAATCCGGTCTAAATATCAACATGAATTTGGCTATTGCCAACCGCCTTTGATTGAACAAAAGCACCAATTGTTCGTGGTCAACTGCAACTTTTTCACATGGCGCCACAAACTAGCTGCAGCTGTCGATCTCGGAATGACAGGTAGCGTTTGACGAAAATCGCCGGCAAGCGATTGATCTTGAGTCATTTTGTAAATCCTTGATCGTTCGATTGAACGCTTCCAATGATCGTTTGTGTGTCATTGTGCACTCGTTCCAGATGATGATTTGCAGTTTTGCAATATTTTGGCCAACGCCGATTTCTTGGCAATTAAGCCACTGGCTTGTCACTCGTCTAGATATTCATCAGCTTCAATGCAAAATGTGCCGTCCAGGAGCTGTCCAGTAATGTGGTTGCAATTCCCGTGATGCAACAGCTAACGCAAATAGCTAACGCTATTTATAATTCGATGTTCCAGTACGAACTCGTTGCAAAATGTCGTCAGCCATCTCGTTCTTGTATTTGTTCCAATGCGTTCGATAGATAACATGTGGCTATGATGATCGCGAACAATGTAACCCACACTCCAAGTGCACCCATACATTTTGAACAGTGGTGACGTTCGTGTATTGCAAATGAAAAAATACGCCAAATAGACTCATTGCAACTGACATAACAACCCAATTGGAATCTTGATACTTCGTCATTTCGTCCGCAATGCTGACGAAATGACGCAATGCTGAACACTGCCAGGTCGCTACCTTTGTTCATGTGTTTGCAGACATATTTAATGGACGTAATGGAGCTACAACACTTATCATTGTGTGTGTTGCGAATGTTTTCAATAGAAGTCGAAGTGTCTGTTTTCCAACTATCTTCGGGTGAATGACGCCGATATAATGTATAACCTTCGTTTCCACTAATTGTGTATGTCAGTAACGGACGCGGATATTGTTTTGTGTCTCATCGGCCATGCCTGGTGAATCTGGATTGTGATCTCCTCACGAACCGTGAATCATGTTTGTTGCGACTACCGCAAACAACTCCGGGTCGCCTTCTGGATCTGGTATTTGATGATTGAATCACTGATGATTGAATCGATTTGATCTAGTCTGATTGTCCCAATTAATCTCAGCAGGATGTGTGCATGTGGTAATCCACGCTTCTGCCACTCTATTGAGTACATCCAACAATGTGGCTGTCCGAAAACCATCTGCTTAACGATGAAGTCCATTAGGCTCCTTATAGTTTTGGTTTGAACAAACGTGCGGTGATGCCGTGGCGATTACTGGAGGTTTATCCTCGCTGTAGATTACCAGTAATTTCAGGCCATTACTGATTTCATGTGAACGTGATGAACAAATCTGACCATCTGTAATGCCGCACATATGCCATTGCATCCTGCGCATATTCATTCATATGCCGAAGGCTGCCAACATTTATCGCTGGGAAAATATTCAATTAACCGACGTTGGATGCATCTCCTTCCGAAACGATGGCATCGCGCAGATGAATGCACTACTCGGAACAAAATTTTGATTGATTGAAACGGATGAAATGTAAACGTCCCGTTTCGATCTTGACATACATATTGACGCAATACTGTGGAAACAATCGACAAAAGATGATTATCCACGCCTTGTCGCATCATCAACCGATAAGTATAAACATGCTGATGGACAAGTTACGACCAAATGTGAAAGAGGAGATTAAAACAACAAACAAAACATACCCATATCCAATAAATATGAGAAACGAAGTAGACGAACAAATATCGAAACTTCTAAAAGACGGGATCATCAGGCCTCCGAAGAGTCCGTACCACTCACCGATATGGCTCGTGGAAAAAACTCTATAGATGCGTCTGAAATAAAAAATACCGCATTTTGGTTGAAAACTTTAAATTTTACACTACAATTGATTTAACATCTGGCTTCAATAACATAAAAATGGGGAAAACAACAGTCCAACAAATTAATCGGAAAGATCTATTCGTTTTCATTGATGAGATAATCATCATTGTGGAGGAAGAACATCTTGATTATACCGAGCAATTGCCGCAGTGGTTTAAGCTGCGGTGTTTGGGACGGGAGGTACCGGGTTCGAATCCCAACGGAAGAGGGTTGCAAAATGGATTTTTCATCACCTGATTACGATCGGTGATGACGATGAACACAACTATGACCCCCTGTTGGAGTGCAGAATCCATGGGCCGAACCATCGTCCATGCCAGTACAGGCTGGCTCGGGCAATGCAATGTGCAGAAGGATATATACAAAACGCGAACCTGTATTCGGGCGTCCTCGATTTGGCTAGTAATGGCATAAAGTAGAACGTTAAGTTAACCGCGAAAGAGTTGGGAGAGCTTCGGCCTCAAAATAGATTGTATGGAATAAACACAAAAAAAAAATCTTGAATATAAAATATTCAATAAATTACAAGATGCTATAATATTCGAGTCAACTTAGACAAAATAGAATTCTTAAAGGAAGATACAGAATTTCTGAGATATGTCTTAACCAATTCAAACATAAAGGCAGATCCCAAAGAACGTATCAGCAAATGAGAAACTCAAACTACCAGAGAACCTTAAAGAATTGAAATGATTCCTCCAATTAATCTCATATTACCGACGGTTCATCAAAGATAACGCAAAAATCCAGAAACCTCTCACAAATATCACAATAGAAAAAAATGCCTAAATAAAAGCCAGTAATTTAAGAAAAAACAAAATAGAACCGGGCAACGAAAAATTTAAATTTTTAGAACAATTGAAAGAATTATACCCTTTATACTTAAGATGAATGCGTCCAATACTAACATAGGGGCGGTCCTATTGCAATGCAAAATGGACAAAGAACCCAAATGATGCCCAGATTACCCAAATGGGCAATCATGTTCATGTTAACGGCATTAAATACAAAGGAATAAAAACAAACCTAAAATATGGAAGGATCGCATTGAAGAGTATAATTACGTTTATCAAAGTTGGAAGTCAATACTCTTTCATTATTAACCAGTAACACAGTGCAAAGTACGGAAGAGGATGGAACTAAATTCAATACTGCGAATCGCCAATTGACACCACATTGCATTATTCGACAAAACACCAAAACCGATGTACCTATTGGAAATACAACACATCGATATCAGGGAAATAAAAAAATCGATATCAGGGAAATTCCAAATTTGAGAAGTTTTTTTATTTTAAGGATCAATCGGTTTTTCACTTGCGGCACATGATAACAAAAATATTTTACTACTTTACGGTAACAAAAATAACGAACCACGTTTTATAAGCCAAAAAAACTAATTTCTTTGCCGCTTGTTTCTTTGGGCTACGGTAACGTTCTTAAACATCTATCACTATAACACCCCAATAGCATCTATCAGAGAATGAATTGGAAACATAATCAGTGGAAATTTCAAAGTAATACGACCTTATGAAAAAATCCTGTTAAAATATCATCAAAGATAAAAAATATGAGCCTTGCAAGCATTTTTAAACCACAGTTGATAACCAGACTAATGAGATCAATAAACTACTATAGTCTAACTAAAAAACCAAAAGCAAAAGGGTAAGCATGCAATTAATTTGATTGGCTCAACGTGGAAAACGGTTGATTGTTCACCAGATACAACTGACTGGGATACCATACAATAAACAGCCATTATTCGAAGGATTCAACAAATTCTCAAACAACATAATAAAACGCGACAAAAAGGAGCTGTTTAAGTGATTATCTTATCTGACTCGCTGCATTCAATGGTCAGAATATTTCCAAGTATGGTTTAAATGTGTTTCGCAAGAATGAACTTAAAACATTGCAAATTTAAACATTGCACAAGTTTGGTTCGCTTTTATGTTCTTCAATAGTTATTTTTCACTGCACCTACTCTGTTTGAAGCGACTACTTTTGTATAAATACATTTTTATGTCCGTTTACTCAGTTAGCTTAGCTACATTTTAGCTAAGCTAACTGAGAATATGTTATCGCTAATAGGTTGTATATCACGTAGTTAAATGGATCATTGTACATTTCAGCTAAACTATGCGAGATATATTTTTTGATTCGAGCGATGAAAATAAAATCAATGCCTACTATGTTCAAATACAATTTAATTTTGTTTTTAATATTGAATGTGCGCCAATTAGATCCATGTTTGTGTGAGCGATGTTATAGTTGAAATTTGTAACGTAATGAACTGAGCAAGCTATATTAAGCTATGCTGAAATTTTTTCATCGCTTAGCTTATAACTGAAACGTGCAACGGGACTTAAGCATGGAATCAATAAAATAACTTCTTTAAATTAAATTTCCGAGAAAATTGACAACTGTACTGTACATTTTCAAATTTTTTTTTGTCTAGTGTTTCGTCGAATTTAAATCAACCGTTCATTTTTACCTTTCTAAACTATTTAAACATAGCAAACGACAAATCCTATTCCAAAAATCATATCCAATCAATCAAATTATTTTATCCCGATATAGTCAAAATAAATGGAACTCATACGCCATAATATCACAAATAAATTCAATTTATTTATCCAATTAACTTAAAAATCAAAATCAGTTTCACATAAAACTATTTTATTATTTTAATTGATATTTTATTTGAATTACTAAAAACTGGTAGCTTAAAAGATTAATAAAAATCAAAACATAAAATTTCGATAGTTAAATTTTTTGTTATAAATTTGAATTTTCAAACTATACTGAAATCGTTCAGTATCGCATCAATTTTAATCTTCCATTTCAAGTAGAGTTTTATTTTATCAATTTTATGTGATTATTTTCTGCTAACGATTTCAAAATAAAATAAAAACTAAAAATATTTTGCAGTGATAGCAAAAATTGTAAATATAGTGATTTTCCTTTATCAGACACAAAAAAATACAAATAAAATATAGTTTTAGTTTTATTTAAAAATATTATATAAAAATATTTATTTCCAATATTATAAAAAAAAAACATCCAAAATATGCATAAAGCTTTTTTATATTAAAAATATGTTTTATTTTTACAGGATGACTAATACAGCACTTAACAAGTAAAAGTAATGTAAATTATTGCTGAACTTTTAAAAACAAATGGGTTCAAATTTTTGATTTTCATCGGATTTAAAATGGCTGAAACTCCGTTATTAATGTAATGAGGATTAGTTTTATGGTTCTTATGGTATTTCAAACGATTTCAGATAGCCGACCTTCTATAAAAGTAATTCGTTTTTTTCCGGAGAAATAATCCAAATTTAAAAAGTCTACAGCATTGCCAATTTTTTGGCACTGCTGTAGACGTGTAATTCCATTAAGAATGAGTTAATTTTATGGGCACATAAAGGATTTTGAACGGTTTGATATAGTCGAAGTTCCATAAAAGTAATTCGTATTTTCGTAAAGTTTTTATTTTGACATTTTACATCCTTGTATTTTCCAAAAATGTTGGGCAACAAATTGGTTATGTAAACGAATTATGAAAGTTTTTGAATCATGGGTTCAAAATTTACATTTTAAATTAAACTATTTGGAGATGTTAAGAGGAGTAAAGAGTATAGCCAAATAAACCATTCAAATTTAAACTCTAATAGCTTGTATTTTTCTGTAATATAGGTAAAAGTTTTGATTTTCATCTTATTTTAAATGGCTGCAGCTTCGTTAGTAATGGGATGAAGAGTTCGGTCGGTTTTATGGTTTGAAGTTTTTACATACCCGAACAAAATTAATTCTTATTTTTTCGAAGATAAAATTCTCCAAATTTAAGAAGTCTATAATAATAGATTTGTGGAAAGTAAATTTAAGGTTTAGATTTTCAGTCGATTTCAAATGGCTACAACTCCGGTATCAATGATTTGAGGGTCAATTTTATGGTTTGACAGAGTATTTAACACAAGGGGTTAACGATTTTAGATATTCAAACTTTTACAATAGTATTTCGTGATTTTATCAAGAAATCATCTAAATTTAGACTGTCATGTTTTTGGAGGTTAAAAAGGGGATGAAGAAAACCTGTTGGATAATTTAATTAAAGCGTTACTGGCTCTAAAATAAACACTTCATAACCAGAGTAAGTATTTTTGAAAATAAATTGCAAAGTCGGATTACCATCCAATAACTAAATGCTCTGATATTACTAGAAATATATTTTACTGAGGATCCGACCTCCTCAGGTATTGGGCATTAGAAAGATATGGAATACTAGAGTTTTGTGAGATGTAGCAACAAAATTTACCGTTAGGTGATTTTTAATGAACGTTTAAATATGTACGTTATTCCTAGGAAATATACGGAGGTCAACATAGAGAGGCCAATATAGAGGTCGTGAAAGCGAAAAAAGGCTCGCATGGCTACCTAAATGAACTAGGAACCATAAGAGAAGGACTGTAAATTTTGGGTTGAGAGAATCCACTGTAAAAAGTCATGGGTTAGGATTTTCTCGCCAGGATTTCCTCGCCTCTTGTCTTTCTTTCTATGGAACATGGTGATCAAAAGATTACTTCTGGAACTGGAGAGGGAATGTATAGGAGTGAAAACGTATACTGATGATGTGGCGAAAATGGTCTCTGATAAATATTTATCATTAATTAAAGTCATAGAGCGCTTCAAAGTATTAAGTGGACCAGCAAGTGTGAACTGTAAATTAACCCATCTAAAACGGAGCTGGTTTTCTTCACGAAGAAATACAAATCATTGGTAGTTCTACTCCTTACTGTAAATGGTAGTGACAGAGCGAGATTTCTGGGCGTAATCTTAGACAGTAAAGTTAGTTTACAGCACTTCATCATTGAAAGAGTAACTTAAGCTACTATAAAGTTATACTCATGCAAGAACACTATTGGTAATAGATGAAGTTTCAAACCGAATCTGTTGCAATGGCTCTACACTAACCCATTTGGATGTATGAAGTGAGTGTTTGGAGGCAAATAATGGCCTGCATGCAGATAAACGGCGCACTGAGGACAACACCAATGTTTTATTCTAAATATCATCGGGCAAGTCTCTCTACAATTATCAGTTAGCTAAAGAAGGAAGTGACAAAACTTGATTATAACTAATTAGAATTACGCTTCGAAAAAGGGGTTTCAACGTTATTCCTTTCAAGAGAGTCTTGTGAGAATAGGTCAATATTGGGAACCAAAGCTTTGCAGTTCTTCACGGATCGATCCAAGAAAAAAGGTTAAGTTGGAGCCGATGTGTTCCTAATACATTAAATATGAATATTTCTTTTCGTCAAACGATCTAATGAAGCGTGAACCAATCTGAAGTTTTTAGGGATTCACGAAATCTGAACTTGGTTGAGGTACTATTTGATATTCATGAGTGAAATTACAATATATGTCGATTGTAAAGTGGTAATTAGGTCAGGGTTGCCGATCAACTCATAACAAGATGAGTGAGCATTTCAACAGATCATGTGTACTCGGACATCAAGGGGAACTGCAGGGCATTTGCTAGGCAAGGTATGATTCTCTAACTGAAACCGGATATGGGAATTGGCATCAAGGCCTGTTATGGTGCTTAGACTAGCACTTAGGAAAATGGCATAAACCAGTGCATTAGAGAAGTGGACTTTAGCACAAAGAATATATAGATACTTGCGTAAGTATGTAATGTAACACTTTCGTACCTTTAAACATAAGGTACGAGACCTTTAGATCGTTGCCAGTTAATATAAAAGGACGTATAAAATAACATCAATATTTTAAACTAAATGTGGCCAGCCTCTATACTGGTTTGGAAAATAGTTTTTTTTTATTGATATTAACGCAACTGGGTTAGCTGTTTGTTTTTTATGAAATTGTTGCGTGAGATTGTGGCATGTGACGTTTTCAATATTTTTGCTACAATTCATATTAAATCACTATAGATAATTAACATAGTGCAATGATATATATATATATATATATATGATATATATATATATATATATATATATATATATATATATATATATATATATATATATATATATATATATTATGTAGAGCGTTTAAGAGAGTCTAAACAAAGGGATCAGTCAGCAGCCCAGTTGTGATAAACATTAATACCGGGTTTTCCAATAAGAGGTTTCATTCTGATGAAGAAAGTTAGTATAAAATTTTTAAAAAAACAAAGGGGAGTGAGAAAGATAACATGAAAAAAGTTAAAGTTGTAGAAAATAAACTAAGTAATCAGAGTAGTAAAGTGCAAAATAAGAGATTAGAAGAATTCAAAAAAGGAGAATTTGTATTATATTTAATTAATAGTAGAGATCAAAATTACATCAAATGGTGTAAAGCTTACATGTTAGAGAGAGAGAAAGCGAAGTCATATATAAAATTTTAGTGAATCAATTAATTAAAAAAGCCCATGTTAATCAAATAAGGAAATTGATATTAAAAAACTCATATGATTTTACGGGAGGTTGCATAACAGAAAGTTGTGATGAAGAAATTCAAAATAGTAATATTCGGTTGACAAAGAATTCGAAAACGAAGAACGCTTGAAAAATTCAAATAATAAAAAATTGAATCGAAATGACATTACTTCACGCAAGTCTGTTAGAGTATGCTTTCCACCAATCAGATTTAAAGATTATTACACATAAGATAATAGTATTATATAAAAAAAATTAGATTGAATAAGAGGCATTTGATTTTTAGTGATATTAATTATGTAATGTACTAAGTAATTATGTTTTGGAATGTTTGTTAATTTAAATTAATCGTAAAAAGGGAGATGTCATGTAAACATATCTTATATGAAAGGATTCATGTGAACATGTTATGTTATAAGAGAGACAATGAAAAGAATGGAGAGTTAGTCGACGAACGTCGATAGAGTGGATGATAGAGGGTAAAATGGTGTGATTATGAAATAAAGTTAATAAAGAAATTTATCTAGAAGAATTGTATGTAGTTTTTACTGAAAAATGTGATTTATAAATAAGGAAATAATAAGTATATTAATTGGTTATCAGGTGATATAATAGTCCTTGATGTTAAGTTGGGTAAATTTTTTTGGTCCTTCATCAAACATTTTGCGATGACTTGGAGGAACTATTACTAAAGCTGAATAAAATAAATATGAAAATTGGGTGATCTCAACAATTATTAAATAGCTCGGAATGTTATCATTATCAAGCAATGTTAGCTTGATACGGTTTTCTGAGTTTTTTTAATGTTCCTTCTAGGATGGCATCATGTCTTGATCATATTTTCGTTAAATCGCCCAATACGTTTGATTTTAGTGTCGATGCTTGCCAGTGCATATATCGGATCATAACCTAATTAAACTGGATTTTATCACAACTTTTAATCAATCAGTTACAATTGGTCATTCACCAGAATGTTCAAAAATAAATTATGATCAATTAAACGACCGTCTACAATTTGAGAACTGGGATTCAGTTTATAATGAAGGTAGTACTGCATTTGGTAGTTTTGTGAGCCTTTTTAATTCCCATATTGAATCATCTAAATATAGTTTTACATATCGCGGTTCAACAAATTGAAACCCTGGATGAACTTGTACTTGCTAAACAAAATTAACAATTAAAAAAAATATTCGAGAAAATTAAGGTTGTACCCAAATAATGTTCAGCTAAAGAAATTTGTTGTTAAAACTTCAAAAAGATTCAAATTAAGTATAAAAATGGTTAAAACCTTGTACTACAAAAACTAATTTATATCTGCAGGAACCAACTCGAAGTCTACTTGGAATTTAATAGATAAAGTTCTAGGTAGAAATCCTAATAAGAAATGCTACTTAAAAAATTTCATTCTAATACGCTACTTATAGTTCCCAATCTATTTCGGATGAATTCACCAAATTTTTTATAAATATTACAGCCGAGTCTTCATTAATTCCAAAGGATTTGATGATATGAATAATATTACCATCAAAAGATGTTCTTAGTTTTTGGTAGATGCTTTGAAGTATCTCATAAATTTGAGTTTAGAAAGTGGTTCATTCCCGAAAATTTGGAACATAGCCATTGTTGTGGCAATTTTCAAAAAAAGTGATGAGTTAGATCTTAACAACTACAGGCGGATATCTCTTTTGAGCTCTTTTTCGAAAGTATTTGAGAAACTGGTAAAGAGTCGTTTGTTAAGCTACCTGGATAAAATTAAATTTGTAAATCACAAGCAATTTGGCTTCACCTCTGGAAAATCTACCGAAGAAGCACTCCTTCATTTTTTAAATCATATATATTCTTTAATAACGAGTCATTGAAACCCACTGCATTATTTGTGGATATATCAAAAGCATTTGATAGTGTCAATCACGATATATTACTTTTAAAATTGTCGAATATCGGTGTTAGAGGTAATATTTATAAATGGTTTGATAACTACCTTCGCGATCGTCAGCAAATTGTGAAAATCAATAGAACCTATAATTATCAAGGTAAATTGAATTGTGGGGTTCCTCAAGGCTCAGTCCTTAGACCGTTACTGTTCTTAATTTATTTTAATTCAATCTTTGACATACATTTTGTAGGTCACGCCACAGTATTTGGTAATGGCTTAGCGTTAAGTTATGCAGGCAATATCACTCCGCGCAATACTGAATTTCACTGAAAAGAGATTTATGTAATCTAGTTAAGTGGTTTTACTATCACCATTTAACTATTAGTGATAAGTCTAGGATTTTATATTTTAGACGTTCAAACTCAGAATATTTTTTAAACTGTCCAATGTTTCATGAATTTTCCTGCAATGGAGGAACTTGTTTGTTTAACTGCTTTGTGGAAGCAATTGTAAATGAATTTAAATATTAAGATTAACGAGAGACTCACAGCTATCACTTGTGGAATCTGTTATAATATAATTATGGAATCTGTTATAATGCACGAAATTTCAAGTTGGGGTGGGGTGCATTTTTCTAATATAGAACATCTTTATATTGCTCAAAAGAGAATCGTTAAACTAATATATAGTTACCCTAAAACGACGTCATTTATTCCATTATTTTGAGAGGTCAAATTGTTATCACTAAGGTACCTTTACGTCCTCAAGATCCTTAAAATGTTTTTTGTTAGCAACAATCATAATCGCATATATCTAGCCTATTCTATGAGAAATCCTAATAATTTTACTGTTTACTGTTGTAATAATGAAAAATGTATGAGGTTTTACCTTTACATGGCACTCAGTTTGTTTCACTTACTGCCAAAGCACGTGAAATCCCTTAATATCGAACGAAAACGACAATTTGAAAAAGAAGGTTGTGATTGGGTTTTTAATATTGAGAACATTGAGAAATATTTCTAGTAGTCAAACATATAATAATATAATAAAAGTATAATTCTTAGATGTTGAAATAAAAAATAAGGAAATAATTAAATTAATAAATTAACTAATTAATGTATTTATTTTTAATTTTAAAATCTTCTGAATATGTATGTTTATGTAGCGCACCTATTGTATTATTTATCAACATTTTATCATTTTGTCATCCAAACTATGTATGGACAAAATGACATATACATATCATTAGCCAAATTCCAATCAACCTGAGGCAATATCAGCCCAAACTATATTAAAAGCATATAATAGGCTACTCCAATTAAAATCATAATAAACACTCACCCTACCAGATCTATATTCTGCATCACCAGCACCAAACAATTAATAACCGCTTAGACAATAAGAAGACAATTCACAACCGTTGATCCAGATTACACTCAAGAATATAAATATTGGTTTATTCTTGTTTGCGATAGTATTGGCTACTAGGATGTCCAAGTTTTTACGAAGGTTACGAACAATCTGATGTAAAATCGGAATATCAAATTTCAAAATCCAGTTTCTGTCTAGAGCACATATTTAGTTTTGATACCAAAACTTTCAAGATTTGACTAAATTAAAAAAAAAAATTATAATGTATTCAGCAATTTGCAGAGATAAAATAAAACTAGCAGTCCTATTAGAAAATATATATCAAAGCATCTGGTACTGGTTGGCAGCTTACTTTTTTTTCTCGTATACAAATGAAATTTTCAGTTAAGAAATTAAAGTTCTTATAAGCTACTGTGGTTGGAGAGCTCATAATGAATGACACAAATCGTTTATTTCAAAAATTCAGTCAATATGATGGCCCATTAGTACTGTCAATATCTGATGATGAGAACAAATGTTCGCATATGCGCATTGCTTTTTGCAAGGCCTATCACGTAAGAATTGATAAAAATGACTGAACAAATTGGCTTGGCCATTTTCTGCTAATTAATTCTTCATAGGTAGTGAAATAACAGTATTAAAATTATAAAACAACTTGGCTTGTTTGGGTTACAATACAAAGATGAAATCCCAGTGCTCCAGAATATTGATACGGTATGGGCCAGCAATGGCTTGTAAAATCCGATTATTACTGTTATTATTTCTAGTGAGCTTCTTTTATAAAAACTATTGTCTTTTACAACAGTCCAATTATTATTTTAGAAAGTCAACAAAAATTTTTGAAAACCAAATTTAGTTTTGGTTTTTCTATACAAAATGTCATCTCTAACGTGCTCTTATGAAATATATTTTGGTTTTACTTCGAGAAACACAACACATTCTTGTACTTTATCCAACCAAGGAAAAGTTATGTTTACAAATGTTATGTTTACGAATTTGTCACCAAGATTCATTGGGTACGATTTTTTATATTTCTTCGAATGATATAGTTTTTGTTCCAGTAAAATTTGGAGAAAATATAAAAAACAATCACAGCAAAAATTTAATATTTGTTCCATTTTGACTATACCAATTAAATATACATTTTTTTGCTTAATAATTTTTCTGACACATCTCATCCACAAAAACCTTACAATGTGACAGACACTAATAATTGCGTTAAATGGTGTATAAAATGGAAAATCCGACAAAAAATGTAAACAACCTTACACAAATCAATTAGTCTCCGTCACGTTATCTGACAACATTTGATCAAACATTTAAATCACTTTGTTTAAACTCGTAGAGTCATGTAACCATTTTAATTCTATAAAAAAAAATTACTGGAAGAGGTACAAAGTGTTTACAGACGGTAATACACTTTTGCTCTATGGAGAATTTCCAAACAAAATTAATTTAATTTTCTACACCAAATTTTCCGTTTGCCTTTCACAACAACAAAAAAAGCAAACGAAACAAAATAGTACGAAAATACGATGGGAAAAGTGAAAAAAATAATTTTCCATGTAAAAATAAGCATAAAAGACGTTTGACTTGCCTTTCTGACGGGAAATGTGCAAAAGTTATTTTTTTTTGTTATCGTCTATTCATTTTTCTAGCATAAAGCATTCACCACGTCTATGTTGTCAGTGAAAATAATGATTTATAACAAACACAATTTACATTGTTATAGTTTACGACAGCTATCTACTTTTGTATGTTCGTATAATGTATGTTAAATATTAGACAGAACTATGCTACATACTTTGTATTCAATTGCTTCTGTTGCTCTTACATATTTACATTATTACAGAACTCTGATTTTTGAATAGTAATAAAATCACAAAACCAGCACTACAGGAGACAAAAAACGGCAACAAAATCAACAAAAAGTGGTTGAATTAAAAGGGCAGGCTCCACCTCATTTTTTGGATTTATTACATAATAATTGAAAAATTTCAGTAACGTACATCACTTTATAAAAAGAAGTATGCGGAAATTTGTTTCGATCAAGTAGGCATGAAACAAAAAAGTTTATGAAACAGAACAATAAAATAAAAGAAGAGTACGTCGTTGTTGAAAATCAAACTCGAAACATTCTCCGGCTTGTTATATTTTTGTCATCATTAAAACTTTTACTTGTGAGTTTTTTTAATTAATATTTTTGTATTTGACTTAATATTGTTTATAATTAGTCAATTTTTAGTCAGTAATTGTGATTTAGTCTCAAACCAGCCTTGCCAGCTACATACAACTACAACAACAACAACAGGGAATTTTTGCCAATTAAATTATTTTATGAAGTCTAATTATATCAATTCAATGTTCTCTAATGATAAATATAAGTGAAGTAAATTGGTTCATAATGCCTTCTAAAAGGGTACAAAAATCAACAAAGATTGCTGAATATAGAAAGAGGAGCTCAAATAATGAGAAATCGTAGAGCAGATATACCAATGCGACTAGAAAATTTATTTCATCGGGTACGAAATTGAAAAATAAATAATTGTCCAATGAGGATGAGGACCGCATTAAGAAGTTTAAGAACCGAGTTTACAACTATATAATAGTTTGATTGTGGAGATCTTACGCACATATACCAATTCTGAGAACCAAAAAATTACAAAAGTAAGGACAGATGCTCTATGAAGTAGCAAAAGAAGCGTATGCGGAAGCACTTCGCAAGCTGTAATAGATGAGATGGCTTTTCAAATTGATTGATTGATTGATTAGAGTGTACGGCCAAGGACGAACTAGGAACTCCCGGAATGTCGGGCACCACCGTACATCCGTGTTACATATAACAAAACCGAAGGTGTGGATGGAATGTTAGTTATGACAGACTCGACCCAGTTGCAGACACCTAAGCGATCGATAGTTAGTTTTTTTTGTGGCGAAGGGAAAGAAAGGGTAAGTTAGTAATGATAGAATTGGTCCGGTTTCCCGGTAGCCAATATTCAAACTACTGTTAGTTAGCACAAGACAATCACAATTATAATGAACTGCTCAGCATTTTGTCATATCTTATCAGGATCTCCAATCTGCAACCATTTTTTATGTAACCTTGCATTGTTTCTCTGAGAAAAAAATATCTATTAATGGGCTAATTTCTCCAAGCTGTAGGCTGTAATAAATTGAATTAGTTTTCGATTGAAATTTACAAATTAAATATTAAAATATAACAAAATATAACAAATATAACAAATAAAAAATATTAAAATAAAATTATAATAAATTTAAAAACAGAAAAATACAAAAATACAAAAAATATAAAAAGTATAAAAATATAACAAACATAAAAAATAAAAATTATGGAATATATAAAAAAATACAAAACCTAAAAAATATAAAAAATTTAAAAATATAAAAAATTCAAAAATATAAAAAATTTAAAAATATAAAAAATTTAAAAATATAAAAAATTTAAAACTTAAATAATTAAAAAAAAGTTTTTATTTAAAAATTTAAATAAAAACTTATAAAATATATAAAAAATAATTCAACTTTTTAACATTTACATGCTATTTGGACACCTGTCAATTCTGAAGCTGCCTTCCCCTGGCTAGGAAAGCACTACTGATGAGGAACATCATCCGGAGTAATACATCAGATGATAATTATTACTTTAGTAATTCTCATTCATGAGATCCTAAAAGTGCAAAGACAAAGGACTTGTATAATTGAATGCGCTCACTTAGACGAGTTCGTGATTTGTAAACGTACCCAATAACAATGGGCAGTATAGATTACGTCGATGTTGAACTTTTTGTCGTACTTGGCATTGACGCAGATGAAACAGTAACCAAAACACCACAGGTTATTGAGGTAGTATTAACTTCAACGAATCCTTTTCCTCAACAACCGATACATCAAATAATTCCACCGCAGGCAAAAAATGGCATCTTTTGATGTTATGCAACCAAACGTTCAAGTTGTATAAGAAGTTGTTGTTATGAGACACAATAACATATAAAAAAGTACCCAGTAATTTTAAGTCGACATTTTATGGATCTAGTACAATAATAACGAAATGTTTAATGGTGGTGCATTCAATTCCAAAATCATGGAAGTCTTTACCTTCATATTCAGAGAAAGGAATTCTTCTACTCGTTCATAACTACTCTTGTGAAATGCCTACAGTGAAGGAAGATCCAGAACTACATGAGCTGTTCAATAAATTTCAAATTCATCGCCATACACAGACTTGTACGAAAAATAATACTTCCATAAGATGTCGATTCTATTGTCCTCGACAAGAATGCAGTGAAACTTGGATAGTGTCTCATTCTTCACATGGTTTTGTTTGTAATGGAGGTAGATTTTTCCTACTCGAACGTCGAAAGGAAAATGGTTGGATAAATAATTACCATTCGATTTTTTTGAAAGTATGTCACATCGTCTATGTCACATTCCTTTACGTAATAGTTTGGAAAATTGTGTGTTCCTCAATACAAGAAGACCAGAGCAGCGATATAGAATATTGCAATTTGAGAAAACTGGACATGCTACTGGACATTGTAGTAACATTTTTGAAAGATATGAAAAACTTTCTTTGGAACATTCAGATTATAATTTTATGAATATGAGTTTTACATTATTTGCAATGTGGTTCCAACCTTTCTATCAAAATAAGACAAGCGAAATAGCAGAAAGCATTGTTAATGATGTTTACGATGTTTAATTTATGATCGGTCGTCAACTAATTACGTTAACAGATAACAGCAAAATAGCTGTAAGAAATGGTCCCGCAGTTTCATAAAACCCCATTTTTGACAGCTTGCTAGTTAAATATATGCCTTATCGGTCAGAAATTGAACTAGTCGAAAAGTTTGCTAATTCAAAAAATGCTTTTTTATCTCGAGAAGATCTGCTGAAAGCAATAAGTGATCATATGTAAAAACATCAAGTGCACGCATTTCAAATTTTGTAGCAGCTCTAGAGAAAATAAATCTAAAGGCAACAAAAAAAAAGTATTCAGATATAAATGTGGATAATGAACATGCTCCAAAGGGACAACAAGCCAATAAGAAAGACGAGAAACAGCTGTTTAATTTTAATACAGAGAAAAAAAACTTAATGGAGAAAAACATCGAGTGAGAATTGTCGTAATTGGTGGAGTATAGGCACAGATACAACTTTTATACTCAACTTGTTGAAAAATCAAGTTAACCAGTGTTATGGAAATTTAGTAGTAAACGTTAGTATTCTCACTGGAGTTGCAGCTTGGAATCAAACATAACTTGTAGAGGGGTCGTTTCAATATGTTATTATTTGTAAGTTTCACGGACACGACTCTTATTATGTTGTCATCACAGCGATGTGTCTCACATATCCTCGCTAATGGTCACCTAGCAATCTTGAATTGATGATTTTCGGTATGCCATTTATAAAACTTGTTGAGGGAAGTCCTGTTTTCTTGTGACCACCGCTTCGGGAATCCTTGCAGAAGTTGTTGTATGAGCTGCCACCTACTCAAATAGGATATTTTCTACATGCGAAGATTTGGTTCTGGCATCAGGGTGATTTTGTTATCAAAACACCAAGCCTTTTGTTGGCTTTCCTGCACTTCATTAAAGTATTGATCGTAGAAAATTTTAAGTTGTCATTTAGCTCCAACTAGATTTGTGCCATTATCACAATTCTTAGGTAGTCCTCTTACAGCACAGAATCGTTTAAAAGCTGCTAAAAATATATCAGAGCTCATATCAGGAACGATTTCGATGGAAGTGGCTTTGGCTGCCATGTAGACAAATATCACTATATATATATATATATATATATATATATATATATATATATATATATATATATATATATATATATATATATATATATATATATATATATATATATATATATATATATATATATATATATATATATATATATATATATATATATATATATATATATATATATATATATATATATATATATATATATATATATATATATATATATATATATATATGATTTAAAAGATTTGGCACCCCGACCATGACTTGTTCTTAGCGAAAATTGTCCTGCTTAGTCAATGTTGACTTCAATAAATGGTCTCACACATAGATTGATTCTGCATGACGATTAGATTCTTAATTCGCAGTATAGCGAATCTTTGCTTTAAAAGGGTGTTGGTCATAGAAGCATCTGTTGGAAAACGAACATTTTTCTCCATTACCGTGGTATCTGATATAACCTTGGCCAGTTCTTTAGAGGTTATGACTCCTATAATTGCACAGCTACCTAAATGGTAAGAGCCAGTAATTTATTAAGCCCTTATGTGGCGTAAGCATTTTTTCTTTTTTTTGTATAAAGATCCTACTTTTTATACCAACACCCACTTTGGGTTACGGTTACTTAATGCTTATACCCGCCGCCACGTGCAAATTTCTATAATCCGTTTCTATAACTATTCTCTCGGTGACAACATGTTAACTTGGTAGTATTATTAGATGCCTGGTATCCAGGTCGATCTTGGCATACTTCAAACGTCGGTACCAAATAATTATGATCAATACGTGATCTGACCTTTAAACCACATTTTTCACGGATACCTAGCTTTAGTACTGTTAAGCATGTGAATTCTCTTTACCGATATTTGACGTGGTATTTTTAATGAAGTAAGAAAACTCTCGGTGATTAATGAATGAGTCGAACCTGAATCTAATAATGCTCGACCTTTGACCCAATTGCCGTATTTATCTTCTATTTCTATACAGGCTGTTAGCAGAATTGGTATCTCCATTTTGGTTACTTATGGTTAATTATGGCGAATGGAGCTTCCTTGTACTGTTTGAACCTCGCTTAGATACATGTTTAATGCATCTATCTGTATCCATGCGGATCATCCTTTTTCAGAGCTTTTATCCACTTCGTATGAAGATGAACATACATATGGTTGGTAACTGGTATAAATGGTTCTGATACAAGATGGAGTAAGGTATTATGTTGTCGTAAGACAATGTCTAATAACTCTGCAATTTATTACACTATAAAAGCTTTGGCGATGAAATCTCTTTGGTCCATCACAGAAAGCGATTGGAATTTTGGACAATCATATAATTTATGATTTATTTTAAAAATGGGACAACTGGGTAACTGCACGCTGGTATGATACGATTTGGATGCTATGTGTCTAAGTGATTTTAACCCGCGTACTGTATCGTCAATGGTATCATGTTCCTTCATTATGTTGCTTGCTGTGGCTTTATTGAATTTTGGCAATGCTAAACAATCTCGAATATATGTTCAACGATAGGCTTTTTATATCATATTTTTCCACAAGCCTTTTCACTGCTTCATAATAATTTGCGTCATCAACCCGAAAATGGCAAATAGCAGTGTAAGCTGACCGATCAAATATTTAAATTTTTGCGCTGGAGATTACACTGCTTTACATTCCCGTCAAAGATTGGCAGATTTAAACGTAGTAGCTTAAAATCTGAACAAAAATGTTAGCTCATGTTACCTAAAGTAATATTTGCATCATCAGTACATATTTACGATCCTTGCAGCAACGTATCTTTCCTTATTAAGCCATGGATCTTCGACAATAATGGAAAATATATCTCGTCAATCGAATCCATTTCAGACGCCATTTGGTCATCCAATACAAAAATTTGATCTTCAACATTCACGAACTGTTTGTAAGTCTCCATTGTTTTAGATAACCGAACATTTAAGCCATCCAAAGTGGCATATTTGTTCTTTACGTTGACAAAGCTGGTATATCGGGTAAACAGTCCCTTTATAATTGCTTTCCTTTCAATAAGCATCTCCATTTTTGGCTTCTTACCCTCCTTCCTAGAACACGTGGTTATCCGGCTTGATACTAATCAATTCTGGTATTGATACTGGTATCGAATTAAATCCGGCTTGAAGGATCAATGTTTAATTGATAATTAGTGGAGGTAAATGGAAATATGGGTATTATCAATGAGATTATATAGTCACACTACCGACGTGATCACGTATATGATACTGATATTCCATCAGCCCGTTTCGATTTTGGCCCAGGCGGTATACTTGATTAAACCAATATCGATACAGTTTCAAGCAAAATACAACTATGTAAAGTGATGAGTGTTACAGAAAGGCGATCATATATGAATAAGAATTCACGTTGTTATAACTGTTTAAGCGATAATCATAGTGTCCCATCCTGTCGTCCAAAACGGTCTTGTCAAGTTTGTAACAAACGTCACAATACTCTTCTTCATCTGCTTACCGTTGAACCGTCCACCTCCGTTCAATCAATTAATACCGCCAATTTGAGTTCACCTAAAGCATTTTTTACCAGTCCTCCGTCTCTTTCAACGTCTTCACTCAACATTTCACCAATCAAACATGATTCCTCATTCAACATACCACCTAATTCTGCATTGAACAAATCAACCACAACAAAATCAGCTTTCAACATACCATCAAGTACAGCTACTGCGCTGAATTTACCAGCAACCCAATTAACAACAACCACCCAAGTTCAACATGAAAACCATCGGTCGTTACGATATCTTACCACGAATCACGAAGCACTATTATAAATCGAACCAAATGCACAGCTTACTCAATCGATTTTGCCTACCGCTCTTGTTCATGTAAAAGATGCATTTGGTGATCTACATACCTGTCGGGTGTTGCTGGACTCTGGGTCACAGGCTTCATTTGTTACTGAAGCATGTTTCAAACAAGTTTCATTGCCCACACGAAGGACAAACGTAACAATTACTGGAGTTGGATCTTCAACCGCTGGAGTTGCAAAACGAACTACTAGCCTAGAGATTTATTCAAGACACCAACCAAATTACCAATTAACTATTGAAGCCTTTATACTACCAAAAATAACTACAACATTACCCTCAACGAGTTTTCCTGTTAGACCTTGGCATCATTTAAATTCATTGGAACTAGCTGACCCAAATTATAATGAGACCAGCTCCATAGACCTATTAATTGGCGCGGAACATTTTTTCAACATCTTTATTGACGGCAAGATGTCTGGTGGCTCCGGAGAACCAATTGCCCAAAATAGTGTATTTGGCTGGGTCATAGGTGGCAAAATTAGTGAGAGCCATCAAAACCGTTCGACTAGTATTACTTTGCTCTCAGAGATTGACATTAATTATTAATTGCAAAGGTTTTGGGAAACCGAAGAAATCCCAACAACTAACCATCTTACCAATGAGGAACAACTAGCGGAAAACCACTTTGGGCAAACCCACACACGTTCTTCTGAAGGAAGATTTATAGTTAGTCTTCCTTTCAAACCCACCAGAGGAAAACTGGGCAATTCACTAAAACCGGCTATACGACGATTCCTCTGCTTGGAGAATAAACTACAAAAGGACCCTCACCTAAGGGAACCATATATATCATTCATGCGGGAATACATTGCATTAGGCTACATGAACCTCATACCTCCGGATCAAATTACAATAGGTGATGCTAATTCGTTTTATTTACCACACCACGCAGTATTCAAACAATCAAGTACTACGACAAAATAACGAGTGGTGTTTGATGCCTCCGCAAAATCAACCACCGGTATTTCTTTAAACGATACTTTATTGGTAGGACCAATAGTTCAAAGTTCACTGTATTCGATTCTACTGTGATTTAGGAAACATTTCGTTGTCTTCGCAGCAGATATCGAGAAGATGTACCGCCAAATCAGGGTGATACCAACTGACACGAATTTCCAGCGGATTGTTTGGCGTGAAAGCCCACTGGCCAGAATGCAACATTACCGGCTAAGCACCGTTACGTACAGAACCGCCTCTGCCCCCTATCTCGCAACAAAAACGCTCGTTAAACTGGCCAATGAATATACAAATCAATATCCTGGCGCCTCAAAAATTATTCTTGAGGATTTCTACATCGACGATTTAATGTCCGGCGCAAATACAGAGCACGAAGCGCAGCACCTGAGAGACCAAATCATTCAGATATTAACGTCTGCAGGATTAAATCTTCGGAAATGGACCTCAAATTGCCCAAAGTTGCTGAGTTCTATACCATCGGATAGTCAGAACTTGTCACCAGTCGAGATTCACGAGGAAAAGCAATCAGTGAAGTTACTCGGACTCGAATGGAGCTCCAAAACTGATAGCTTCCATTTCAAAGTGTTAAAAGACCCAAACCCATCCACCACTAAAAGAGAAATGCTATCGGAAGCATCAAAGTTATTCGATCCCATTGGCTGGTTGGCTCCATCCACCGTTATGGTCAAAATTCTCTTCCAGTCATTGTGGTTGTTAAACTTAAAATGGAATGATCCGCTACCAGCCACTATATCAAAAAGATGGCTAGGTTTAAGGACAGAATTCAGGCAGATAGAAAGAATATCCATACCACGATGGTTGCAGATTACATCCGAAGATTTTCAGTTACACGGGTTTTCAGACGCTTTGGAAATGGCTTATTCGGCAGTAGTTTATACCAGATGTAGAAACAGAAATGGGACCATAGTAACTAACATTGTCACCGCAAAGACAAAGGTGGCACCTATCAAACCGGTATCAATTCCGCGCTTGGAATTGTGTGGTGCCCTCCTTCTGGGAAGGCTTATGAAAATGATTGTAGAATCACTTCAATGTCCAACAGCTGGTGTATATTTCTGGACTAATTCCGCCAATGTATTATGGTGGCTTTCCTCGCATCCTAAATCATGGAAGACCTATGTAGCTAATCGTACCTCCGAAATATTACAAACTACCACTAGATCCAATTGGCGTTATGTACCAAGTAAGAAGAATCCGGCTGATTGCGCCAGTCGTGGCATTTTGCCTTCAGTTTTAGTCGATTTCGAACTTTGATGGAAGGGACCTTCTTGGCTTGTTAAATTTGAAGAAATGTGGCCTGATCAGAAACATCGACAACACAAACCCGATCAATCTGAGAAGAGAATAATCACCTTGAATGAATTTACTGCTGGTATTAGAAACGATTTTTTTACTGAGCTTGGCGAGAAGTATTCGCAATTTTCGAAATTAGTTCGAATCGTTGCCAGGTTACAATCTATTGATAATTTAAGAAGGTGTAAGAACAATGAAACAAAATCAGACCTGCTGTCACCCACTGAGTTTAAAACCGCGTCCGCACTTATTTTGAAGTATATTCAAAATGAATCATTCGTTGTTGAAATTCAACTTTTAAGAACCAAGACACCTTTGCCAAAATCGAGTAAAATCGTTTCGCTGAATCCATTCCTTGATGAATTTGGAGTTTTGAGAGTGGGAAGTCGAATAAGAAACGCAAATATCCCCTACGCCACAAAATTTCCAGTTATTCTCCCAGCCGACCACATCGTTACACAACTTATAGTAGACGATACACATACAAAATACCTACACGCTTCCCAGTCGCTGATGATAACAACACTGCGACAAAAATATTGGATCATCAGATGCAAAAATGTCGTCCGCCAATGTATTAGAAAATGTATTCCTTGTACGAGGTATCGAGCAGAGAAAATTAATCAACTAATGGGCGACCTACCACCAGAACGAGTCAACTTTAAATATACCTTCTATCAAACAGGGGTTGACTACGCTGGAGCTATTTGGTTAAAATCTTTGGTTGGAAGAAAGAAAATTCTACACAAGGGATACATTGCAATCTTTGTATGTCTTAGTAGCAAGGCTGTCCTTTAGAGTTGGTTAGCGATTTTATATCTCGAAGAGGAGTTTGCGCTGACATTTTCAGCGATAATGGCACGAATTTTATTGGTGCTAAAAATACATTTGCTGAAATACAAAATTTAATCAAATCTAAAACACATAATCATTAAATTTCCAATTTTTATTAGATTTTAATACCAAATGGCACCTTATACCACCATCCGCACCTAGATTTGGTGGCCTCTGGGAGGCAGCCGTCAAATCGACGAAGTACCATATTCGGAGGGTACTCGGTAAAACGATATTAAACTTCAAAGAGATGGCTACGTTCCTGACACAAGTTGAAGCCATCCTCAATTCACGATCATTATGCTTATTATCACCGCACGAGGAGGACGCTTTAATACCATCACACTTCATCACTGGCCAACCATTGACAATGCTTCCAGATCCCGACTGTAAAGCAGTTACTCAAAATAGATTGTCACGTTGGCAACTAGTTCAACATCTAATGCAATATTTCTGGGCTCGTTGGCACAACGAATACCTGACGTCGCTACACGACCGCTCCAAATGACAACACAAATACAAAAATTTGGCAATTAATGACATCGTATTAATCCGGGAAGACAATGTGGCACCAGCAAGTTGGCCACTTGGAAGAATCATCGAAGTGCATCCAGGCAAAGACGGAGTTGTACGGGTTGTAACAATACTCACTAAATCGGGTACATTCAAACGACCTATTCTCAAACTCGTACTATTACCAGTATCTTGAACCTAATGGTTCAACGTCGGCGATATATTTGGTACAGACCAAGGGAAAATAATAATTTTTTAATTAACTCTTAAATATGAAATTGTAAATGTAATCAATGCTTCCTCATCCAATGTTTAATGCCATGGTTTTCAGTTTATTATATTTTTGTTTATGTATTTGTTAAAAGAATGTTAATCATGATTACGGGTTACGGTTTATTTTATCATTATAATTAAGTAATTGGAAGAGTACATACCTAAATAAAAAAAGTAAAAAAATATATAACTGAATTTCACAATAAAAAAGTTGCGACTTCATCTTGAAGAGAAGTGTTTTTAATCTACCATACAGTCCACGACATAATGATTTATAAGTACTTGCAGTGGTCAAGTCAAAGTGGAAAGCTACTTTTATAAGAATGTAGAAAGTTATCCACGCTTTTAAAAACTTAAACTAAAAATGAAATCTGAAAGAGGGACGAAACTGAAATTCAGGCAAATGACACTCGCCACTGAAAATAACCTTAGAAACATATGTACTCCCTTATGCAATACTTATGAATCCGCACCCAAATAAAGATTTAATTTAAATAATAATTTATTTGTTCCACTTAAAACCAAAAATGGAAATTATTAAGACAACACGGAAATAGAAAGAAACAAAAAAGGATCAAAAAATTGATTTTAATAGTTTTTTATGTATTTTTTTTTTTTTTTTTTTTTTTTGTTGGTTTCGTAACATTAATCATTGAAAAGTTTTCATGATCTTTATGGGTACGACTACTTACCATGAAAACATGACTACAGCATGAAAACTTTTATGGGAGTATAACTTTAAAAGTATTTTCATTCCTTAGTTCGATTTAATTAAAACATATGTTTTTTGGGATGAAAAAGGTTTAAGGACTAAAGTAAAACAAAAAAACTTTTCTTTTAAATCTTCATGTTATGTTACATAGTCTACCTTAACATCACCTTTTTAAAACATACGAGTACATATACATATATACATTTAGTAAGAAGCTAACATTTCTATAAACAACTGTACTATATATATATTTGATCGATTCACGGACCGATGTAAAGCAAACATTTTTTTTTTTGCTGTAAATTAAGGTTAATTGAAAAAGATAAGATTTTCACAAAACATTTTCTTACGTGTTTAACCCAGTTTTAGGTGATGGATCAAATCGACAACATTCCAAGTATTAATTCGTTTAGAGGCCAAATATAGTTGATATTAAAGTGTTTACCTTTGATTTATCCACTTTAAACATCGGGAGAACGATACAAGATTAATGTCCTTGTGAACTATGTTGGTAATCATTTTTGAAAATATGTTGTAAAAATTGAAATCACTGTGCGATAATAATTAATTGAGTTAATATTTTAAAATTGATTAATTGAATTAATATAATATTAAAATTAATAATTATTGTACATATATTAAATTCCAGAATCAAATTAATTGGTTTTTTTGTTGCTGGTAAAAAATATTCTGGTGGCGAAAGAATTTTAATTTTAATTTATTAATTAAATTGTTTGTTTATGCAATTTCATTGCTTGTAATTATGTTAATTGATACCACAATTTCGAATTATTTAAAGTATCATAGAATATATTGAAGCATTTTGTTGAAAAAATATAACCTCCTCTTATGAAATGAATGCCAGTACTGTGAAAGTCCTGGCCGAAAGAAATACCAAACAAATACAATATTATATTTAATAACGGTATTAACTTATCTGTGTTGAATGTATATGTATTATATGCAGTGGCATTCCTTGACCTACGGCCGAAACATCAACTCACCATTGAGTGCAAATTTTTTCGAAACTAAGAAGGTCGCAGTTTCTCGGGATTCGAATGGTCAGTTTCGGTTATGCCAGTTACATATAGCCGCACTCGATGTCACAGGCAGATTTGTTGTTTAATTGATGATTTAGGATGACTCGGGTTCATTATTTCGTGATCACAGCTGTTCAATGTGACGACGAATGATATGGCTATTTCTATAGTCTTAACTTAGTACATGACTGGTCTATTTGTCTTGGTACAATCACCAAATTTCATTTAGGACGTGCCGAGTTGTCGCGGGCTTAAACTTTAGAGCTCTCTGAAAGTGTTCTAGTTCTTCCCTTAATACTGTTTTTTCTGTTTAATGACAGTTGGAAAATGCTCAACTGGGCGTGTCTCAGTACTATTCAATGGCAATGCGTAGTGGTGGTGCAGGAATGTCGTCAATTATGGACCATTTAATTGGACTCTTTATTCAAACAATAACTTGTAGACTGTACCAATCACTCTCTTTACCTTTGGATTTAATATAGAAAGATGCAGTCAAATGTGTAGTGAAATCCATTTCTCTTGCAGAAGTAAACAAAATTAGCTACAGTAGAGGCAGTGTCGTTAATGCAAACGATGACTTCCGGGATATCGTGCCACCATGCATAGCATCTCGTCATGGCTTCCATGCCATATTTTCATGATACATTCAAGGCTCTATGCAGTGCACTGAGGATAGTCTGGCGAAATCAAAATGGAATATTTGTCCGCTAGTCGATCTTATTTAATTGTATTCAATTTGTTAAATTTTTCGAGCCTAAAATGGTTTGAGCTTGTCCTCCCGCCTCGTTGGGCAATCCTATCATACACCATAAAAGTACTCGTGAAAAAATATTGTTAACTATACGATGATCTCTGCCAGAACAAATTCTTCTTCTTAAACTGTTTTTGCCATCATTGAAGGTAGACGTCTAAAGGCATCGGAATTACTATTTTTCTTCCCTATACGGTGGTAGACCTGATTGTGGTAATCATTTAGGATGACGCAACATTCTTGATGACAGAGTTAACCTTGTCTTTGTTAGAACGAAAACAACTTTTTTTATTAATTTTTTCAAATCGCAGAAACGTTTAGCTCAATTTTTGATAAAGTTTAGAAAAAAACGATGACAGTAACATTGCGCAGAAGAGGCGATGCCAATTACATCGCCAAAATATGAAATGACTTTTGCGATTTCACTAAGCAATTTTGAAATATTCCGAACTGAAGACGCGTAACATTCAAAGGCTCTTTATCTGTTGCGATGGTTGTATTGCCAAGGCTGTATTCTCGTTAACGATTAGTTTCTAGAAGGTTTAGGCTAAATCCAATTTGGCAAATATTGAAACTCTAGAAATCTATTTATGTAGTAAATAAACGTTGAAGAAATTAAAAAAACATGCGCAAAAGGCTCTTTGTTGAAGGTTGTGTGGAGGTTTCCACAAATCCGAACTGTACCATACTGAAAAAGGTGGACCGCAAATTTCTACAAGTTCATTGGAAAATAGTTGCACATTATATAAGTTTTCGTTATTTCTGATATGCTATTGGTTCGAATTGGACTTCTAGTAGTTTGAACCAGTCGGGACCCAAGATGTTGGTTCTATTTCTGATAATAACAAATAGTATCATGTTGTCGAAGAGTAGGCCGTTCTATTTGACATCATTTTATCACAACCAAGACTGTGATTCAGATTTTGTGAAAATCTCTTAATTGTACTTCTCCAATGGCAAAAGAATCACTGGTGATTACCAAAACGAACAAACGACCCGTTCCAAAATAATTAGTGTATCAGGATCCCCAATCTTCTTCAAAACGGCCAGGTAAATATTTTAATAATGATGGACGTTTCCTTCCACATCTCTCTTGGCATGGAGATATGCTTGACATTTAGCAGGGCGGGAACGGCAGACTAGCTGTAGAAAGCCAAAGAGTTCGTGGAACCTACAAATGCGCCTTCGATATTTGCAGGAAGGTAGCAAAAAGTCTTCTCCGCTGCTTTCAGATTGTATGCAAATTAAAGATTTTGTTCATGTAAACTGGCCCTCGTGAACTGGGCAAGAGGGGTGTAGAACAATTTTTACTTCACCGGACTTCTGATGGGCATTGATGAAGGCTTTGTTATAATACAAGGCAGTGTCAGCTAAGAACGTTGGTTTTCTTGGCCAAACGCCGGGGCTCGATGATATAGCCACTTTCTCTTCAGACATTTGATCTTGTTTAAAAAATTTCAACGGCACTGCAATCTTGGATGAAGTGAGACAAAAATGGTAAGTAAAATGTCTTTATAAACTATTTCGCATACTTTTTTTGGAGCTTTAAAGACTATAAGGAATGCCAGATTTTTCCTTTTAAAAATAACAGAGTGAGAGTGGAGGTTGCATGCCTAAAGAAGTGCTTTAAGACTGTGTTACCAATGATAAGAACCAATGTTAGCCAAATTATAAGATAAACAATATTTTTCCTAATCAATATTGTAGCAGAAAGCCTAATAAAAAAAGCCGATTTTCTTATTTTGACCTTGCAATTAATAACAGGTTGTAGGAGTGCAAAATTTCATCAAATCCGTGTTCAAAAGTGGTATTCACTTTTTCTTGACTAGTTAAAGGTTGACGAAAAAAAACTCACGATCAAGATCAAAGACCAGTTTTCGAATACACATGTTATTTGTATCAATAGTCTTTAAGCGATTAGGTAATTGCTTGTTAAAAGGATGCACTATAGGTTATAAGCATGACAATTTTGAGCTACTCAAAAATAGCTACTTTAATGGCTTCAATAAGGGCTAACATACGCGTCACCAGTACAAACGTTTTATTTCACTACATTTTTTTTTTGCTATCCAGCACAAAATAAGGCTTCCAACTGTTAATCGAACAAAACATTATTGCGTCCATACTTTCCAACTTACCATCCTACTGAGGCAGTAAGGACTAGATAGTAATAGTCAGCAACGCAATGCAAAATTTATTGAAATTAACGAGGAATAGTTATACAGATCGCTTAGTTATTAAAGTAAACGATACGGAATAACCCTATCAAGGTTTGGTCAACCGGAAACCACTGTGAAAAATATTCTCAGTGGTAGATTTTCTATATTTTTTAACATTAACGGATGAAGGAATAGAAAACTGGTAAATGTATACAAAACAAACTATATGTAGTTGTAGGGACTGATAGTGAATTTAATATAACAAGCACCATAATAGAAGAGATGACTACAAATTGTAATTCCACTTTTCGTAGTCAAAATAAAAAATTAGATTTTATTTAGGGAGGTGAGTCTTCTGTTGGAAATATATAGATACAATCATGCAAAAATATTGAACATTAGCATTTTAAACCGAGGTTTTAAAAAGAGTGGCTAACATACTAAAATTTGTTTATTTAAATAAATTCTTAGAATTGTTCCTGTTTGGTATATGCATGGACCTTAGTCCATGCATGGACATAGATTGTGCCATCTGAGCAACATAAGTGATGTAGGTCAGAATATTGTACAAATTTTTGTATTTCCGGTGCTAAAAAAAGTCGAAAACACTACTGCTCAATATTGATGATTTAGAGCATTACTTATTTATTTTGACCAAGAAGGTAAGAAATATTAAAACATTTAACCAAAAAAGTTTACTAAAAGGGATTGGAAGTTTCACCGAGTCAATTTCAATTTACATAAATGTCTGACCTACTTCCTTTTTGCTGTCTAGGACTTCTTAAAAAAATTGATTTCAAATAAAATACATAGAAACAATGAGTATCAACGTGGTTTCTCTTGAATTAGTACAAGACTCAAAAAAGTCAAACAAAACAAAACAGCTTAAAACATCTTTTACAGTTGAGGAATCAAGAAGATAAATAGATAAACTGAATTTCCCTACGTAGCTCGAAACATCAAAACAGTGTAGTAACTGCGATGGAACTCATATACGGCGAATTTAAAGATGTTATCTAGTGAGCTAAAACGAAAAATAAATCTCTCGACCACAGGCATAATTTTTGAACATCCAATATGAAATCTGGAAACCAACCACAAACAATAGTGTACACAATGGGTCTTATACGCAAGTGTCCTGAAAGAGACCGTTCCAATAAAGCACAAAAATGAAGCAGTAAATATAGCCACAGCTTTATACAAATTTACTGATAAGATCAGAGCTCTTTGGAAGAACAAAAATACTGCCCTCAAAATCACTATATGAAATGAAACCATCATAATGCAATACAAAGTGAAGATTCAAAAAAGGAGTTTGTTGATCAATGATCGCATTAGTCAGCTGGGTAATACCTTTCTTACGGGAGGAGACCACAACACCAAACAAAAACGTATACGCAACACCACTTTAACACCGAAGGGTAAACAGTTAAGTTACTGATTTAAAAATTTCTGTGTAACTAAAAAAATGATATGCAAAAATGACACCAAAACAGATTGCTTTGATTTATATCATCTGACCATTCACTTGTAGTGATAAAAAAACTAACAAAATGGAATAAAAATAGGTGACTAGTCGAATAAAATTGTATAATGGATGTATCCTTTCGCACGCCAAGTGTTATATATGCAGCAGTGGCACAGCTAAAACATACTCTGGAATCAGCAGCCAAAAAGGCTACTTTTCAATATTCCATAAATAAAATACGATGATAAACTTCTTACTACTTTTAAAGAATTAATCCAAGATAAGCGAAAAATTATGTTGCAAGAAGCCACATCCCTTAAATAAATGCTACAAATTAAGCAAACAAGATTAATGCTTTAATTGTTTAAGGATAGGATATTCTACAACCAGTTGCATGTCGGCTAACACGTACTTTAAAAATCTCAAAATCTCATATGATTGCAATGAAACATAAAATCACAAAATATTGGAATCTTAAGGCTGAGCACATTCGATTTATGCAAGAGTACCAAAAGCTTCAATATATGTCCGCCTTTCCCGATTAATATTTGTTTAATGAGAACTAATGGATATATTATCTCTCACATCATGCCATGATCAAGCAAAGCGATGTAACAGAAAAAACTGCGTGTTGTCTTTAATTGCTCATGCAAATCAAGCATAAGGCTATCATTAAATGACGTCTTAAAAACGGGACTGACAATTCAGGAGGATCTTTTCATCCTACTATCCAGATTCTGCAAGCACAAAATAGCAATTGTTTCTGACATAGAGAAATGTATCGCCAGGTATAAGTCGATCCAAAACATCAAATGTCTATAGAATCCTTTGGGGCGAAACTCCTTAATATAATTTTCACCATTACAGACTAAATACAGTGACTTATACGCCCGATCAATACACCAAGCAGCCACCGATAACACGGGCATATCCCCAAAATTATTTAACGTTATTAAATCAGATGTTTACGTAGATGATTTGCTGATCAGATGTGGTTCCATTGACCAGGCGGTAAATTTTACAAAAACACAACCGCGGTTGTCTCGTGATGGCTTCAATTTAAAAAGTAAGGTAGGGGTCCTATTCTATATTTACATATTCTGAAGCATTCATTAAGACCCACCAACAAAGTGGATCCTGTTATTAGAATGTGGAAAGAAATTCGTTCCTTTTTGGATGTCTATCACTGGAAACCGTATCACTTAAACCACTATTGCGTTCTGCAATATATTCTGTGGTTAACAAAACTAGAGTGGGATGACCAACCTTCAGATGGCATATTTAAAAGCAGGTGCTCCATACGAAATGGGATGCCTTATCTTGCTGCACTGCATATACCTCGATTTATACATATTATGCTACCAAGCAACTCCATTCAGTATCATAGGTTCTGTGATTTATCGGAGAAGGCATATTCTTCGGTGGTTTATGTTAGATCCAAAAACATTAACCACGTTTAGAACTCTGTGGTGCCGTACTTTTAGTTAAATTGCACCACAAAGGGGTCAAAATATTTCAGGCACGAGTTGATTCATGTTACGCCCGGGCCGACTCTAATATCGCCCTGTCATGGCTTTTAAACGCGACTAGAAAATGGAACTGTTCCTTAGCAAATCGCACAAGTTTCATAATCGACAAGCTACTGAGAAATTATTGGCAGCTTGTATCAACAAGTTTTAATCTGGTGGACTGTGCAAGCCAGGTGATTTTTTGATCTATATCCGATTATTCACCCAATTTGGTGGAATGGTTCGGATTTTCTGCGCAATGCATCTACAAAATGGCTAAACTTCAATTATATCACAAATTAACCTACCACCGTTGAGAAAGCTACGTTTCTAACCAAAATTGAGAATGAGATCAGTCTCCAAAAAATGTACTTCTCCAGTAGAATATGTGGTCGAAAAGTTTCCTTTTTACTGTTCCAGTAGCTTTATAGTTGAAATACTTTAAGCTAAAAATACATAAGTAATTCAAAATATTGGATTATCGTTATTAAGGATGTTATCAAACGAGTCAGAAAGGGTTGTTTACACAACATTCGAACTCACCCGAAGGTTGGGAGCCAACCTACCTATTATACCAACAAATAACGTCACACAAAATCCGTCAAACTGCGGGATTGTAAAATAATTTTTGTTAAAGAGAGAATTAGCTAAAGACATGGCGAAAAAAATTAAATGAAAGGACATCAACTTATTCCTTCTATTCACTTGTGCGTCTGCTCACAAGTGAAATTAAACGGAGTCAATATTCCTCAAAAAATCAAAATCAAATAATTTGACACCTGCATTAAGAAGACCCACAGGCAAGAACCATATTGAAGCTAAGGAATCTCAAATAAAACTTACATGCTCCAAAATGTATTGGCTGATTAGTAAGAAAATCAAAATTATCTTTAAAAAATATAGTCTTAAATAATAAATTTTAACTTTTGATTGGAAAACTTCTTGAAAGATTCAAGAAAATGAAGCCATTAGAAAATAAAACAAAAAAATATACTGATCTTGTTAATTTGCACAGATCTACGTACTCAGCGCATCTATATACAATTTATATTTACACAATGCATGCACTAATATTTCGTAAACAAGCATTCGTTTTATGCTAAAAATAATTTGATAAATTTGGTTTTCACTAACCTGTTTATCCGTTATGTGCACCGAAATCATTGTAAAAGTAGAACAAATTTTTTTGTCAAAACAAACCCAAATTTATATTATACATAGTAATATTTGTAATCTGTGTTGGATTTGATTTCGATAACACGGCATTATTGTACGATTGATTCACATTCACATTTCGCACTTTACACATCAATTCACTCATTTTCACTCACACATTTTCACTCACATTTCCTTTTTACACTTGATTATTAATTTTTTTGTTTTTATTTTTCACTTTGTGCTTTTGCGTGTTAATCACTCAACATCTAGATCGAGACTAAAAATGTTTTGTTGTTGTGTATATTTTTGTAACAATATTGGAACTCGCATTGAAAATGTACATGATCAAAATATATTGTATTACAAATTTGTTTAACCCGTTTAGCCTAGTATCGTGTTTTGGCCTCTGTGGTCGGAGAGCATGGTTCGTAATTTTTTTTACTCGACCATGATATTCATATAATGAGGCGACTTAAACAAGAGTGGATCGCTGGACTCAACACCCGCATTCGTAAAGACAATAAATTACCAATTCAAGTTATATCTTGCCATAAAGGTAGATTCTAAAATGTCCCACTGCTCAAACTAAAGCGAGGACTTATTTTTCCATTTGACGATAGAATTTCACGCAATCAGTTCACCTTTTTTTTACCGTAAACAATTACACAAGTGCATCCTGATTAATTTAACTGAACACAACCTACTTGTATCCTACCGTTGGGGTTATAGTACCCTAAAGTTTTATCACAAGATAAAATTGATGTTAAATTCTCAAAACCTTCCTCTTGTTCTTTGCTCAAGTTTTTTAACATTTTTCGCTTTAGTCGTAGTAATTTCCGCGAATGTTCGGTTAATGTTGCTAAATTGGGAATCCATTTACCAATATAATCTACAAGTCCAAGTAAACTTTGAATTTCATCTGTTGTTTTTGGTGCCGTCAGGTTTTTATGACTTGCACATAACTTGCTAGAAGATTTATTCCTTCCACTATTAGATTGGTTTCCATCGATTTGAAAAACCACTAGACTAACACAGATTTTCAATCCCGGAAAAAAACCATTTCTTCATGAGACAGAGGCATATAATCGATATCCACAGTTCTAAAATTATTTGAACTTGTTATATGCATTTCTGATTTCTGAAAGCGCTGGTCTCCCACCAAGACAACATGGTTTTATACCGAAAAATCAATATCAATCAAACTTTTTGAGTTCAATAGCAGCACCATCAAAGAAATCGTAACTAATTATATGCCAGTTAATATACTAAAGCATCTTTTGGGGTTCCAAATGGCTTTCACATTGGTATTTGGGTCTTTACTATTTTTAACAACAGTAGTTTTACTCTAGTTATTTACCATTCCAAGATACTGAATTCACGGATGATCCTAAAATATATAAATCAGCTGAAATTATTAACGTCACGTACCAACTACAATAATAGGCCAATAGTCTTGTGAAATAGTGCGACTCTCATTTACATAACTTAAACGTCAAGAAATATAAAATGATGACGTTTCAAGAAAAATATTTTCGGTTGAATCGGTTCGTATTAATGGTACTAAACTAAGCATTAAAACAATCTCGAATTTATTGTTTATTGTTTCAGGTAATGTTGTGTATGTTCCGTATGCTCCGTCGATAACGTTACGGTTTCCGATCGTAAGCTACTGCGGTGTTTAGATCTTTGATGTTCTTCGGAGAAAATAAGTTTTCTAGGTGAATGGTAAAAAACTTGACTTTTGCTTGTTTTCTTCACAAATACGGAAAGCTAGCTGTCTAGCTGTAAAAATTTAATTCGATTAGAGCTTGATTATTGATGTAGTAAAGACCCGCAATGGCCTATTAGAATCGATTATTATTTATTTTATGAATTAAAATTGACTCAGGCTTGGGTTTCTGGGGCATAGGTATATGAATTCATTATTATCTGTATTATCTGGTTTACAATTAATTCCGACGGAGGAATTTTTCCCGTGATCCCGTGTCCTGTGATCCCATGCTTCCGTGATCGTAAACAATTAACTATTATGGGTGACTTTAATAGCCCAAATTTAAACTGGGTTGACATCAATGCCTCTGGCCCTTGCACCAAACAACGATCAGGCACAACGATCACAAATTCAGAAGTATCATCGTATATGGGTTTATTTGGATGTATTTGGGTTCCTCACACTTCCTTAATTCTCCAATCGGCCACAAAACAAATTTTAAATTTTACACTGAAACATTGAGAGATTATCTGGCCTCAATATTGACAAGAGTACAGGATATAATGCTATTCGGTTTAAAGTTCAAAGCACTGTTCTGAAAGCTTGGAGCACCTAGAATTAAAGCATTCGGAGTGGGTTTTTAAGATCCCTGTCAATCCTACAAGGTTTTAAAGACCATGGTTCTACACACCACAAATTTTACCTGCGGGAGATCGAATTTTGTTTTATTCTGTGAACTTCTTCACACTAATATTGAATTCTTCATACACTAATTATGCGCTATTCGACATTGCGTATACTAACTTTTCTAATGCTTTTGATAAGTTGCATTCCATACTTACAAACAAACTTGAGAAATAGATGTTTGAGTTTGTTCGGTTCAAGCGGTTGCAGTTATGCCAGTATGTGCACCGACAACTTAGTCTATTAAGATTGATGATTCAGAATTCCATTTCTTCCAGTGCTTTCAGAGGTTCCACAATGACGTTACATTTGGCCATTACTGTTCGGTTAATTTCAAAATATGTTCTATCGCCTTCCAAAGCTTCTCTTTAGTCTTTTGAGATTACATCAATTTGATCATGTAGACCAATTGTAAAGCAGGTTGGTTTTTAGTTCAATTTTAGTTCCCGCATCGAAAGTGCTGTCTTATCTTGAAATTCGTTAGGAAATAATTTTAGATCGTGGAAACAGAAGGAATAAGTAATAGATCTTTTTTTGATAATATGACAGTATTAACGATCATTTACCCAATCCAATAACTAAAATATAGTCATGTGACTACAATCCAACCAAAAATTAAATAACTGTAACTCGTAAGGGGAAATATTAGTTTTTTTTTTGTTGGTCCCATGACAATAATTCAGGAATTGGATAAATCATTCATATAAAATGAATATTTCGGTGCGGGTTCTTTATTGTTAAACAATGAAAGTGGTCTTAGAGACCAGGACACAATGTTACCTGAAATTATTGTGAAACAGGAAATAGAAATAATTAAAGATATTACTCATATTAATAAGGAACCAGATACCAACAGCATTAATGTAAATATGCCATCTGAATCGATTAACGAGGTAAGTTTTTTAACAGCCCTTGTATGATTGTTGATGGTTGTTGTGCGTTTTAATGAAAATATTTGATACTGGGTAAGCTGGAGAAACTTCAGCATTTATACGAATCAACCGCTGGTAGGCCCCACTGATACAATTACATTTATTTTGCGATACAAACGAAAGAGCATTTTCTACCGTAGCATATCTCAGAATAAAACATGAGACCGGGATGGATGTGGTTCTAGTGGGCTCTTAAACAAAGGTAGCCCAGTTCAACCTATCAGCATTTCTCGTTTGGAGTTACTAGCGGCAGTATTGGGTCAGAATTTTGCCAAACATATCAAGGAAGGGCACAGAGTCAAGCTCGGAAGAACCAACTAATGGAGTGGTTTGGCCACTGTCCTAAAGTGGATAAAAAATGATCCTCTTAACTATAAACCATTTGTTTTGGCACGTGTTGGCGTTATTTTGGAGGAATCTTCCGTGAAACAATGGAGAGGAATTCCAACATACCTAAATATCGCAGATAAGGCGACCAAATGGTCAAATTTACCGGATATGTCATGTAAGGTGCTTTGGTTTCAAGGGCCAACTTTTCTATATAACAATGAAACTTAATGGCAAGGCAAATCTTTCAACACTCAAACCAAAATTAAGAGTATACATACTATCAAAAATTAAGAGTATACATACTATGATCGTAAATAACGAGAATCTGAAGCCGCGTGTAATAGTAATAATCAGCAAGTATTTCTATTGGAATAAATTAATACGAGTAAATGCATATATACAAAGAGCCAAAAACGATTGGACAGCGTGCATCAGGAAGAATAAAAAAATTGGTGGTGCACTATTGTGCAATGAAATAACCAGAAATCGAAATTATACGGAGAGCACAGTGTGATGATTATGAAAATGAGATTCTATACTTACTCACCAACCCAATAGGAAATGTGGCATCTAACAGCAAAATTTATCAGCTGTCTCCGTACCTGGATAAAGACAATGTATTGAGAATCCGAGGTAGAATCGACGCATTGCCCAATGTGACTGAATATCAAAAACGACCAATTGCGCATCTACTGGTCGAACATTATCATCAGAAGTATCTTCATAGAAATCATGAAACCGTAATCAACGAAGTCCATCAAAAGTTCTTTATCCCTCGTTTACGGGAACTTTTAAGAACAATACCCAGCTCCTGCCAGAGGTGTAGAAATGAGGCTGCCAAACCAAATCCATTAGAGATAGCGGGGCTACCACCATCTTAATTAGAAACGTTTACTCGCCCGTTCACTTTTGTGGGTATTGATTTTCGGGGCAATGACGGTTGCTATCGGACGACGAAAGGAGAAAATATATGGTGCCTTGTTTACTTGTATGACGACCCGCGCTGTGCATGTTGAGGATGCACATAGTTTGTCAACCAATTTAATTATATTGGCGCTCAGGAACTTCATCTATAAGAGGTACGCCAAAGAAGGTGCAAACGACTAGTAAGGTCTTTAAAAACCAACCTATTACGTTTTCTGACTACGAGAAGACCCTTCGACGAATTACTACGCACGTGCTTACTGGAAGTTGTTAATATCGTGATCTCGCAACCTCTTACCTAAATACCAATAATACCAAATTCCAGAGTCGCCAGAAGCTATAACACCAAACTTTTTTCCACTTGGTTCATCGAGTAGGGTCAAGCCAGCCGTAAGATTTGATGATCGAGTAATGCTGCTTCGTAAACAGTGGAAAATTTCCCAGCAATTAGCAGATCATTTTTGGAAGCGGTTAGTACGGGAATATGCACCCATCTTAACAAAACGCACAAAATGGTACGAAAGGGTGGACCCAATCAAAAAGAAGACGTTGTTCTGATTATTGACGAGAACAACCCAAGAAATTTCTGGCCGCTTTGAACAGTCAAAGAAGTAATCTTAACAAAGGGCGGACAAGTCGTCCGGCACGCGTGAAACTTTAAGGTGTAACATATAATAGACCAGTTATCAAGATTGCAGTATTGGACGTAAATAAGAGTTTAAAGGATGTATGACGAATTGTTTCATCATACAGCCGGGGACGATGTTGCAGAGATAAATAATAGATGGCGTATCTATTATTACCCAAGCAGCAATGTGGGGAAAATTATTTAGTTCTTTTTATTTTTTCTGAAAGAAAAATACGATAATTTTTAGCTCGCACTTATCACTTTGTACTGATTCTATAATAATATTAAATGTAAAAAGCAAGACGTGAAGCTGACGAATCCGTATTTTTATAAGGCAGCCCGAGTCATAAAATAAGGGCGCTCCTAAAGCAAAATCATCCCAACAACTATTCTCTTTAGTGCTGGCCTTTTTACTTTTCGCTCACTCTAAGAAATATAATTAAGTTCAATTTTTTTCTTTTGTCTTTATATACAACATCATAAAATTTTTGCAAGGCCTTAAATGATTTCAGAAGCTCATAAATATTTTTCATATTTTGAATACTTTTCTAATTTTCCTTTTTTGGTCTATAATTTTATTCCCTCCTAAAAAAAGATTTAAACGACCGCAATGCCCTTGCAAGCTAATTGGTATGCGCCATGATGAAACCCCTATATTTAAGAACATATACAATGGCCACTTGGTTGTAAATGTTATGCGTATTACACAGACATTCCTGAGTGTCTTGTAAAATATTGTAAGTTTAAATATTGTTCTGTAATTCATGAATTTAATTTTATTAATTTTATTCTGAAAAGACAGATGCAGAATTTTTTTAAGTTAACGTAAATGTTAAAATTGAGATACATTTTTTTCAAACATTCCTGACAACTCGAAGATATAAAATCGCAAACGTGGTGAACCATTTCATTTGGAATACCGTTGCATTCTCATTAACTTCCGCCTAAGTTGATCTCACCGGTTTTGACAACTGTTCATGGAGATAAGCTCACGACGGTTGCTATTCCATCTTTCTGGAAATGATAGACATCGTTTTCCTTAAATTGCTCAAAATTTCATGGAATGTCATTTTCCTGCATTAAATTCAAGTACCAGTTACAGTGATATAAAAAAAGACTGGTACTTTTTTGCTTTTTTATGTTCTTTCGTAACATAAAGTTTCACTTGTGACCAGCAGCTGCAATAGTGGCAATTGTTTGGACCGTTTAAATGCTGTCTCCTTACTCTAAATAATGTAGTATGAAACCCAGTGAAGATTTCTTAAGGTCGATAAGAACCAAACCGAAGGGCTTATAATTTCTCTGCCTTTTGATATGTTTGATAATACGATGTATCTCAGGCAAATATGATTGTTGCGTAAATTTAAATTAATGTGGAATTAGCTGATTGTTTGTTTGCAAATGATTGTTTAATACAGTTTATTTTATGCATTCGAAGATTTTCCTTAAGGAGCAAAGCAGACTAATCGGTAACTACAACTCGCAACGTCCTCCTTTATTTGACATACAATACCAAAACGAATAACGACAAATAAAGTCTCCATCAATAATATATGGACATGTAGCGGTTATAAACCAATTTGTATCCTAAAATTACTGTGACTGGAATTTGGGATGTATAACATCAAGTAGTTTTTAAAGTACCATTGGGCAATGATATATGTTCGATGCTTATAAGAGGTAAAAATGCTAAACCATCGCATGATTTGTTTGTTCGATCATTGCTATAAATTAGATAATGAGGAATGTGATAAGCAATCCTAGGTTTTAGATGGGTTTCTGTAATAAGCATTATGTCTTTTTTGTACATTTTAAAATAGTGTGTTACCTCATGCTTTTATTAACGCTTCGCGTGGACCAGGTGCGATATTTCATGTTATTATGTACAGGCATACTTTACAGCTTTAGCTTGAATTACTTTAAAGCTCATTAAATCATATTTTAAAGTGTAATTTTTTCGCATTACGTTGATCCTCAAGTTCTGAACTTAATTGTAATGTTTTATTTTTAAAGACATCATTATACGGAAGCCGCGATGGATTGCACTGAGTGGTTGAAGCTTGGATGATATCTGATCTCTCTTTAGCTATTCTTGAAAGTAAGGATTTGCCAAATTGCTTATTTGTAGTGTTTTAACATCGTTTTCATAGGTTTAATGTGTCCCTTATGCTAAGATGCTCTAATCGTTTTGGGCAGATAATAGAGTTCGAGGTATGGTTACCAACACAGTTTGGTTACCTACCACATTTTTTGTTAGTTGATATATCCTTGATTGTTCATTCCTGCTCGTCAATACGGTTAAGGCTGCAATATTTTCATCTAGACTTCATAGTGCAGTTATTGATGGTGTGTCTAAACATCAGGCACTGACAACATTGTGTCAGACTTTTGGGTCTTTTATGAGGGACATCACATCTACAAACAATATTACCAATACTATACCAATGTAACGATGAATTTATAGATTGGCTTATGTAGTTCACCTCGGGAACGACTTAAAATACATTGCATCATCGTTAGATCTAACCTATTTCTAGGATACTGTCTTAACATTAGTGGTTTTGAGTCTTATGATAAAAGATTCTGGTTTTTGAGGTCGTGATGGAGACCTTTTGATTTTTTTTACAAAAAAAAAATATTTCACCTATACTTAGCACGGTTTTTTCCTGAGAGGTTGACTATCACTAATCTTGTTTCTTTGTTCTTGATCTAAATGTTGAGTATGAAGCGCAAATCGTTGAGTATAATGAATTTTCTAAAACATTTGATAAGGTGGATCATTCCATACTTGCAAACCTACTCGAAAAAACAAACTGTAAGTTCAATCCGATTAATTGGTTGCGGTCCTACTTACCTGGGCCATCTTGGGCGCGATTGTGGCGCCATATTTGGTCGTTACTATTTACAATATACATTAATGATTTAACGAATCGTTTTAGTTTCGCCCAATAGCTACTTAATGCAGATGGCATGAAGATTATTGCACCAATTCTCAACGTTTTTAATTGTGTAAAATTTCAAAATGATTTTGGCTAATTTTTGTTGTGGTCTAATACTAATAAGTGAGCTCTGAATGCGAGTAAATGTAAAGTCATGCCATTTTTTCGATTCCGCTCTTTAATATTTGTATACGCTCCTTTTATTGATAGTGTGCATCTTATATGTGACCTAAGTATCAGTTTGACTACAAATCGAAGTTTTGTGGCCTACATTGATTCAATTTTTGCTTGGTTTCAAAAATTCGTCCTTTGGTTTCATTAAACGTAACTGTAATGATTTTGGTAGTCAACTATTACTTTATGACCTATATGTCCGTTTAATTTTGAAATGTTTCTCAGATTTGGTCTCCGTTCTAAACAATTGCTATTTCGACCCCGAACCGAGAGTGTTCAACAACAGTTTATTTTGTATGTATGGCATAAATGCTTCAAACCCTTCTGAGCGAAAATTAAAGAATTTGTTCTACCGCCAGACTTAGTCCACTGTATTTTTGGGAAATTCCATCAACTTGATCGTAAACAAATAGTAGCATGTGTTGTTTTCGTTCACGGCGTTTCAAATTCTCGCATCGATAGTGCAGTCATCATATAAAATTCGATTAAGAAATAATTTTAACTCGTAAGGGGAAATAAAAAACTTTATTTTCGATCACATGACAATATTTTAGTGGTTGGATTAGGTAAATGACCGTTAATACTGTCAAATTACCAGATTAAAAATCCGATCATTTACCCCAATAAGGCTGTGTCCGAAACCCATGATAAATATTTGTGAATACAAATTGTTGACGTATATTTTATAAAAATAAAAACACCAAAATTATTACGGTCAGTTGCTATGATAATATATGATAAATACCCAAACTTTTTATAAAAGCCAAACTCATTGCGCAGCACACTCGGATATACAGTCATACCCCGTACAACGTCCCCCTTCATAACGTCGATTCGCTGTAACGTCGTTAGTAAAATGCGAACCAACCTCGCTCTATCGTCGCTGTGTTTCGTTGTAACGTCGTTTTAATTTTTTCACATATGAAAAAAATAAAAAATTAATAAACAAAGCAAAAAACAAAAAAACAAAAGGCAAAAAACACAAAAAACAAAAACAATGAAATTTTCTCATCTATTCGTCTAAATACATACAAAATACATATATGTATGTAACACTCAAAAATATACATTGTAACAGTATCCATAAACATATAACATTCAATGAGACAAATGCCAAATGCTCAGGTTGTGTTTTAAAACTGTGTTAATTTGTTTTTATTACATACATGTAAATTTACATATAGACTGATTGTAACTGTAAGTATTTTTCAATGATTTTTATTCTAATGTTTATTGTTTTATTCATTTAGTGTGATGTATATATTTAGATAAATATCAATGGATTCGATCAATAAAAGAAAAACTGCTGGGAAGGCAATAACTCCTAAAAAAACAACTAGGAAACACCTTAGTTTGCAAGTCAAATTAAATATTATCAAAAGGGCAGAAAGTGGTGAACGTGCGTCTGATATAGCTAATGATCTTTCAGTTCCACCTACCACAATAAGGACAATTCTTAAAAATAAAGAAAAGTATCAAAAATATGTGATGGATGCTATCCCGATGGAGTTTAAAGGTAATAAACCAAGAAGTAGCATAATTGTAAAAATGGAAAAATTATTGATCATGTGGATCGAAGATCAGACGCACCGTGGAATGCCTTTAAGTCAAATGCTCATTCAACAAAAGGCGTTAAAATTATACAACAAAAAATAGCGGTGGTGAGTCATCAACACCTGAAACGTTTGCTGCCAGCCGTGGTTGGTTCGACCGTTTCAAGAAACGATCAGGAATCCATAATGTAAAATTGATGGGAGAAGCAGCAAGTGCCGATACAGAAGCATCTGAATACTTACGCAAATTTAAGGCAATTGTAGAAGATGGAGGTTATACAGCTCAACAAGTATTCAATGTGGATGAGACGGGTTTGTTTTGGAAGAAGATGCCATCAAGATCTTTTATTTCCGAAACAGAAAAATCGGTGCCAGGGCACAAAGCGGCTAAGGACAGGATTACGTTATTGTTGGGCGGTAACGCAGCAGGTGATTTTAAATTGAAGCTAATGTTGGTTTATAGATCTGCGAATCCCAGAGCGCTCAAAAATATTGAAAAGCAGAAATTACCAGTGTTATGGAAGGCGAATAAGAAGGCCTGGGTGACAAAATCCTTATTTCAGGAATGGTTCAAGGAATATTTTGTGCCAGCGGTAAAAAAATATTGCAATGAAAATAATTTATCAAGTAAAGCATTGTTAGTATTGGATAATGCACCTGGGCATCCAAATGATTTAGAATCAAATGGAAATATTAAAGTCATATTCCTCCCACCCAACACAACATCGTTGTTGCAGCCAATGGACCAAATACCTATATCAATGTTTAAGCATTACTACTTAACGCACATTTTCCCTGGCATTGACCGCGACAGAAGGTGTTCCAGGGAAGTCAATAGTTCAGTTTTGGAAGGATCATAATATATTAGACGCTATTAAAATTATTGAGCTAGCATGGAAAGACGTATCAGCAAACTGTTTAAACGGATGTTGGAAGAAATTGTGGATCGAATGCACAAAAAATTCTGAGGAATCAGAACAGACTATACCGGAAATTCAAATTGATATTGTAACAATGGGGAAACAGCTAGGTTTTGAAGATCTAAACACAAGCGATATTCAAGATTTGATTGACTCACATGATAAAGAATTAACAAACGAAGAATTAATTAAAACGCACATTTTTCCTGGCATTGACCGCGACAGAAGGTGTTCCAGGGAAGTCAATAGTTCAGTTTTGGAAGGATCATAATATATTAGACGCTATTAAAATTATTGAGCTAGCATGGAAAGACGTATCAGCAAACTGTTTAAACGGATGTTGGAAGAAATTGTGGATCGAATGCACAAAAAATTCTGAGGAATCAGAACAGACTACACCAAAAATTCAAGTTGATATTGTAACAATGGGGAAACAGCTAGGTTTTGAAGATCTAAACACAAGCGATATTCAAGATTTGATTGACTCACATGATAAAGAATTAACAAACGAAGAATTAATTAATATAGAACAAGATATCCTAGACGACGAGACTGATGCATCGAACGAGGTAGTGCAAACAGAGATTAGCTCTGATAAAATTAAGGAAGCATTAGATTATTTGGATAAAGTCAAAGATATTTTTTCAGAGCACGACGTTAACGTAGAGCGGCAAAGCATCGCTAATCGAGGAATCGAAAATGCAGTCCTTTGTTATAGAGAGCTGTATAAAAAATTTAAAAAACCTGCAATTCAAGTCACATTAGATAATTTTTTTTCAACTAGTCAAAAAAGAAAATCAGTGCAACAAGTTAGCGTTGGATCATCGAAGTCAGTGCCACCAGAAAAAAAACAAATTACACTTCATAAATATTGTTCAACTGGTGAAAAGGAAAATTATGTTAGTTTGGACTCTTCTGAATCGGATTAAAAACTACATGTTTCTGTAAAAAAAAGTTGATTGATGTTATGTTGATTTATGTGCAGCTACATATTATTTTATGTGATACAAATTGTATAACCTTATTTTTATTTAATTTACATTAGTATTATATTTACCTACTGAAATATTATTATTTTACATAATGTATTTAATTTGAACTGAATTGATAATTTTAATGTGATATTTTTCAAGTATGTACATACATTTTTGACAATGAATTTATTGCTAAATGTATTTTTGTCATAAAAAATCATTTCTTTTACTGTTTTATCATGAAATAAAATGATTAAAATTCCTTTGCCCCTTATAACGTTGTTTCGCCTAACGTCGCGATTTCTCGGAACCAATTACAAGCGTTAGGCGGGGTATGACTGTATACAATAAAACGTATAAAATTCACTACTTGGTTTTGTAGTAGTATTCAAAAACAATATAATAACAATTTGAACATTTTCGTTGCTATGACAAACGTTGCTATGACGTTGCTATGTAATTTACCTTCAAAGATTTTATGCCTCGCTCATTTCAGGCGGGGAAATATTTCAATCATTATACTTTTTGGACAGCGTAATTAAAAAATTGAGCATGTAGGGGAATATTTTTTTAAATAAATGTCAAAAATTGTATTCACAAAAATTTATCCTGGGTTTTAGACACAGTCTTAATGGGGTAAATGATCGGATTAGTAATCTGATAATTTGACAGTACTAAAGATTATTTACCCAATTCAAGCACTAAAATATGTTCCTGTGATCAAGCTACGATCAAAAACTTATTAATAAATGAAGGTATCTGATGAATATATAAATAAACCGTATCCGAGAATTACAATTACAATTCATCATTGTACACCATTAAATCAAATTGTTATCATCATTCATAAATATGATAACAGCATAATAAATGTATACACACGTATGTTTACTAAAATCAGAAGAAAAAACGAACGTTTCAAATTGTCTGATGTACTCAACTTACTTAAGATAATAATGATTGCTGAAATGAAAAAAACGAATTTTTTTTTTTACATTTTAATAATAGGAAAAGCATTGACTTGAAAATTTTAAATTACATCACACTTAAGCTGCAATCTCAAAAAATATGTACATACATACCATCATATGTACATTAAGTACTTGTATGTTCATATAGCATATATTATTATGTAGTAAAGTAAAATTAAAATGTCTTGAAATGTCTTCGTCTATTCCGGGAATTTGTACCTTTGTATTTGTTATATTTCCTGTATTGTGCTAAATTTTGAGATTAAAGTAGATTTAAGATTTGCACAGCTTAATTGCTTTGTACCGTATATTTAGGTGCCGTAAATATTTTTAGATTTTTTTTTTAATCTACGTATGTGAACAAGTATATGCTAACAGATTGCATTGAAATGAACGACTTTATAATAAACTTCTTATACTATGAGTATTTGGTGTGGTTCCTTGTTAAAAAGCAAAGACGAATAATTTAGCAAAATTTATGAACGATAATTTTCTATTTGTCGGACGTATACCACATCTACTATGTAGCCAACGTTTTATAATATTTTACTAACCCTTTTTTTTGCATTTAGTTAAAAATGTTATTTTATGTAGGTTCTAACATTAAGATTATAAATATTACAAAAGTGCAAATATTTTTGTTGGGTTGGTACTAAGGATATTATTTATGATTTTAAAAGTTAAGGATTTTGTGAAAATGTTTTGCCATAATTAAAATTAAAAATAAATTTATGAGAATATAGCTAGTAAGTGTAATGTAATATATATAGTTAACAACATGGGAATTGTACAGTACACCAAACTAGTTAAAAAAGTATTTATTAAAATCATTATAATGATCACCAACCAATGGTGCTGTTCAGAAATTTGAGAACAAAATGATGTGCAAGAGCTAATCATCGTTTCCAGCGACATGTAACCTTGCAGAACTGGATCCGTAGTGCTCAAAAAATCGACTGCTCATCAGAACACGACAATTTTTTAAGATGTTGGAAAAGATCAAGGTGTGAGTTCATTTTTGTTCACAGAATAAGATAACAACATCATTCGACGTTCGAATTTGTCATTCACATATCTTATGTATAGATTCATACAGAGGTTTGCGGTAATCGATTTTTATTTTAGTGAAAATGAACTACGCTCCAATGAATCATTTGCGCACTACGTTCAGTAATATAGTGATCTGCTGTTTTGGTGACTTTGCTTGCCCGCAAATATTACTGTTAGGCATTTAAAAAAGTCAAACGACACAAGTAGAGTAAAATAGACCGTAAATGGATCAACCAAGCCATCTAGAAACCAGAAGTCACATTATACTGTACATTTTGATATGTAATCAAAGAAAACTAGATTAGTTTCCTCCGGTTTTCTTTTTGTTAATTTTAGTTATTCCATTTATTCTGATTTTATAGTAACAAGTGTTTATATGAATGAGCTTGCCAAATTATAGAAGAGCAATTTTGAAAAAGATAAAAAACACAGCATGCAGAAAAAACAAATTGGTGTTTCGTATTTTTTAATTTTCCAAAATAAAAGAAAATAGAATGAGTCTAAAAAGAATACTGATAAGATAAAGTTTTAAAAAATCAAAATTATATATATATATATATATATATATATATATATATATATATATATATATATATATATATATATATATATATATATATATATATATATATATTAATAATTACTATTATTATAAATGCTTATGTTGTTCAATTAATAAATATTTAAAAAGATAATGAATATAAGTGTTCAAAGTGTTGTGCTCGATTGACATTACAAAATTATTTGACTCCATGAATACTGCCATACATTAGCTCTGAAACCTATTTTGATGAACGCAGAATCGCAGTGGTATTTAGCAAAGTACAATAATTAATTTTTCTAGTCTAATCAAACAGTTAGTAGTGCTCGGCTTCAACGGTTGGATAAAAATTTAGTATTTTCCCATTTAACCAGTGAAATGATTTTAAAAAAGAAACTATAAGCGCATTGAACAGCCAACTTCGCGATATAGTTTAATTTTTGACCAAAATAATCTAAAATGCAAAACACTTGAATTTATTCTTACCATGTGAAGCAAAAAATGAACGGATATTAAAAAAAATCAAGAGGCTAAAATTGACCCTTTTACCAGATCTTTTAGACCATGTTTTTTACATTTGGTGATCGTTGTAGGTGGTCAACCCAACGACCCTTTTACACAAAATTGGTCACATTCTGATCAGTTTAAACCATCATTAAACGACCGATGACAAAATGATATTCAAAAACGTATTAAAAACTTAGAGCAGTTGAAGTTCCTTCCACATCTACTAATTATACATATAATAATCTTATCCACTCAGAATGTACAATCTCAACTAATTGAAGAACGATCATCGGCAACTTAAAACCAGCGCATAAGCACACGTGTTAAGTCATTTCTCACGCTCTAGAGATTTGTGCTTTCTGTCATCATCATGGATTTTTGCGCCTTTCAGTTTTAATTGAATAGACTTGAAGACTGACTACAGAAATGATCCTGTGAAGTATAGTCTTAATGTTACAATGATTAACAATACTACCTAATTAAACTATATGCACTTGATTATAGCGAAGCATATAGCTAAAATTAAAAAATATATTCTGAGTGATAAGAGAAAAATATACATTAGCTTTGTTAAAGGCTAACCAGCGAGTCTTTAACACAACATGTCAAAACCTTACGGAATTGAACGAAAACAAATTTCTACAGAAAAGTTTAGATTCGGCTATTCAAACCGTAACATAACTTGTCAATTGTTGTAACTTTATAATGCAGTTATTGATATAATTAGTTTATAAAATTCAATTAATTTAAAATTAAACTAATAAATTTTATACAATTAATACTTGTAACGGTTTACACCAAGCTAACAAGGGCCAAATAATCCATTTTTATGTAAATACATATAAACAATATGAATCCATTGACAACAATTTTTTTCTTTTTGTGGTTGTAATTTATACGTGTTTTATTATAATATTTTTTTTTTTTTGTTTGTTTCTGAACTCTGCAATCTGTTCTGGGGCCGAAGCTCTCCCAACTCTTTCGCAGTTAATTTTTAACGTCCTACCTTACGCCGTCACCAGCCAAATTGAGGACGCACGAATACAGGTTCGATTTTAAATCCATCTGCACATTGCATTGCTCCAGCCAGCCTGCACTGACATGGACGATGGTTCGGCCCATGGATTCTGCACTCCAACAGGGGGTCATAGTTGTGTTCATCGTCATCACCGATCGAAATCAGGTGATGAAAAATCCCTTTTGCAACCCTCCCCCGTTGGGATTCGAACCCGGTACCTCCCGTCCCAAACACCGCAGCTTTAACCACTGCGCCAATTGCTCGGTTATTATAATATTTATGCGTGTACATATTAATATTTATTAATTAAAATTATGTGTATATTTTTAAATTAATATATTTTATATATTCCAGATGTGGGTTTAAAAAAAATAAATAAAACTTAAATTAGAACCACAAAAAAAATAAATTACATTATTGGTTTTGACGTTTCTACAAGTTGGTACGAAAAATTTCGCTCTGTTAAGTTGATGTAATATTTTGACGAAAGTTTCGTTCAGTTCTTAAAGACTCGCTGGCCAGTAACATGAAAAGTCTATTCATCGCACTATTACGTTAAGTTGTTAAAGACTCGCTGGTTGTGCCTTTAGTGTACTTATGTTTATACATAATATTTTTTTTTTTGTACGCTTTGATTATTTTTTTATACCTACTTAGACTGACTCATAAATCACAAACATAACCACTACGATTTAAAATATCAAATGTCACCAAACAGAAAAACTTTAAAGTAAAATAAATGTGACAGCACCTTTGGTCGTTTAAGCCAAAGCGCTGGGCTGATATTTTGATATACGGGTATCCATTACGTGATTTCAATCAGTGATGATAAACTCAACTATGAACCCAATAAACAATTGTTCTTGCTTAATCATACTAAATTTTTTTAACACTTAATTGTAATCGTAAAAAGTTATGTGCTGCATCGTTTATACGTGATGGAATTTTAGTTGACTCGTCTATAAGCAATGAGAGGAGTGGGATGAGCGATTTAAACTAAATGAACGATTAAGAAATAGTTCAATGTTCTGTTATATCAAAACTATTTATTATAGTCTTCCGCTATACTTGGTTTAAATTATTAAAACTAGATAAACCAATTTAAATAAGGTAATGGAGAGAATGTGATTAAATCTCAATTGGAAAATTTACAAAATGTAGAACAGCCAAGCTAGTTCTACATAACATCAGCCAATATTGGTAGAGTAGCCAAAATCTGTATTTGGTATAAATTCAAATGACTGAAGTATGGATATTGCAAAATCACAAGCCACTGCAGCAAATATAGCTTGTAGCATAGAGCAAATTAATGGAATAAGTACAATAATTGTTAATGTAAAGCGAAATAATTGTGGATTAATCTAAAAACCTAATGTGTAAAAAACCCAAAAAGGCTGACATAAAAAAAGGTATAGTCAACTATTCGATGATAGTTCTGTAAATGAAATTATGTTATGATTAAAAAACAAAAATGTTGGTCGAAACTTTTTATTTGATTGATGAAATAAACGATCTGTTGGTACATGATAAAGTATCACAAATCTTTTCACAATTTTTAGATTTAGACTTGTTTAGAAAAGAATTCTCTTTGTGTTTAAATTTAACTAAAAAAATATAAAATTGGCAAACTTGAAGTTTTGACATTAGACAGTTAATGATTTTTTTACTGCTTCAAGTAGATTTTTCATTCCTTGGTGTATACTCACTGAGTGTTGTATTTCTATTTATGATGCAATTTACAGTAATAGTTTCATCACAATTGTCAATAACCAAGTTATTAGATTTAGCGCGGTAATTTGGAGACAACAAACTAGTAGAAGCTATCTTTAGTTCTATTAAAACTTTTGCTAATTCTTTATGCTGATATCGCAGATGCACATACACATTTAACACCTATAAATAACGGCTTTTTGTTATTATTTTTTGACACTTTTCGCAGTTTACATTGTTAGTTGGGGTCACGTGAAAAGATTCCTTTAGGTCCTTCATTTTTTTATTTTTTCTCAATTTCAGCAAAAAAAAAGTTAATTTACATAAACACAAAATATAATCATTATTTAAATAAATAATTATTATTTTATTACTTTGTACTTACTATTATTTATATCTTAGGAGAAAAAGATACTGTCGAAACCTTCGACAGTCTGAAAGAAAAAACAGTTATAATTTTAGTAAACCAATCTTAACGAGCTTTTTCCAATAGTTTTCTGGTTACGACTTAATCTCGTAGCCAGACAATAATTTGGACAAATGACGTCCAAACTAGCACCAGTTTAGGGACATTAATGTTAAAACATTAAACTACTAATCAATAATTATAGCTGCACATGCAATCTATTCATGTATAATACTATGTTCACCAACAGTCATTTTCTAGGTTAATAGGTTTTGAAATTTATTTTCTGCAGAAAAGCAACACCGTCGCAAAACAAATCCAATGTCTCCCGAGTCTCATCGAAAAAGTGCTGCAAGATTTGTAATCTAAATCTTGAGTATTTGATTATAATATATTCACCAGAAATGTTCAGAAGACTTCAAATGGTTGAATCCTTGAAACAGTCATTTTAAACAACAAAGATCTACGAACTAAATACTTTCATGTACATTTTCATAGTAATGGGCTAGTTGTGTAGACGAAAACGAAACCAAATGAAATTTTCCGTTTATCGGTTTGTTATTTTTTTTTTATCCTTACTATCATTTTTTGAAATAATCGAAAAAAATGGATTCGTTTATGGACGTAATGCATTGATGCAAGCTAATTATTTTAGTTAAAGATTACCCCGAACTGCATAATAAAAGTCATGCAAAATACAAGAACAATTACTTAAAGGACCGAAGCTAAAGTTGCATTTATTTCACTGCGCCATTGGCCTTCCAGTACTTGGCCATTTGCTAACGTTAAATCACTATAATTTGCAGGACAGTACTGTAATAACGGCCGGCTTCTTTCTTGCTTTAAGGAACGTCTGAAATTTGTTGTAGTTATTAAAGCTGTAGCAATTGTGATGCTGCTACATGTAATATTGCGAGTATAGGAAACCCTTTTTTAATTTGAATTCCAATGCGGATTATTGGAACGTATTGCACCCTAGTTCATGAAAAAGTATTGAGCAAAGCATATTCGAAAATTCCATACGCGACCAAACTTAATTGGGGATTTAATTTGAACTCGCAAAATAATCAGATGCCTGCTGTTTTGGAACGGAATACACCGGATTACATATACGATTTGAACTATGTTCCCTAATGTGTGATACATAAACATTAACCATAGAGTAATAAATTGGGCAATAAAAAACGTAATGTATGCATGGGAATTTGATGAGACTGGCGAAGAATGAATGCGTAGATAGCATTACGATGGGAGTGGATAGCCATAGTTTTGAAATTAACTAAAAAATTGTAATAAGACTCAACGCCTCTAGACATAAACACCTAATCCTTCGTGGACACTTCTCGTGTTGTATCTCACTCGTAGAGAATTCGAAACAGGGTTTGAGCAAGGCGACCAGTCAAACGAAAATGCTCTTTTAATCCGATCTTTAGGTGTGAGCCAGCTCGAAGTTGTTGTCAATAAGCGAAACATGGTTAACCGATCTTAGCTCGTAGGTCCAATTCAAACGTTCTAAAATGTTTAAACAGTCTGAATTAAAAAGATTCAGATGTAACGTATGTTTCATGCTCTGAACTGAGCGGTAAAATTTAGTTACAGAACCAACCGATTCCACACTATAACGACGGTGTTTGGGACCTACACATCAGTTATTGACGATTTTAAAAAACAAAGTGTGCTATCGACATACTATTCCGATGTCGATCTGTGACAAATTCTTTTACAAGACTCGATTTAATCAGTCCATGTTTTATCTCGTTTTAATCAGTAATCAGTAAATGTGTATTACAATGGAGGAATCCGTCTTCTGCTTCTACTTATTGATTCCGCCTCTATTGTTAAATTTAATCTGCAACTTACAGGAAGGAAATTTCCGTTGGCTGGTATGCCTTAATCAGAATTCGGAACACACGAAAGTGACGAAGACTTTCTTATGTAATACTGTCACAGTTACTATAATACTCGGTATACGGATGCCCTTAGTAAAGTTTCCTCTAAAGGTAAATTTTTTATTAATTGAAATTTTGAATTAATTAATATTGGTACAGACTACAGACAGTTAATATTTAATCCACTCAGAATGTACAATCCCAACTAATGAAGAACGATCATCGGCAACTTAAAACCAGCGCATAAGCACACGTATTAAGTAATTTCTCACGCTCTAGAGATTTGTACTTTCTGTCATCATCATGGATTTTTGCGCCTTTCAGTTTTAATTGAATAGACTTGAAGACTGACTACAGAAATGATCCTGTGAAGTATAGTCTTAATGGTACAGTGATTTACAGTACTACCTAGCTAAACTATATGCATTTGATTATAGCGAAGCATAAGTAAAATATGAAATGTTTACCCTAATCTATTCCGAGTGATAAGAGGAGAATATACGATAGATTTGTTAGTGTAATTATGTGCTTACTTTTTTACGGTTGAATTACTTTTTTTATACCTTTGCTACTGACTCATAAATCACAGTCATAAACACTACAATTTAATGTGACCACCGTTGGTCGGGCTGAGATTTTGATATACCGCAGGTAAACACAATTTTTCTATCACAGGATTTCGATCGGTGAAAAAATTAAAATTTACAAAATGTAATAGTGTAATAGTGTAAAATGTAATAGTGAAGTTAGTTCTAAATGACATCTTCTCATATTGGTAGTGTGGCGAGGACATCCGCAGCAAACAAAATGTATATTTTTTTAACCTAGCTTTTATCTCGAGAACGATAGAAGAAAATTTGAATGATGTTTCTTAAGGACTGAGAGGGGCTTCTAGTGGTGACAGGGAACGATCTTAAAACTGATAAGTTTCGGAGATATAGGCCAAAGTAAGGTTTTTTAAAATAAGAACCTATTTTTTTGAGAGTTGCTTTTATTAAGCAATTAAAAGTAAATAATTATGGCTCACTAAAAATGTTTGTAAAGTGTATGACTTCAGAGATATGTGCAAAAATTGATATTCACTTAAGCAAACGAATTTTCGCAAAGTTTTACAGTGTAACATTGTAACAACAAATAAAAATAGATAATATCAATAGTTCTTTGATTTATTATATGCAATTGTTTATTTTATTACTATGATAATAAAAAAGTAAATGCATTTTTTACTCTTGAGTTTCAATTGTGATAAAATTACATTTATCTGTGAAAAAAAATGTTTTATCATGTTGTACAATAACGACGAAGCATTCGAATAGATGATCAGATTTCAGAAATCAGATTTCCAAAGCTGAATTAGAAGCAGTTAATCTAAATTTTGTGGGACGAGTAGAAAAATGTTTGGAGTCAAAAGGCGGACATTTTGAACATTTATTAAATTAATAAACATTTATATGAAACAATTTGTTTTCTCATTCGTTAGTCGTTACATTTGTATTTAACACTGCAAAAGTTAGCTAAGCCCACTAAATTGCATATACACTTAACACTGTAAAACTTTTGCGAAAATTAGTTTGCTTAAGTGAATATAAATTCCTTTCAAAATCCATTTTATAGACCAAGGAACAGAATTTAGGTCGTAACCTTAATGGAATTATGTGGTGAAGAACGAGTTGATGACAAAAGTCATATTTACATTATGGTGATTGTTAATGTAAATACTGGTTAAAGCACTTTGATGGGCTATCTGGGGGTCTATTATGAAATTTTTACGATTTCGTAAAATACGATCCGCCGCGAATATTCCTATTATGATTTTTTTTTTCTTTCGTAAAATCCGAAAATCGTAAAACTCGGGCAATTACAAAAAAAAAAAAACGTAATCGTATTTTCCGAAAACAAAAAATAAAAAATCCGACTGCTATATAGGTGACGGATATCATATTTACGAAAAAAGTGCAACTAGTTAAATCTTTACGATTAAGGATTGTAATCATTTACTTTTTGACATGTAAGTTATATATTATTTTTTTAAATGAATTTGATTAATTAGTTTATTAAAAATTAAAAATTAATTAACATTTTATTGTGTTATTTATAGGTCATCAACTACCGGGACCAGTTTGAAATTTTAATTTCCTTTATGGAAATAAATCCTGGCATAGCCAAAATTTTTTTAAATATGGTGCAGTTTAAGGAAAATTCGCAACACCTATGGAGTGAAATAATCAAAGAATTAAACTCATCTGGTGGGCCAGAAAAAACAGTTGAGGGTTGGAAAAAAGTGAGGTTATGTGTGAATGTGTGCTCGTAAAATAATAATGTTACTTATCTTATAGGTTTGGAAAGATTTTAAATACGCTACCAAAAATAAACTCAAATATAATAAAATACAATTAACAGGGACTGGAGGGGGTCCGTACAAACTAAAAAAGCTAAGTCCCTTAGAAGAGCGTGTTGATCGGTTGCTCGATTTGACAGGTGAAATCGAAGGAATTCAAGTTAAAACTTTTGGGTGTAAAATTCCAACACCAATACAAAGTTTAGAATATACCGAGTTGTCTCTCACAAATACAAAATTCAAATCCGAAATGCTTATTGAGTTAGTACAGTCGATCCAGATTATCCAATAGACATTATTACATCATCAAACATCATGCCCGCTGCCATTGCATCAGTAACTCTTAGTCCATTACAATCGATAAGTAAAGCCATTACAAATTCCACAAGACAAAGTCGAAAACCAAAGGAAACTTCTAAAATGATTTTGAAGCGACAAGTCGAAATCCAAAAAAATCATTTTGACAATTTTAAAGCTTATGTTGAGAATTGTAAAAAGTATCAAAGTCAGTTGATAAAGGAATTAAAGGAAACAAGAGCTTTATTAAAAAAAAATTTAATAGAAAAAAATAAGTTTAAAGTCGAGGAACTGGAACTAAAAAGAAAAGAGCTGGAACTTAGAGAACATGAGATAAATGCCAGAAATTAATTTATTTTTAATGAAGTTTTATTTTTTTATTTAAATATGTACATAGAATTTAAACACATAACTAAATCTGAAATTAAATTTAATTTTGACCTTATTTTTAATGAAATATGAAAACTATAAACTATTTTTTATTGAATCCCGAATTCTTTTGGCATTTTCGGCTAAATTGTTGGACATCACTTCTTGATTATCATAAGAATCAATATCATCCTCTCGATCAATTGTGTTTTCGTCTATCGGTACATTATACTTAATGCACAAGTTGTGTAGAAGACAGCACACATTCATAATTTGTGCCGCTTTCTCAGGCGTATAGTGCAGTTCTCCGGAGTGCAACAAACATCGCCAACGCCCCTTCAAGATTCCAAAAACACGTTCGATACTTGAGCGAGCTGTTGCGTGTACCTTATTGAAATGAGCTTCACTAGAGCCTTCAGTGGTTTTCCGGTATGGCGTCATCATCCATGGTTCTAGAGTATATCCGGAATCACCTAAATAATTGATAATTAATTAGTTTATCATTTATTTTTTGATAAACCTATGTTTTTCATTGCCTAGTAACTAAGACGCTTCATCTCCTGCTCTCTAATTGTGTTCCATAGCAATCCTATTATTGCTTACGTTCCAAATAGCTGAATCATGAGAACATCCTCATGATTCAGCTATTTGGAACGTAAGCAATAATAATAGAACGGCAATCGACAGATGTTATTTCCATTTTGAAATTGGAAGTCTTAAAAAAATGTGAATGAAAACAAATTAACTATACATGTAATGTATTTTGTTAAATTTTGAAATTGCAAGTCTTACCATCATTACGTTTAAACTGTGAGCCCCCTTTCTATTAAAAAAAATGATGCTCATTTTTGCGGGCCTTATAATATTAATATGTGTGCCATCGACACATCCTATAACTCCTGGAAAACCCGTTTTATTAAAAAAATATTGCTTCGCTTTACTTTTCTCGTCTTCCGATAAATCAAAGTTAATATATTTATCGCACAGTGTCGATTCCAAAATATTCAATGTTTCACTCAATACCACAGATACTGTAGGTTGAGCCATGCCAACTAGATAATCTTGCCCCACTGCCTGCTGGTAAGAACCTTCAGCTAGAAATCGAAGTGTGTTTGCTAGCTTTAATATGCGGGTGTAATAAGATTGAATACATCTTTGGATACTCGAAACAATTTAATAAACCTAAAATAATAATTTTTATTAATAACAAATTGTGCTCATTATTATTTACTACCTTTTGTTCGGCGTGTCCAATGGATTAGAAATCATACGCAGGCGTTGCCTCTTGTTCATCGGAGGAATCACTATCGCTTGAGTGAATAAAGAACCCAACTGAGTCCATTATATTATACACAAAATGATTAATAAATTTACAAATTTAAAACTGTTTAATTAATTTTTATTTATAAAAAAATTAATATACACACAACTAAACAAATAAGGAAATCAATTCTTAAATGACGCTTGTTTTCACTTTGACAGTAAACACTAAACACAAAACTAAAGGAATGAAGTTTGTTACGAGCGTCTATTTCCTCAAAAAATAATACAAAATGACATACTTCATTGCCTTAAAATTTACGATCAAAAACAATGTTTCATAATAGAGAAATCCGCCGCGGATCGTATTTTACGATTTCGTAATTTACGAAATCGTAAAAAATTTCATAATAGACCCACTGATGTACGATTTCCACTCCTATTCTCTTAGTCGTATCACTTCATGTGATGTGATAACGATCACATCACATGAAGTATAAAATGCTATTCTCTTAGTCGCTTCATGTGACGTGATACGGCAAATGATAGCACAAATGGCAGCACTAAAAAATGTCCTTACAATTTTGTATTATTTGACATTTATACATCAAATCAAAATTTCATTTTGAAATCTTTTGCTTTTGAAACTGTTTGCTTTTTTTGTGTGTTTTGACATCTTTAGAAACTGTTTGCTTTTTTTGTGTTATTCAGTGGATACAATTTAAAAAATTTTAATAAAAAAATGAGTAGTGTTGAGCTGTTTTATATCGACGAAAGTGAAGAAGAGGAAAGTGTGTAAATGGGTGTCAAGCGTCGATAATTAAGAGATGCTTGTAATCCTTTGGAACTACCAAATAGTTTGTAAGTTATTGCAAATTGTATATGTATTTAGTAAAAATCCTTATCAGTTTTTTTTTGTTTTTTCCAGATTTATTCAATACTTTCGACTTAATAAAGAAGCATTTAATAATATTCTTTCAATAGTTGAAAGTAAATTAAACAAAACTACCAGGTCCGGTTCAGTGCCCCCAATCATAAAGTTGGCGGCGGCATTACGGTTTTTTGCTGAAGGGAGCTATCAGACAGGTACAGGCAATGATTTTGTTGTTGGGATCGCTCAGTCCACATTTTCAAAAGTACTTAGTCAAATTTGTTTGATATTGGAAGAGGAATTATGTCCAAAATTTATTAAATTTCCTACGACCGATGCGGACAAGGAACGCATTAAACTTTCGTTTTATGATAAATATGGGTTTCCTGGTGTGATTGGTTGTGTAGACGGGACCCATATAAAAATTATTACACCAACTAAGAGCGAAAAGCACTTGTATATTAATCGTAAAGGTTTCTATAGCTTAAATGTTATGCTAGTGAGTATAAATAGTTTTTAAATATATTTTTAAAGGTGTTAATTTAAATTGCATTTATTAGGTTTGTGATCATCAACAAAAAATTACTTATGTAGACAGTAATCACCCAGGATCCAGTCACGATTCTTTTATATTTAATTCTAGCAACTTGGACACCGAGCTGAACGATAATTTCGGAAACGGTCAGACGAATACATGGTTATTAGGTAACGTTAAAAAATTAAAGTTGTTTATAATTTTGTTTTAACTAAGTACTTTTTATAATTTAGGTTATGCCGATTACGCTCTCAAGCCATACTTAATCACACCATTTAGAGCAACTGCCGCAGAATCGCAAGAAAGCAGATTCAACACAAAGCATGCCAAAGCTCGAAATATTATTGAGAGAACCATTGGAATGTTGAAAAACCGATTCCGATGTTTATTGGGTGCAAGACAGTTGCATTATTCACAGAAGAAAGCGGCACAAATTATAAATGTTTGTTGTGCTCTACACAATTTGTGTATTTACCACAGCTTAAATATGGATATAACAGAGTCAACATTAAAAGGAAATAATGACGAATCAAATGATATGGTGGAAAGCCCAACCTCTGATGTCGGGCAAAGAGTAAGAGCCCAGATAATGAATTCAATTTGTTAATTTAAAAAATTAGTTAATATTTATATTTTAACATAAGTTCTGTTTTTTTTTAAATACTAACTATAACGTTTAATAAATAGTAATTTATGAATTCATATTTGATTTTAAACTTAGGACTAAGATGTAAAAAATATATTTAAGATTACTAATTAAAAATTTATGAATTTTAAAACGTAAAATTTTTATTTAATTCAGTATTTCATATTTGGTATCAGATTCAGTATTTCAAATTTATGACTAAGATCTAGGACTAAAATATAAAAAATAGATGTTAAGATTACTTATTAAATATATGACTATAAATGTATGATTTAAAAAAAAATATTAAAGTTACTTATTATTTATATAATAAGTATGACTAAATTATCACATCTTGTTTCTTTATCACTTTTGTATCACTTGAGTTTTGCAATGATGCTCATTCAGTCAATGATATAGGCCTGCTTTTCTTGTAACGCCAGCTTTCGCTCCTTGTATTTCAAATTCCTTAATTTAAACTCCATACTTTGCTGGCGGTACTTCCTCTTTTCATTTTCATCTTCTCTCCACATCTTTATTTTTTTTTCCTTCAACTCGTAGAGCTTCCGAGAATACCGGGCACACTCTTTTAAATGTTTTGTTTGCTTTTCTATATGATTTGTTTGGGACTCAAGTAGTTGTCTTCTCTCTTCTTGATAGTTGGAAGAGATAGTACGTTTTCGCCTGTTTTCGTGTGCTGGTGGTAAAGTTTGATTTATATCATTATGGTTTACTATTGGTATTATTTCATTTTGTGGTGTTGGTGGTCTGATATTTTCTATACATTCATCTTCATTTATCGGTTGGTCTATGGATGACAAATTTTGATTCGATGCAGATGTCGTTTGGGTTTTCCGCGCTAACCCAAACGAATTGTTGGACACCGAGCAAGTCTTTTCAAGTGAAAGTAGACTAATGACACTTTCTTCTAACTGAGAGAATACGTATAACTTATTAGAGCCTCCTCCAGTTGCCGAGATTTCCTTTTTATTATGGCCTAATTTTTTTTTATTTTATTTTTCAAATCGTTCCAAACCTAGAACAATATATAATAATATAAGTTACTACGTGATGTATAATATGTTATGTATCATTGCCACATAAAAAAAAATACGGATAAATTTAAACAAACAGATTCGGTATTGATTTCTATTCATCATTCAATAATAATATATCACTAATTTTATTTATTTATATTTTCAATAATACACAACTACCAGATTATTCAGTGGAATATTTTTAAAGTAAATTAAAAATATTCATTAATTTAAACAGAAATCGAAAATTCATTCGTAAAAAATTATCCTTAAGCGGTCCCTACATGTACAATCTTTTTTCAAAATATGTTTGCAACAGAAAGTATTAAATACAAAATATTGACCTAAACCTTCCAATTTTTAGTAAATTGTGCTTGTACATGGATTGTTTGTACAAACACGTCGCTACGTTTGGGGATATAAAAAGGATAGAATCAACTAAATATGTTGTTTAACACAAAATTAGACACTATATGGAATAAATTGTATAAATATTTGTTCTTCGGTGATTAGTTGGCGCAAACAAGTTTTACAGTATATTTTTGTTTTATGTTGGAAAAACTTCAAAAACGTTAGTTTGTAACGTTAGTTGTAAACGTTAGTTGTATCTTCCTTACAACCATCAATTTAAAACCAGAAACTGTAGAAAATATAGTTTTGGCTAGTTGCGTTCTCCATAATTTTTTGCGTCAAGAAATAAGACAGTCGTATACATCATCGAAAAGTTTGGACTTTGAAAATAATAAAATTGGCACAGTAGAAGGAGGACAATGGCGCCAAGAAATGAACCAATTACTGTCTTTACAGATTTCCCATAATAGACATCCGACAGATGATTCAAAACAAATACTTGAACATTTAAAAACTATTTAAATAATGAAAGAAGTATTCATTGGCAAAATAGAATGATTTAATAAAATATAAATATATAATTACGTACCAGTTTATCGTCATTATTATTTTCACTTGGAACTAGATCTACTGCAGAAATGGTAGTTTCTTGGTTCGATATTTCGTCTAGACTACTTCTAATATCTATCTCTCTGAACCTCTTGATCAGCAGTAAATGTCAAAAGATTAAAGTACCATAACTTCGGGATATATACATCGTCAGTTCCAACCCCCGAACGCTTTGATTCTGCGACTTTTTTTAATTCCTTTCAGTAAGTGGTTCTTAGCGAATTAATTTTCTTAATAACAGTTTCCTTATCAGCTTCTTTATCCACTTCTTTAAGTTTAGTGATCAGTTTATTATAGCTTTGATTTCTTTTATACCTGTTGCTGTATTCTTTCGATTTTACTTTCCATAAACATGGAAGTTCTTTATATAAATCAGTAAATTCAATAATAAATTCTTTCGAATAACTTCTCATGTCAGTCATTTCTATTAAAATTTACATTGAGCACATTAGATAATTAAATAATAAGTAAAAACATACCATATAGTTTAATTATGTTGGCATAAAAATCAATCAGGACAGATATTTTTTTCTTCAAACTTCTTTGATAGATTTACATACATATAGTTTATTATTTGCAGCTACTTTGATTCCAACTTAATTACAAAAATAGTAAAACTGTTTAGGAACATTACTTGTTTGCACAAATAAAGCTAATAAAATATTTATTATTTCGGTTGTTTTTATTTCTATGATTTTGTTGGCGCATTTAAATTATACAAACATAATATTGCGATTAGTGCTAATACATAATTGCACAGATAAAATTGTATAAACTAATAAGTCATATTTGTATAAACGTTTAGGGAAAACGCTAAAAAAATGTAAATTTTAACTGTACAAACTAGTTCTTCAAACATAAATGTACATGTAGGGGCCGCATTAGAATGATTTAATATTGATTTTTACCTTCGCCACCCCGCTCCGTCCCTTAATGGTGGGCCTAAACTATTTAGCTGAATAGAAAAGCTATCCCACGATTCTTTGTAGGCTTCTTTCGAACTGCCGAATGTAAAAAATCCCTTGGATAGCTCGATATTTTTAAGCATTATATCTACCAAGCGCTCGAACTGTTTAATGTTTTTCCTATTATGTATATGAATTATTAAAAATATTTATAAACAAACATATAACTTAAAAATCAAAATAATATAACTTAAATTAAATTTTAATATAAAAATAATAATAATAACAATTATAATATAGAAACTTACGTTTTATTAGCGTCCATCTTTTTGTTCGTATCACTTACAAATAACAGGTGATGAAAAATACAATTTCAAGTGAAGTTTATCGTTTCATACGTCTAAGAGAATATGGCGTCAAGTGATAGTTATCACACCAGACGATAAACGTCACTTCGATCGACTAAGAGAATACCGAAATGCGATTATCACATCATGTGATACTTATCACATGTATCAGAATAGGGGTGTTCGCCTAATTAAACGTTTACCAAATACCAACGTGTGATACATAAACATTAACCAGGGCGTAACAAATTGGGCAATCAAAAACTTAATGTCTGGGTAATTGATGAGACTCGCGAAGAACGAAGCGAAAATTTTTGATGGGCGTGGGCAGCCAACGCTTCGAAACAAACTCAAAAACTGTGACACTGGTCAACACCCCTAGACATAAAGAGCTCATCCTTTGTGGACACATCTCGTGGTCGATGCCACTCTAATACTTTCAATCTAATACTTAAATGTAAGCCAACTAGGAGTTGTTGACAAAAAGCTAGACATCGTTAAACAGTCGGCAAATGCATTTCGATAAAATCGTAGTTGAATAACCAACCGAATTTAAACTTATCCATTAAGTTTGAATCCGTTTCTGACGATTTAAAAATATAGGATTCGGCTTTTCTGTGTTGGGTCGAATTGAAACGGGTGTTACTGTTTATGCGCCTAATGGGTGTTTATGGCTCCAATAAGAACCACTTTGGTGTCGATTGGCTATTTTTTTTAGTGATTATTAAACTCCAGTACCGTTGACCAAATAATTTCAATTCCAACCAAATTGTTGTGTTCAAACGATCTCAATACACAAGGAAGCAAAGCAAATTTTCCCAATAGTGTTTAATCAAAATTACTACAATATTACGATACCTAAATATTACGATATTTAATATTACGATATTAAAGTTTCTACTTAACATTAATTTTTTCTAATTAAATTTTTAAATTAAGTCTGGTAAAGACTACAGATATTTAGTATTTAATCCACTCAGAATGTACAATCCCAACTAATGAAGAACGATCATCGGCAACTTAAAACAAGCGCATAAGCACACGTATTAAGTCATTTCTCACGCTCTAGAGATTTGTACTTTCTGTCATCATCATGGATTTTTGCGCCTTTCAGTTTTAATTGAATAGACTTGAAGATTGACTACAGAAATGATCCTGTGAAGTATAGTCTTAATGATACAATGATTTACAATAGTACTTAACTAAACTATAGGCAAATGGTTCTAGCGAAGTACAGCTAACATAAAAACGTATTACCCTAATCTATTTCGAGTGATAATAGAAAAACATACACTAACGTTGTTAGTGTAATTATGTGTGCACATTTTTATTTTTTTTACGGTTGAATTACTTTTGTATATACATACTTAGTACAATGACTCACAAATCGGCGATACATAGAAATTTACATGCAAAGCGAAAATAATTAGAATAAAGCTAGTTTTTATGACTGCGCAGACTCAATTTCAATTAAAAGGTCTCAGCTTGAGTAATTTATGTTGTGCGTCACAATTTCCACTTTTTTACTTACATATGTTTTTTTTTTTTTTTTTTTTTTTGACCTAGTTTTATTTTATTTAGCATTATTAAAATTACAAATATAAATACATAATTTTAAAAACTAGTTAGTAAACTCCATATTTATGAAAAATGTAGTGGAGCTACGATTCAAATACAAAATATTAAGATACATATGAAATAATAAGACAATAAACTAAAAAATAAATAAAATTTTATAAATAACAATAAATTAATGAAAGATATTGAACAATTTCAACAAACAGACATATATATTTATATATTAAAGTGATAAAAAAAACGTATAAATTTCAAATTACAAAACAATATGAGTCATTAAATTATTTAACAAAACTATACCTTATAAACAAACAATACTTTTTGCTTTTTGTCAATGTTTAAGCAACAAAATAAAATTTAAATATAATATTAAATAGTATTTTTAAACAAAACTTCAACATCGCGAAATGTAAATAACCACTCGAGCTTCGAAAAACTCATAGTGTTAAAAGGAATTTTAACACTATGAGTTTTTCGAAGCAAGTAAGGCCCACTTTTTAAATTATTTAAATTATTTATCAAACGATTACCGCTAATAACATAAAAAGTTTTGAGAACTTTAAAAATATACAAAAACCGAAGTGGTAGTCCTTAAGTTGACAAAAAGCGGAAATGATGGTGTTCTTTTTGGCAAGAAATGAATAATCTTTAAAACTGCTTTTTGAAGTGAGATTAGGGATTTTAAATTTGATAAGTAAATGCCACCCCAACATGTTATACCATATTGTAAGTGCGAGTCAACTAAGGCATAATACAGACATTTCAAAAATTTTGGACTACAAATATTTCTCAAATAGAAAAAAATTCTTAAAGTTTGTCGTAGTTTCTTCTTTAAATTACTAATGTGATCTTTAAAGTTAAGTTGAGAGTCTAAGTGTAATCCAAGATATTTAAAAAAATCTACTCTATCAATTGGGACGCAGAGGGAATCACAATTATTATTGTTGCAGGATAATGAGTGATAAATGAATCTATACGAAGAACCATTTACCACAGAGCTCACATTAAAATTCATTATTTTCGATTTATCACTTAAGATCATATCATGCACGGAAAACCATTTTTTCAATAACAACATATCCTGTTCTAGGGCAGTATTTAAAGAGTACACATCAGATCTTGAATATAATAGTGCCATATCATCGGCAAACGCGACAATATTGCCATGCAATTCAAGACTAAAAATTGAATTGCAGTATATTAAAAAAAGCAAAGGCCCATTCAAATATTTCAAATATTTTTGAAAATGAGCTTAACAACGTTATTGATCGATAGTTATTTGTATTTAGACGAGAACCTTAAAAGTGGTTTAACAACACCCAATTTTAGTTGATCTGGAAAAATACCTTTCGATAAGCAATTATTAAAAAAAAAACCAACACGTGAACAATACTGAATATAATATTTTTAATGGTAATATGTGAGACTTCATCATTACCGTATGCACTACTAGTTTTCAATTCACTTACGACAGTTTATATTTCGTTATTACTGACAGGAAAAAAGAAACAATTCTGAATGTTATAGTCGGATAAAATCATCTTAGATCTTACATCAACGTCTATGAAGGTATTTTCTTGATTAGCTTGTATAATAGTGTAAGGAATATTAATAAAATAATCATTAAAAATATTTGCAATTGTTGTCGGATCTGTCACAATATTGTCATCACTAGTTTCAATTGAGTAAATACTGTTAGAGTGAGATGAATTACTTAGAATATTATTTACCACTTTCCACTTAGATTTTAAGTCCACGGCTGCGATAAACCTTTTTTTATAATATCGTTCTTTGGTCCTAGGAATCAATCTTTTTAGTTTGGCATTAATTTTCAAAAATTTATTATTCAATGATAAATTGTTTTTATTTTTTGCTACTTTCTTAGCTAAATCATTTTTATATTTAATTAAATTACATAATGAATCAGTCATCCAAGGAAATCATTAATTTCAGAATCATTAATTCTGAAATTTCGCCGTTTAATTTGAGATGTAGAGAATACTGCACTCCAATCGCAAGCATTTAAACTTTCAGATAAATCATTATAATTTATCTTAGTTTGAACTCGCGGTTTGTAGTGGGGAATGTCTTTCATAGTCTTAAATATTTTCAAGGCTAACAAGACAGAATTATGATCAGTTACATGCAGATCTAGGTTATTGACCTCAAGCGAGAAACGAAAATCGTATGATTCCGAAAACACATGATCAATACAAGTATTTGAAAAAGTTCTAGTAACAGTATTCAATAAAGACTTCAGACCAAACGAAGCACACAACAACAAATATTTGTCTCTCAAAAGCGAATCTTTCAATAAATCAATATTTATATCTCCAAGCAAAATTCTATGCTTTGATTTGTCTTCCTGAAGAAAATCGTTTAATTCTTTTAAAAATATATCTGTAGAAATAAAATTGAGTCTGTAAACTAAAATAAACGAAAAACTACCACTTCCAAGATTCATTATTAATTTCATAATATCAGCTGATAAATAATTTAAATAATGTTACTTGACAATTAAATGACGATTTAACGAAAACCCCAACACCTCCAGCGCTATAACGATCATTACAATTCGCAAAGAAGGTATAGCCATCTAAATTATAATTATTGATTTCAAGGCTGGAAATCCACGTCTCCGTTAAAAAAATAATATCAAAATCCGTATTTAATGAATTAATATTTGCTAAAAGAATATCGAAATTTTTACGGAGACTCCGAATGTTTTGTAAAATAAAATTGTACTGACAAAAATTATGAGTTGTCATCGAAAAAACTAAAAAAAAGTAAAATAAATCTAAAAACCTGTTTGTTGATAACATTACAGAAATGAAAAAAATTTGTAATAAAATTAGATAAAAAATAAATATTTTACAAAAATTATCGATAAAAATATGAACTGTTCTAATTATTTTGTGCTACAATGGAAGTTTCACATTACAGGACAGCGATTTCAATGAAACTAATCAAACCTTTAAAATTTAAAATCCTGATAAACGAAAATGAGAAAATATAAGCAAAAAATCTTATATTATTTAGTGGGATAAAAAACATTTTTCCGACTCGAACTTACCGTAAATGTTCTGAGAGTCGATGGTTTGATAGGGAGCTATGCTATGCCATGTATAAAATGGACTATATATTAGTAAAACGTATAAGTTACGCTTGAGTATCTAACTTTCTAGTTTTAAACAGAACTTCTATATCTGGTGAGTAAACATTAGCAAGTAATCAAGAAATCTGGAATTTGGGTTCAATTACTCTTGATCAGTGCTGTCGAGTTGAGAACGATCGGTCCATTTGTACTCCTTTTATCTCATCCGTATGCCCGTACTCCTCTGATTCATTTTGTACTCCCCTACGACTATAACTAAAAATATGACATATTTTGCTTTGAATCATGTATTTTTGTTCATTCTATGTTTTTATTATACCATTACCATATATTTATTTGATTATAGGTATAATTTTCGTGGTTATAGGGTTTGTTGTGAAATTGTATTATATTCATATTAAATCACAACGCTGCGCGGAATTGAAGCGAACCAACGCCACATTTTTTTAAAGTTGTAAAGTGTAATAATTGTTGTTTCCAGTTAGTAGATGTTTCATTTTTAGAGTACATTTTTTAGAGAAGGTTGTGTCTTGTGTATACTATAATATTGTGGGATAGTTATAGTTCTTAGTTAGATAAACTAGAAAAGAATCTCAAAAATAATTTTAAAATGGAACGGTAAGAAGATAAATAGTTTTTGGTTGTATTTACCTATATACTTATTGGATTTTCTTAAAAGCTTTTTAATTCGATGTAAAAAAGACGGAAAGGATGATTTAAATAATACAAAGCCAACATCTACCGCCATTTCTCGTGCCACAATATCGCCACCGCCAACCAAAAAATCTCGACAACCTGTACCAGAATATATACCAGGTAAGCTAAATGTGTATATTCAAGTGTTATAAATAATTCATTTTTACAGGAAAGTTTACTGCTTTTAAATTTTGTTTAAACTACAATATAAATCCCATTCCAGTTATATCAAAAGTTTCAAAACTTGACTTAAATTTGGAATGTGTACAAAACTCTGTTAACTTGAATATAACTGAAGTACATGAAGTAGATATTGCAAATGTAAGTGACCACAGTCACATAGATTGTAGTCCACCAAACAAAAAATCAAAAACTCGAAAACAACTATATAGGCCAATTTGGGCCACGAGGTTTAGTTGGGTTGAAAAAACGCTTGATGCAAAAGGGATGGAGAAACCCTATTGCAAATTTTGTCACAAAATGCTTACTAATAATACTGGACATTTGAAAAGGCATGAAAATACCGACATGCACCAGGCAACAATAAATGCGTTAAAATCACAGCCAGAAATTTTTCAAATAAACGCGGTCGAATTATTTAATAAAAAACTAACGCAAGTTAAATCGGCAGAGTTAAAAATTATCATGTTCCTCTTGGAACATAATTTACCTTTCGTTTTAATAACACCTTTGATTCAATTAATTAAATCTATTGCTTCGTATTCGAGTGTAGTTAAAGATATTAAATGTGGTAAAACAAAGGCAACCGAAACAACGAACACATTAATTTTAGAGGGCTTGGAAAATACTGCGAAGATTTTACGTAAACAAAAATTTTCTTTAATTATCGACGAAACAACCGATATCAGCACAAAAAAATGTTTAGTATTAGTCGTTAGATTTTTCGATTATGCCATTGGTAAGGTGTCAGATAAATTTTTGGGTCTCATTCAATTAGATAACTGTGATGCTAAAAGTATACATGGAAAAATTTTAAATTACTTCGAATCCATCAGAATACCAATAAAAAATCTAGTAGGCTTTGCTGCAGATAATGCATCGGTCATGATGGGCAATAAGAGCGGCGTAAAAACCCTATTACAGCAAAGCAATCCAGAATTATATGTAACAGGATGTATTTGCCATTCGTTACATTTATGTTCATCGGCGGCAGCTAAAATGGTTCCTCAAAAAATCGAAATTTTAGCAAAAAATATATATGCATTTTTTTCACATAGTCCAAAACGTCAAACCGAATATCAACAATTTCAGCAGTATTTTAATGTTAATAATCATAAAATTTTAAGAAGTGCTTCGACCAGGTGGCTTTCTTTTGAAAAAGTGGTCTTACGAATATTAGAACAATGGGTTCCATTAAAACATTACTTTTTAATTAACGAATTTGAAGCCGATTCGAATTTGGTACAAAATATTTCCAATGAAATGAACGATGAGAATAAAGTTTATTTACATTTTTTGGCATATATCTTAAATATTACAAATAAAATAAATATTGAATACCAGTCGGAGGGACCTAGAATTCATTTGTTATTGCCAACAATAAAATCGTATTATAAAACTATTCTGTCGAATTTCATTAAACCTAATTTTATTTCTGATAGCTTATTAGGTTCAATAAATTTTTCAAATGACGAAAACTTACTAGAATACGATCAAATATATATCGGGGCGAAAGCTGATTTATTAATCAAACAAGATACATTATCGACTAATGCAATACAAAGCTTGAAACATAACTGCCGGGAATATTATAAAGAAATCTGTAGACAAATTAAGAAACGAATCAATTTTGAGGATGAGGTGTTGGTTGCTGTACAAGCCCTAAATCAAAAACAAAAGGTTCCTACACTCACACAGCTAATTAAACGATTTCCTAACCTCATTGAAGAAGACCTAATAGAACAATTGGATGAAGAATGGAGGCTATTTTTGCATCAGGAGTACGTTAACTGCAATTTACAGTTTGAAGAGTTTTGGACCGAAATTTTCAATTTAAAAAATGCACTGGGTGATAAGATGTATCCAAATTTAATAAATTTTATTGGAACGATCATAAGTTTACTGCACAGTAGTGCAACGGCGGAACGTGTATTTTCGCAAGTAGTTTTGATAAAAAATAAACAAAGGAACTCTTTATTGACATGTACGGTTAATAAAATCCTTATGGCAAAGGAGATGTTAAAAAGAAGTGACGCAACTAAATGGATTCCATCCAAAAATTTGTTAATGAAGTATAAAAAATAATTTAAACCTAAGCAATTACTAATTATTGATTATATACTATATATTAATTAAATATGCTTAGATAAAGTATACTAGTAAATATTAATCTTGTAATCTCGTAAACACATAGAATGTGATACTATTTATATAATTTTAAATAATTTTTTTTGGTTTTCAACTGCAAAACAAGACACTAAAATTTGAATGGAATGATAATAAATAATTTATTATTTTTCAATGTAGTTTATTAATAATATGTAATTATTTTGTGATAACGTAAACACATGGAATGTGATATTCTTTAATTATTAGTTAAACTATTTTTTTTTTAATAAAGTCTTTAATTTAACAATAAACATTATATGTATTAATAATAATAAATATTTACTACGCTTTAAATAATTTTTTAATTTTTTTTTGTATTGAAACTTATAGGTATTATGTTAATTGGGGAAATTGAAAATCAAACTTCTTCTTTATGTGACTTCTGTAACTTTTTGTCAATATTTTGTATGCGTACTCCCTTTTGACACAAAATACTCCCCTGCAAATGTGGAAAGTACTCCTCTAAGAAATTTCAAAACGACAGCACTGCTCTTGATGCATAAGTAATTTTTCATTACATTTCTAGATTTCAGCCAAACTGCAGCCCAGTTCCTGAATTAGTTTCTGCTATTATATAACTTCGTTATTATTTACCAGATCTTTTCAAACTGTTTTTCTTCTCGCTCGATGGAAGAAGGTACCATGTTACAAACCGGCAATATATCGGTAGTTTACAACTATAGGACAATATTAATAATCTCAGCTCCCGAAAGTGTTTGAGTGCGCGGTGCACATGTCACGGTTTACTAATTTGGCAAGCGAATAATTCTTGTATAATAAATCCTATCAGTATCGCCAACGAATAATGGTTAAGCTAAGTGAGGGCTTTTTAGTGATTTTGAAGCAAATTCATCATGGTTGTAGTTTAGCATCGTGATTAACCTTTTTAGTTATTAATAAGGTCAATGACAGTCTACTTAATTTGCTGTTTATGAAATTATGTTGTGTGGGCAGAGGACATGACTATTCAAAAAATTGACTGTGCACTTTTTTAGCGAGACTTAACAAGTTTTTTTATGAATGATGCGCTAACAATACAATAGAGCTCACGTTCAGCATATCAAAATGTCAAGTATTGAGTTTCCATAGAAACAAAAGTCCCATTCGTTATGATTATAAATTTAATAAAGCGTCCATTAAAGGCGTCATTAATTGTAATGACCTCGGGCTTCATCTTCAGTTTAATTTTAGCAACATATTGATCTTTTAGTAAAATAAATTAATTTATAAATCCACTCAGAATGTACAATCTCAACTAATTTAAGAACGATCATCGACAACATAAAACATGCGCATAAGCACACGTATTAAGTCATTTCTCACGCTCTAGAGACTTGTACTTTCTGTCATCATCATAGATTTATGCGCCTTTCAGTTTTAATTGAATAGACTTGAAGACTGACTACAGAAATGATCCTGTGAAGTATAGTCTTAATGATTCAGTGTTTTTGAAGAGTATCTAACAACATTTAAAGCATATTATGTTAGCGAAGTAAAGCGTAAACGAAAAATATTTATTCTAATCTATTCGAAATGATAACAGCAATACACATTTTTTAAATTTTTTTTATATAATACAAAGAATATATGAACGAAAGAATTTGACCTCAGGTTAATGAAAATTATATGTTCTAAATTTACAGAGGATTGAATCTGAATATATTTTTGTATCTTGAAATCATATTCAATTATAAAGGAAATGGAAAATCAGGTTAAAGTGACATCTAAATGGCACTGATATCCTAAAAAAAATTGGTGTAAAGCTGAGTTATTAATGCCTATAAGTATAACACGCTCGGTTACCTCTAATGTTCTGATAACCACATATTTGAATTCAAGGTCTAGCTTATAATACTAATGATTATTATTTTTTCTGCCATTAGTGTAAATGAAAATATTACAAAACCCAGTACTACATAAGTGCATTCAAATGAGAACGGCGAGAGAGGGAAAAAGTACTAAATTTGGTTGCGGGCATATAGGATAGTTCTAAAGGAATGCAAGCCTTATAGGAATGCTATTTATTTTACCAAGGTTCTTGAGAAAGTAAAAGACGAAAGAATAGGGTGAACAATTTTTTGAACTTTATAATGCATTATAGTTCATCAAACTAACTGTACAAACAATACGTAATAGTAGGGATACAAATAAAAAATCTTATTTACTATCAGCCTCACCATTATGTGTATCAAAATTAAGAAGACATAAAGTCAGCTTCATGAAAAAAATGAAAATATCTAAACTCTCTGAAGTAGAATTTGAGTTTCTCAAAATTTTTTATTTTTTCTAATTGTTATTCCGTGCTATTTGTTCTGGGCCGAAGCTCTCCCAACTCTTTCGCCGTTAACTTAACGTACTACCTTACGCCATTACTAGTCAAACCATGGATGCACTATTCCAGGTTCCCTTTATATATCCAACTGCCAATTACATTGCTCCAGCCAGATTGTACTGTCATGGACGATGGTTCGGCCTATGGATGCTGCACGCCAACTGGGGATCATAATTGTGTTCATCGTCATCATCGATCGTAATCAAGTGATGAAAAATCCTTTTTGCAACCCTCCCCTATTGGGATTCGATCTCGGTACCTCCAGACCCAACCACCGCAGCTTTAACTACTGCACCAATTGATCGGTTTCAACAAAATTTAACAAACCTCATCCAAATCCTGTTATGTTGCATTTCAGGATAGTATAAACCAGTAAGTTCTTATAACTGTCAAGCTGGCCTACAGCTAGACCCAGGACTGGTATTACAATCGCTGGTACCACGCTGTGGACATTATATTTGGTTACTTAACAATTTACGGTGGATGACAACGTCAATGTTGATTTCAATTTTGACGAAACTGGTTTAATTTGTTCCTTAAATTATTTTATGAATTCGCGCAAACTTAACACCGTAGCTGCATTAAATCAGCCTAGTAAATTAACAAATTTTTGCTAGTACTGTCAAGGGCCACATTTGTACATTTGGCAGCCCCGTCAAGTATTTTGTTTTAACTGAGGCTTTCTCGATTATCAGCAGTACCACAGACAAAACGTTCGGAAAGGCCAAATCGAAGGGTAGTCCATTCTGCTATCCAAGCAATCTGTATCCGAGAAATACAGAAATGACAGACACAGTCACACAGATCCCGAATTCCAGCGATTGATAATGCTGTCTCCAACAACTCACCCAAAATAAGAAGTCTTATCTTCATTTCCACGTTTCACTCGCGCCTTCAAACTCCAGGTAGAAAAATAAATTCGTTGCGACATATGTTCCACAATTCTGATCGATTCGTTTGGTAATAGTCAAAATTCATTTGATAATCGTTCCTTTCGTGAATATCGCTATTATTTATTGCCTTATTGCGGTTTGCTCCTTGCTTTATGGCGATTTCGATTGTATTATTGAACTACGTTTATTAGAGTATATAGTTAGAGTTCTAAGAGCTTACCAGTTGTGCTAGTGAAACATTCAAATGGGAAAGTAAGGTATCGATAAAGGACGGTTATCCTTTATCGATAATTGAGGGTTTTCCGAGTTGATTGGGAAACATATCATTGGCCAATTCCTCTCGATAGTAATGCTTAAAGTAAAACCGCTTTTGCGGTACCAAGTATGCCCCTTTGGATTATGTAATGCATAATTGGCAACCTTTAAATATGTTTGTTCTCCGACAAATAAAGCATTTAAGGCATTTCATCAAGGAAAGTTGCATTAGAGTTTTCCCCGAAAAAGTCGCAATTTCCCAGACCCACCACCATTACTCAATTTCGTCACTTTCTCGGAATGTGGTGACGGTACCGTAGATTAACCCTAACTATTCGTATATTGCCGTTCCCTAAAATTAATTGCTTAAGATAAATCAGAAAATATCCTGGAATCCCCGGACCGACAGGCTGCATTTATCAATTGTTCACCTTGTGCACGCCAACTACTATTTGACATTTTTCATCCAAGTCAATGCATCGACAACAGGGGTTGGTAGAAGGAAAGGCATCTCGTTTTATTCTCATAAACTCACCTCCTTCATAATATAGAATGTTAAGCAGCTGTGTTGTGCGTGAAACAATTCCAGTGGTATGTGGAGTGGTTCGAGTTTATTATAATCTTTGACCTTGCAAGTCTCCTCTGGTTGATTTACTTGTTTAAGTTATCACGCCGATTAACCATATAGAGTCTTAAATTAAGGGGTTCAACTTTAACATTTCGTACCAAAAGAGTAGTACCAGATACTCTCCCACTCGCGTTTTTTGAGAGGATATAATCCCTGGTCTGTCGACTTCCTGTGTTGAAGATAGATTGTGCGTTGATATGGATGATTTGACTTTACTAGTGATGACTATGTTGAGCAGATTCGTAAAATATTTGAAAGCCAACACCCTCAGGCTGAGTATAAAATTGCAAATGGTAAATTATTGGTGTGTTCATATTTTGGTCAACGTTATGTAAATACATGATCTCTACCGTTATGTAAATACATGATCTCTTCCGATGCATCGAGACGTGCGTCTTTTCATTAATAGTTAAATGGTTTGTAAAACCAGTAAAACGCTAAATGATTTGTTACAAGCTCAAATGGGAACGGTTATCGAAGCGACCCGATCCTTCCAGTTTATTTATCTAGACTCTCTTGAGCCATCCAATATTTGTTTTTGTGGGCAAGTACAAGCAAAACGAAAAAAAATTCTTTGTTGTATTAGTAACTCATTATTGCTACTCATTGTACTCGTAGTAATACTCGCGCAATAAAATAACCATCTCTACGGCATCTGGTGTTATTTGTCTGGAGCGGGAATAATTAGCAACGTCATATTGTCGAGACGCTAAAGAAGGAGGATGATTGTAGTCAGCCTTGGAGAAAAGTAGACAGAAGGACTGATTACATACAAAGCTGTTAACGAGCAGTGAAATTATAGTGGGGACGGTTGGAGAGGGCAATATCGTTAACCATTAAATACCTCGTTCGAGAGTGGTAGATTTGTTATTTTCTTACTTTTCACGCCTTTCAAAGTGTTGATAGTCAATGGTGGCAGTGGCTTTTGAGTTTAGTTTCTTACAGCTCGGATCCGCACTTCAAGAAAGCGGCAAACTGATTAAACCTGTTAGAGTATGACAAGAACTGGTTTAAAAGTTTGGATGAAGCCGCATTTTTTATAGACCATTCCAAGTTTTTGGATTGTTGATGGCTCTTAAATTAATTAAATAAAAAATATAGCGGTTTTCTAATGGAAGTCCTCATACTAAACCACGATTAGGAGATAGAAGTGCAATTAACATTTTAGAAACATTTGAAAATAATCACATGCAATTTGGGGAAACATGTGCAGATTCTGGATTGCCATTCCCGAGATTTATTACCGTTGACAACAACAGTAATTGATATTATTTCCAACAAAAATGTGCTGAATTTACTTACTCCACTCCTTATTATTAAAAGCAAAAGAGTGCTTTCGAGAATATTTTTATTTTAGAATTACTTTATTGAAGTAGAAATCGGAAGTGCTTCTTTCTTTCTGGAGATAGTGTTGCAGAAAACAAGCTTTTATACAAAGCTTTTACTTCATCCATTCTTTCGCGAGGTAATCGAGTGAAAGCAGTTGCTACTACGACAGCGATTTGATGGATAGAAAGTGTTACTGATCATGAAGTTGATTATCTGGGATAAGATAATTTAGTTTATCGCCCAATTTTTTGACGCAGTTGATAAAAGTTTAAGACTTGCACAAATGCCAGAAGCGATACAATGATGAAATAACCATTGTTATTAGAGGTAATTTTAGACGACATACTCCAGTTGTCTTAACTTAATTGTACCGTCATTCTTAGGATAAAGGATAGCTCGAGGTGCAAGGCCATCTTGATTCATTGGAGATGTTGATAATATTATTACCAAACACCGAACAAATAATCGTTGCAGACATATCTATACTGTATGCTCCAGGCCTTCGAGTAAAGAGATTGACATAAGTGCAAAGATCATAAATTGAGCCTTAAAATTGGTTGCTGCTTCATGTTGTTAAGAAATATAATTCCAAAACGCAAACTTTGCAATGACACTAGATTAATTGTGAGAAGCTACGAAGCAACAAATTCATTTCCAGCATTTTTATTGGTGCCCATAATGGTTCGAAATTTTTCAACACAAGAATGCTAGACACTCATGGTAGCGATTTGTAAAATTTTGAAATGGAAAGCAATTTCAAGAAAACAAATTCCTGTGTGGGTGCCTACTAATGACAATCACCAAAGCTCAAACAGACCTTCGACAAGATTCGAGCGTATTTGCCTAAGCCAGTTTTTACACAGGGACAGTTTACAACGTTTTGGCAAGAGTCAAGAGCGAAAATGGGTTATCACTTCAAGTTTGACACGGAATAGTTAGAGGAAGATTTATGAACATGACAGTTTGGTATACAACTTTAACTGAGCGTATGCTGAGTAATTATTATGAATAATTTTTGTTGTGCAGTTTATAAAAGTTATAAAGAGCTGAGCTTTAAAAATGTATAATAAACCTTCTAAAATATTATGTCAGAGACAGTGATACAGTCATAAAAAATAGTTTAAACCAACTATTTCTCCTATCCACAAGTTTTAATGCTCCAAATTTAGCATGTAAACAATTTTATGTTTTATCATTATAATTTATGTATCACTTTTGGCTGTTTAATTAATTTTTATTCAATTAAATGGTTAATTCATGTTTATTTTGTAATTAAATATAATTATCGTTACCAGCAAATATTATAGCACAGTGTATTTCCACGATTCATATACAACAATTTTTCACATCCCAAATTTCTTTTAATTTTTAATTAATTTTAGCAAAACTTTAAATTTACCTATTGCCAAGTTTTTCTGACAATATATAGCATCAAAAAATAAATAAAAATTAAAAACTGGAAGCATATACCATAATATAATGTAAATTATAAAACTTAAATTGCACATAAATAATTAAACAGGTAACTTTTAATATAATTTGTTTTTATTTATATATGTACATACATTTTATTTACGGTTGTAGAAATAAGTACATAGAAAATGGAAAATGTGGAAATATTTCATCAAAATTGGGAATGGGTGGTACCGACTCATTGTATATGGACCAAATCATAATAATAATAATATATAGCATGTAGACCGAAGTCAGCCATTAAAGCTTCTCTCACGAAACATTTAAACTACTATTGTTACGAATTGTGTGGACTCATTGAATATATAGATAGTCTAGCCAAACTAGCGCGATCTGATAAAATTGTATCATAAACTTTCCCAACTGTACTGGAGTGATTCATTTAGTTTTGCAAACAGTTACTGTTCGATTTCTAAGTTTCTTTTGATTTGTAATAAATATCGTGTACACTATTGAATTTAACGTCACCGCGGTCGTATAGTGATGGTTCCGGTGGTTCTGTATTCAAACCCCACTGCCGACTACATCGCTTGACCAACTGTGTTTAAGATGGTTCGTTGGGCAGACCACCTACAACGATCACCAATATTGTAAAAATGTGGTCTGAAAGATCTTGTAAGAGATCTCATTAAAAGGTCAACTTTAGCCTGTTACTGATTTTTTGATTGAATTAAGATGTCTTCAGCAGAAAATATATAGAATTTTAATAACTACAGTTTTAAACCGTTCGACCTTTTTATCGATCTCCAATCTCACCTTGAGCAATTTTGGCATGCTAGAACTAGTAAAATTTTGATCATAACCAAAATAAACAACCCTTCAAACAACAATAACAAAACAAATTATGTCCAATCGTCGCAAAGTTAAACTCAACTCAAAATATAGATATATAGATAATGAACTTAAAATAAGTAAATTTAACATAAAGCGTACGTCTGTTGGTCTGAGAGTGTCAACTTAAAACATAGCACAGTACGCTCAGCTATTCAAGAAGCTAAAAAAAGTTGATACAGGATCTTATACTTCACCTAACGTCACGATTCGTTTTGTTCAGTCTACCATCCATGTCTATTCAAGAAGTAGGAATTTATATAAAATATAAATGTCTCTCAACATCGCGTATAACAAAAGTTCAACTAAGGAAAACAGGAATAACGATAGTACTTTGTATTTTTGCTCCCTTCCAAAATCAACCACTTTAAACGGGAACGACTCAAATAATGATTTAAGTGCTTTAAGCTCAGGCACAGTTCGGTAAACTATGTAATATTAGATCTGGTTGCTGATTTGGTATCCAAATTTAAAAGGCCGATAAAGAATGCCCGTTTATAAATGTTAAAACATAACATGTGTGTGTCACCTGCGAAAGGATTGACAACTCTATATGTGTTGTTCAAAACTTAAGGAGTTTTTACGTATTCGGGAACAGATCAAACAAAGTAACTATCCAAAGTAAGGAATTATTCAATAGGGAGCATCAACCAGAATAAATTCTAAAGGTCCTCAATTCAATCAACCATTTAACATAGAAGCCTCAAGTTCTCCATTTCAGTGGTCAGATTTAATTAAATAAATATCGGGTCATATAAAAAGTCTCCGCGGTTTTTTCGCACATTTTGAACAAAAGTTTTCTTTATTGAAAATAAATTTTAAACCAGTACATATTTACCATTATTATCTATGACCTTTTGCCATTTTTCGAGCACCAAGAGAGTTTTGCAGAGACTTCAAACGGTCGAGTTGTGCAACAGTACAGGACCGAATTGATGTTATTTTACCACATTGCAGCGGCTCATAATGGACAATTTCCTTCCAATTCCACCAAACACACAACAAAACCTTGTTTGCCGTCAATTCAGGCTTTAATATCATTTGTGGGTGGTCACCAGCATTTGACCATGAGCGCTTGCATTTGATATTCTCGTAGTTTACCCATTTTGCATCGCTTGTAATGATTCGGTTCAAAAGTGGTTCGATTACGTTGCGTGTCAGCAGCATTTTACCGATGTCAAATCGGTTAGTCAAATTTCTTTGCGTTAATTCATGTGGCATCCAAATATCGAGCTTTTTTTGTAGCCTGCTCTTTTAAAATAACTTCAAACTGTCATGTGGTTAATGTTTAGTGCATCCGCTATTTCTTGACAGCTTGCGTGCCGGTCTTGCTCCACCAGTTGCAAAAAAATTCTAAAATGTCAAATAGAGCTCAATTGTCTTCCGCAATGAGTTATTGATGATATTGACATTACGAGCTTAAATCTAACCATAGTAGTTTTAGAGAGGATCTTAATCGCTTAGTCAACTCTAATAGCCCATTTATTTTTGGTGCGAATTTTAAATGCCACCTTTCATTTTGTGGCACTGTAGTAAATCTAGTAAAAGTCTATGAACCTAATTTGACTTGCTTAAAAGGCGGGCGAATTTTGTCTTTCATTCTCCAGACGTACCTACCACCCATCGTAATACTACAACCAATAGTATTCCTGATTTCTATTTAGAAAGTAAAGAAGTTCCTGTAAACTAGATTGGATCCACAAATGAACTTAATTCACTTTCTATAGAATTAACTATCATTTCCTATAGTTTTGTGTTCTATCGGCTTAAGAAGCAGCTGAAATTTTTGTACTATTTTTATTGCGTCGAGATAATATAAGTTAATTTTATCTGACTAAATTCTTAAGCTTATCAAGCTGCGTATTGTGAGGCGTGGGCAATAGTTAAGAAGTCGTGGTCTCTAACTAAAAATCGTTATTAATATGTTAACGCAGTAATTATAGGCAGAAAATCTAGGATATTGATAAGACTTAATGGTAGGATAAGTTTAAAGTTTTGGCAAAGAATCTAAACTAGACTGGCATACGGTGAGACTATTAAAAAAATACTCTTGCGGTACTACCATTAACCCATCCGGATGGTAGTAGTAAAATTATTGATTAAAATTAAAAATGCCAATTATTTGCCCAACATTTTTATAAAACTTTTAGGACTGTGGTCACATGCCAGAATAAGAAGAGATTAAAAAAGAATTAGAGTTAACCATGTGGTAACCGATGCTTCATGTATCAATAAAAGAGGTCAAAGGCATTATAACAGCCGTCCACTCAAAGCACCCGGTCAAGATTTAATTTTCAGTGTCTTCTTAAAACATCTTCCGGAGTCTGGACTTACATTTCTAACAAACTAATTATCGCACTGTATCAGACTGTCTAATTTTCGTTCTTGTTGGGAAATAACGAAAGTGGTTACAATAATTAGGCAAGGAAGTAACCCATGTAAAGTATCGGTCAGTAAAATATTTGAATGAATCATCAAAAATGAACTAAAAGACTTTATTGGAGAAAACAATTTGTTAAGACGGCAACAATTCGGTTTTCGGTACCAACATTCTACTATCCACCAAGTCGAACGCATAACTCAGCATGCTAAAACCCAAACGGACTTTAAAAAATCTACCGGCATAGTCTTTCTTGACCTATAAAAGGCATTTGATTCAGCCTGACTAATAGTATTTTGCATGCATAAACATTATTCTCGAAGTAGAGGGTACCTGGACAAAAATCAGAAAACTGGCATAATTAAAAAACAAGAGTGCCGTGGACAGCTTCATTTAAACATTTTTGGATATAAAATACGAAGAACCGTATTGCGGAACTTTGCTTGGTTCACATAAAAAGTTGAAAAGGATTAGCAAAACTGAGAAGATTTCTATTAATTTATTTGCAATCGATGTGATGGGCTAGAAACAAGCGAGGCTAGTAAAACTTATTCTTACATAATGCCACCAAGTTCATATACTGTTCTTTCAACCAACAATGCCAATTCAATCACTGAATTTAATGAATACCCGTTGTGTAATGAAAAATGTATCACTTTATGAGTGTGAGAATTTCCGAGCACTTATACCAAAGTTTAAGTAAGATGATAAATGTTTTCTTAAAATGCCCTTCTACAACACATAAAAACAATCGATGCCGATAAAAATATTGTTTTTTAAATGTGGTTATAGGTATCCTAGCACCCTGCACGATGTAATAGCAAACAATAAAATCCTTATACTCTTACTTCTACCTGAATAGTTAATAAAAGTATGCAATATTATCAACGACCGTAGTAAATGCTTCTGATCATAGCGATCGCATGCTAGAGTAGGTAGTAGAGTATAATTTACAAGACTCGGGATCCATATATTATTTATTTCCGAGTTATATACCGGAAGACTGCAACTACACCGAGCTGGACCCATAACTTCACTGGTGGGTTGGAACGTCGAATATATATCAACCTAAGGGCAAAGCATGCATCGAAATACGAGCTTTATAGATACAACCATTCAGTTATATTAACTATTTCTCTGGAAAACCGTAAAATACCGTATCTGATTTCAGTTTTAGAGGCAAATCAAATGAGTGGAGTGCATTATATCTCAATAAAAAGGTAGTGAGAATTAATGAAGCTTTAAGTGATTTTAGTACCGTAGACGTTACACTAATACTATTTTTAAACTTAAAACTGTATGGTTTCACGGATAATCTGGCCTTAACGTATATAGCCAAATCTAAATCGGATGTTACCTTTATGGTTAATTCTGACCTTAATTACACCAACAAGTAATTTATCAATATACCTCTAAATATACTCCCGCTATATGTCATCGGGATTACTTGCATATTTAGGTAGCATCTGGGAATTCATTTGGACTCTAATCTTAATTGGAAAATGTATATGTTTCCCAGCTGAAATTGTATATTACGTCAGCGTCTCGTATATTGTATCTACTTCATAGCCTCTGTCTCGTGTCTCTGTTGATTACTATCTTTCATTTTCTGGTTCTGGGTAAAATGGGTTATCTAATGTTATTGGATATTATTGACACGTAAATAAGAAGAGTTTAGCGGGAAATACTCAAATTGCAGATTAATTTGATTAATTACAAAATATAGTGGCTTTTTGGAAAGATTAAAGAAAATTTTAAAAAAATTACCAAACAAATGTTTGAAGTATCATAGTAAAATTAGGCTGTTTGCTGATGATAATTGGCTATTTTATAATTATAGTACTATTGAAAACTTTACTCTGAGGGAACTGAGCGATTTATCGATTTTGAATGAATTTTTTAATAGTAATAAAGTATATAGATATATAGTGTTTTGGATTTTATGAAAACTAAATTTATAATTTTCCAGTACACAAGAGGGTTAATATCACTGCTAATATTAGAGTTTCCATCTCTAACAGTAAAAACCAAAACCTAGCACACCCCAGCTAAGATGGCGCCTCATACGCCAACGGCTGCGTGGCTAAGAGGTTTCTCAGTGGATAGCATGTTAACTCCAAATTTGACAACATTTGGTTTAAACCTATAGCCTTCCTATGATAACGCAGAGCTCTATCATGGGTGACTGTTACTTCTCGTGCTACTCGTAGGAATTAAAATGATAAGAAATAAGAATCCTAAATAAATTAGAATACGGGACGCATGATTGGGTCTCTAACAGCATCACTTTCCTAATAACACGATAAAGAGATTTTCAACTCTAAAGGTTCCAAATGTAAATAGTGATACACTACCATTAAAGACGGCTGCGATAGTCACCTGTTCTAGGTTTAGAAAGAAAAACCAATTTGATAATGAGAAAATCAAAAAAGGCAATGCAAATATCACATAAATAAAAGGAAAAACGCTGAGTCATCCTCAGACATGAGCACCAGTGTGAACATATCGGGAGCAAAGGTAAACCAATTACCAACTATCAGCAAGACCATGAAAGAAAAACCACCACCACCAATCAATATCACAATCGATAAATTGAGCTTTATCTAAGCGTTAATGAAAGAAGTGACAGAAAACGAGTCTAAGATTGTGTCGCTAAACAACAATGTCTGGAGGGTAAATATGCCTGATCCAGACGGTTATAGATAACTTTAAACTGCATTGAATGATAAAGGTCTCCAATGGTATACATATGAAGACAAAAATTCCAGACCCGCATTAGAGTATTTGCTAGCGGTCTACATCAAACATGCACATCAAATAAGATATTTGAAGACCTCAAAAGAAAAAATTGGACGGACTTAGGTGCAGTTAATATGTTTAAAACTGTAAAGAGGTCTACCGGCAACGGAGGGCTTGTTTAGTTAAAAAACTAAAGGTACCACTATTCACTCTGACCTTTGAAAACTTCGATAAAATTAAGAACATATTTAACATTAGTTATATCTTAGGAATGGATGTCCAAATGGAACCATTAAATAAATCAACAGGGATCATACCACAATGCAAAATTGTCAGGCAACAAAACAACCACACGCAAAAATACTGCAATCGTGAAACCAGATGAGCAAAATGTGCGGGAAAGCATGATACAAAAAGATGCGTGAAAGATAAGAACACTCCAACACTCAAGGAAAAATTAGCCAGATTTGTAGCAAAAACTTTGCTTTATCTGATTCCTCACTAAACAACAAAAAATGAACGAAACACTATGAATACGAATGGACTTTTACAGTACCTTCCGGATCTTTTTGAATCTTTCTAAATCTTTTTGAATACAGAACCACTATAGAAAGCCTTATGCAAAAATAAAAGGTTACTCTTGGCATCATTCTATACATCCAGCAGAAAGAGCTAGCAGTGGAACAACGATCTTTATCAGAGAAAACATCAAACACTTCGCAGTTGTCAAACTCAAAATAGAGGCTATGGAAATTGTATCACTTAGCGTGCAACTATAAATAATCACAAGAAGCTGCTGGTCATTGCAATGTATTGTCCTTCAACGCTTCAACTTAAAAAGGATAATTACCGCTCAATGCTCAAAATGATGGGTTCAAATTTTTTAATAAAGACTTCAAACATTTGGATTGGGGTTTGAGACAAATATCACCTAAGGGTGACTATTAAAAGCTGGACGTCAAATAAACGTGATTGACTTTTTCATATAACTAAAGATATTTCAGAAAATAATCCACATCGAAAATAATGAAGGTTTATCCTCGGATCATTCTTCAATCATGCTTACGATCAGTGAAACAATATTTAAAAAAAAAACACCAAGATTATCAAGCGGGAAGACCAATTAGAAAACCTTGGCACTGTTAGTTGAGGAAAGTATTGATGTCTCAATGAAAAACCAAACACAAAAGGGAAGTAAGAAAGATAAGTAGAACTGCTCATAAACAATATTCAGATCGCAGCATGGAAAAGTACTCCTCCTACCAAAAATAAACCTCACAAATACGCAGAAGTAAATACGCGGGAAAATAAGAAACTTGGTCAGAGAAAAGCGGAAAGCTCACAAAATCTGGCATAGAAATCGAACACCAGAGAGCAAAACTATTTTCAATCAGCTCAAAATCAAACTTCAGAAGTTAATATAAGAAACCAAATCGGTAAGCTTCAACTAATATTTAATAGGTCTATCTGGCCCCAAAGAAAGTGAATATTCTTTATGGAAAGCTTAAAAAAGTACTGAAAAGATAAAAAGAGCAGATGCCACCAATCAAAAAAGCAGATGGTACTTGAGACAAAAGCCCCAAAAATTAAACTGATCTTTTTGCTGAACATCTGGAAGAAAAAATCTGCAAGAAATGTTTTGGAGTTTTTCTGGATGCTGCACTGGAGCCAGTCTTGTATTTTCTTTATATGATAGACATACCTATTACTGAAGAAACAAATATTGCAACCTTTGCGGATGATACAGCAATCTTGACGGTTGGAAGTACAATCGAAGAGACAACCCACAAATTACAGCACACAGTGTATGAGATTGTCGATTGATCAAACAAATGGCGAATACGGCAAGATACCTGGGTATGACGCTCGACGCCAAGTTAGAATGGAAAGAGCAGGTCAAGAAAAAAAGACAAAAACTTGATATAAAGTTCAGAAAAATGTATTGCTCATTGGATGAAATATTGAGCTTACCATTCACAATAAGCTGCTTTTATACAAGCAAATACTTAAGCCTGTGTGGACATATGTCATCCAGCTCTGGGGATGCACAAAGAAAACGAACATTAAGATTATATTAACGTTCCAAAGTACTGCAATACATTGTCAATGCACCTTGGTTTAGTAGGAACAATAATCTACATAGAGATCTAAAGATGGAAACCATCAACGAATAAATCACAGAAAATGCCAAAAAAAATATCCAGCGTTTACAACTCCATGAAAACACGAATATTCAACATATTGTTAACGATATCAACAGCGCAGATACAGGATCGCTAAAGAGAAAAAAGCCGCTTGATTTAGTTCCTCAGGACTGATAGTTGCTGATGTAACCGGAAGAGCTGAGCTTACTAGGAGTAACTACTGTGGTATAGCCCAACACATAGAATTAACAATGAAGAATTGCTATATGAGCTGTAATAACTTAGTCGTACTTGTAATAAAAAAAAAATAAATAAAAAAAATAGTTTACTCAAATCTAACAAGGCATGAGCCCCTAACACCAAAAAACTTACATCAAAATTTTTATATTCCAGTTTCATAGAACTTCATGGATTCAGCAACGCAAGTGATCTTACATAACATTAATAAACCCAACTCAAGTACATTAGCGTATCTATAAACGATAAGTTTTCGAAGAAAAAACCACAAGAAAGCTTTTTAAATGCTTTTGACAAGTACATTTTGAATATACAGAGTTTTGATAATATTAAAAAACATTACAAAATTTTAGGGGTTCCGCTTCGAACACCAAAGTGAATTTAATTAGACCAAACTGATAATAGTTTTTAGATGACTGCCTTGATACATACCCAAAGTTTTATTTATATCTTGAAAAATATAATTACCTCCCTTGGCTATTCTAATTTTGAATTAGAAATATGATTTAATCTTCACCTTTTGATAAAAATTGCAATCAAGGATGACCAGCTTCCAGAAAAGTGTTATAGTTGATGTAATCTAATATAGTACATATATGAAACATAAACTGTCAGTAGCTATAAAAAGTATTAGTGATTGTTGATCTGGATAATGAAAGAGTCAATTTGACTATTTCATTTTCTCTAAAAAACCTTAGGTAAAACAAAGAGTAAGCAAGTATCTCTATAATAACACGAGCTCTAACAATTAACGATGCTTTTATTGCAAAGCATCGATAATGAGACGCCCAATACCTATCGTAGTTAAATTTTAGATAGCCATCATTGTTTCATGTAGTTATTTAGTTATAGACGTGGGTGCAATATTCCATTATCGTTGGCCAAATGTAACTAAAATTATTCTTTCTATAATATTAGGGTAATAAAAATTAAGCTTTAATGAGACATATCGTGTAGCAAAATATGCAAGGCTTTTTTATAAAAGCATAATACATAATATACTATCATTAAAGTAAAATTTCCAAATATATAGTATACTTTAAAATGTAATAATTTACCGTGTGAAACATTTAAGTTGTCACCACTGCATATATCATCATATCCTAAATGTTATTTTTTATGCCACTAAATGGGATTTATGCTATTGGCCATTTTCTAAGATCTTTCGGTTAGTAGTTAAAACATACTCGGAGATTTAAAATACTACTGAAAAATAATACACCAATCTAGATGAAGGAACCATATCCATCTTGATAGTCAAAAGTACAATAATGTTGATTGCAAAAAACGTTAGCTCCAAAGAATGACTAATACGATTCCTAACTGGTTCAACTGATATCAAACGTATATATAGAAGTCAGCTTATGGCAGCACCATCCCGAATAAGTAAGAACAAAAATATGTGACATTATACTGAAAATTTGTGCTTCCTAGCTATATTACACTTTAAAATCATACAACTTTAAACTTCCATTCCACGAAATTTTCGCTTGTATTATCATAAATGAGTCAACCGGTACATCATATATTCATAATGCAGTACATACTAAATTCAATAAATATAATTTTATTGTATAAGAATATTTACTGTTGTGTGCTTTTCCTTTTTTATGTTAAGTAAATTATGTTTATGGTAAATTTATGGCAACACATTAAAATTAATTTAGCAATAAATGAACATTTCTTTGTAAATTTATTTGCATTTAAAAGTTTATGGAAGAGGCGCGAAGAGTGTGAATACGTGATAGAGTTACACATTTTAGAGCGCATGAAATGGGACCTAAATTTGAGTTAAGATCAATTTCTTTACAAATCTGAAACAAATAAAAAGTAAAAAACTCATTAAAGTTAATTTTTTAAAGAAAAGTAAACTGACGGCTTGATTTCTATATGGAACGTATAACCATTAACCACAAAAACATTGAACAAAACCACACTAAGAAAATGGGTGTCACCGACAACAAAAAGGCGATTATACATTTATAGTAATAATGGTTCAACAAATTAAATCACAATAACTAGAAAGCATACTCTGGTCTTATTTGAAACTCGAGTTGGCACAACTGCATCAAACTCTTTAAAATATCAAACACCGACTAGAAAACACGCAAATAATTGCAAGTTTTAGATGACATCTAGTATGACATCTAGAATATAAATCTAACCACCAGAATACAATGAATGATAGTTGCAGCTATCTCAAGAAGAACTTGCTTCTTAATAAACCAAGGTTGTCCAAAATGATGTCGTTTTGATTTTTTACTAAAGTACACACTTTGTGACTAAGTCTCGCGCTATGCAATAAAATCATATTGTTCAGGCCTTACCATAAAATCAAAATAAAAATTATGATTTTTAAAGAACTTGACAGTAAAGTTCACACATGAAAAAGCTTCAAACATATTTCTATAGATGAAAAAAAAATTAAAAACTTTCATGCATGGTTAAACTGTGTTTGCGATGCCAGCAAAATAATCCATATCTGGTAAAGATCGACGATTGTTGATTCCAGAAAATATCGTCGTTAACTCTGAACAAGTCAAAAAGATTCAAGTCTGCGGACTTGAAATAAAATATTCATCTGGACGGAGTTTTGGAAGCAAAAAGCAGAATTGATGAAATTGAAAACTTTGAAGTAATCTTCGGACGTAAGACCCATTGAAAATATAAACAGTCACTAAAATAAGTATTGCGGACGACATGGAGACTCAACACGAACAGCAATAATGTATCACGGCCGCACAACAAAGAAAAATGGATACAATTTGGTCTCACAGCTCGAATTTGAATACAAAATGGATACAATTTGGACATTTTTTGACGATGATTGGGTGGGGGGATGGCTTAGGTTTTGGCTGTGGGTTTTAGAGGCCTGTTGTGGATGGACTTCACCTTTGGTGGTTGCAGTGATGTCTTTCACGGGGCGACCAGTTGATTTTGATTTTAAGTTTTTACATTTTTTTTAGAATGAACATTTCATTTCACCCATACAGGGTCGGGAATTATTTTTTTTTTCGATTTGTGATCGGATGCCCCTTGGAGGTTTTCGATTTTAAGTTATAAGTTTTTGCGATTTAGTGCAGGTTTGGCGAAGGCTATATATACCTTTTTCAGGTCAAGTTGACTGTTTAATATAAATCATTATATTAAAGTGTTGGTGAAAGAAATAGTTTGGTACAGTTTGGAATTATTTTAGAAACTATCAATAATTATGGTATACTTTAGTGGCAAACTTGTATATTTGGCGGGCACCGTACATAATCGCGGCAATTAGAATCCAATCAATTTACTAATTGATCTAGATTTGATCTCGATTTGATGTAGGTTTGATCTATTACGATCAATTATATGAAATCTAGATTTTTCGCAAGATTTGTCCAACACCAACCTAAAAAGAAATGTCAATTATGACAATTCTCGATTTTTAGATGTCATTCGTAAATTTTGGCTTGCTGTGGTGGATTGTATTTTTATATTTTATAATATATCATTTGTCTTATCGATTTTATTTTATAATATACGCCGTGCCATTTGTGTTTTTTTTTTTTTTTTTTTTTTTTTTTTTTTTTTTTTTTTTTTTTTTGGTGTGTATTAAAATTAAATTGACAAAGGCCAAAAAAAGAAAAATGCAATTCGCCACTACAATAACAAAATAAGATCAATCTTTCTACAATTTTCCTTGGAGACAAAAACCCGATTTTTTTTTATTTACAGAAACCAATGAAACTCGACATAAAATTTGAAAAGAAAATTAATTTGATTTTTTGTTGATTGTATTTGAGGGTAGTTCGACTTGTTTTGAAAATTTGTTAATTTAGTTTGAGGGATTGTTATTTTGGTTTACAAATTTGTTGGTTTGCTTTGCATGTTTGTTGGTTTGTTGTGAGGGCTTGTTGGTTTCGTTTGAACATTTGTCAATTTGGTTTGGACCTTTGTTGGTTTGGTCTAGGAAGTAGTTGGTTTGATTTGAAAAAGGTATAATTTGTATATTTTCGAATTTGGAATTTTTTAATTTTATTTTTATACTTTTATATTATATTTTCATGTTTTTATATTTTTATATTTTTTATATTTTTATATTTTTATATTTTTATATTTTTATATTTTTATATTTTTATATTTTTATATTTTTATATTTTTATATTTTTATATTTTTATATTTTTATATTTTTATATTTTTATATTTTTATATTTTTATATTTTTATATTTTTATATTTTTATATTTTTATATTTTTATATTTTTATATTTTTATATTTTTATATTTTTATATTTTTATATTTTTATATTTTTATATTTTTATATTTTTATATTTTTATATTTTTATATTTTTATATTTTTATATTTTTATATTTTTATATTTTTATATTTTTATATTTTTATATTTTTATATTTTTATATTTTTATATTTTTATATTTTTATATTTTTATATTTTTATATTTTTATATTTTTATATTTTTATATTTTTATATTTTTATATTTTTATATTTTTATATTTTTATATTTTTATATTTTTATATTTTTATATTTTTATATTTTTATATTTTTATATTTTTATATTTTTATATTTTTATATTTTTATATTTTTATATTTTTATATTTTTATATTTTTATATTTTTATATTTTTATATTTTTATATTTTTATATTTTTATATTTTTATATTTTTATATTTTTATATTTTTATATTTTTATATTTTTATATTTTTATATTTTTATATTTTTATATTTTTATATTTTTATATTTTTATATTTTTATATTTTTATATTTTTATATTTTTATATTTTTATATTTTTATATTTTTATATTTTTATATTTTTATATTTTTATATTTTTATATTTTTATATTTTTATATTTTTATATTTTTATATTTTTATATTTTTATATTTTTATATTTTTATATTTTTATATTTTTATATTTTTATATTTTTATATTTTTATATTTTTATATTTTTATATTTTTATATTTTTATATTTTTATATTTTTATATTTTTATATTTTTATATTTTTATATTTTTATATTTTTATATTTTTATATTTTTATATTTTTATATTTTTATATTTTTATATTTTTATATTTTTATATTTTTATATTTTTATATTTTTATATTTTTATATTTTTATATTTTTATATTTTTATATTTTTATATTTTTATATTTTTATATTTTTATATTTTTATATTTTTATATTTTTATATTTTTATATTTTTATATTTTTATATTTTTATATTTTTATATTTTTATATTTTTATATTTTTATATTTTTATATTTTTATATTTTTATATTTTTATATTTTTATATTTTTATATTTTTATATTTTTATATTTTTATATTTTTATATTTTTATATTTTTATATTTTTATATTTTTATATTTTTATATTTTTATATTTTTATATTTTTATATTTTTATATTTTTATATTTTTATATTTTTATATTTTTATATTTTTATATTTTTATATTTTTATATTTTTATATTTTTATATTTTTATATTTTTATATTTTTATATTTTTATATTTTTATATTTTTATATTTTTATATTTTTATATTTTTATATTTTTATATTTTTATATTTTTATATTTTTATATTTTTATATTTTTATATTTTTATATTTTTATATTTTTATATTTTTATATTTTTATATTTTTATATTTTTATATTTTTATATTTTTATATTTTTATATTTTTATATTTTTATATTTTTATATTTTTATATTTTTATATTTTTATATTTTTATATTTTTATATTTTTATATTTTTATATTTTTATATTTTTATATTTTTATATTTTTATATTTTTATATTTTTATATTTTTATATTTTTATATTTTTATATTTTTATATTTTTATATTTTTATATTTTTATATTTTTATATTTTTATATTTTTATATTTTTATATTTTTATATTTTTATATTTTTATATTTTTATATTTTTATATTTTTATATTTTTATATTTTTATATTTTTATATTTTTATATTTTTATATTTTTATATTTTTATATTTTTATATTTTTATATTTTTATATTTTTATATTTTTATATTTTTATATTTTTATATTTTTATATTTTTATATTTTTATATTTTTATATTTTTATATTTTTATATTTTTATATTTTTATATTTTTATATTTTTATATTTTTATATTTTTATATTTTTATATTTTTATATTTTTATATTTTTATATTTTTATATTTTTATATTTTTATATTTTTATATTTTTATATTTTTATATTTTTATATTTTTATATTTTTATATTTTTATATTTTTATATTTTTATATTTTTATATTTTTATATTTTTATATTTTTATATTTTTATATTTTTATATTTTTATATTTTTATATTTTTATATTTTTATATTTTTATATTTTTATATTTTTATATTTTTATATTTTTATATTTTTATATTTTTATATTTTTATATTTTTATATTTTTATATTTTTATATTTTTATATTTTTATATTTTTATATTTTTATATTTTTATATTTTTATATTTTTATATTTTTATATTTTTATATTTTTATATTTTTATATTTTTATATTTTTATATTTTTATATTTTTATATTTTTATATTTTTATATTTTTATATTTTTATATTTTTATATTTTTATATTTTTATATTTTTATATTTTTATATTTTTATATTTTTATATTTTTATATTTTTATATTTTTATATTTTTATATTTTTATATTTTTATATTTTTATATTTTTATATTTTTATATTTTTATATTTTTATATTTTTATATTTTTATATTTTTATATTTTTATATTTTTATATTTTTATATTTTTATATTTTTATATTTTTATATTTTTATATTTTTATATTTTTATATTTTTATATTTTTATATTTTTATATTTTTATATTTTTATATTTTTATATTTTTATATTTTTATATTTTTATATTTTTATATTTTTATATTTTTATATTTTTATATTTTTATATTTTTATATTTTTATATTTTTATATTTTTATATTTTTATATTTTTATATTTTTATATTTTTATATTTTTATATTTTTATATTTTTATATTTTTATATTTTTATATTTTTATATTTTTATATTTTTATATTTTTATATTTTTATATTTTTATATTTTTATATTTTTATATTTTTATATTTTTATATTTTTATATTTTTATATTTTTATATTTTTATATTTTTATATTTTTATATTTTTATATTTTTATATTTTTATATTTTTATATTTTTATATTTTTATATTTTTATATTTTTATATTTTTATATTTTTATATTTTTATATTTTTATATTTTTATATTTTTATATTTTTATATTTTTATATTTTTATATTTTTATATTTTTATATTTTTATATTTTTATATTTTTATATTTTTATATTTTTATATTTTTATATTTTTATATTTTTATATTTTTATATTTTTATATTTTTATATTTTTATATTTTTATATTTTTATATTTTTATATTTTTATATTTTTATATTTTTATATTTTTATATTTTTATATTTTTATATTTTTATATTTTTATATTTTTATATTTTTATATTTTTATATTTTTATATTTTTATATTTTTATATTTTTATATTTTTATATTTTTATATTTTTATATTTTTATATTTTTATATTTTTATATTTTTATATTTTTATATTTTTATATTTTTATATTTTTATATTTTTATATTTTTATATTTTTATATTTTTATATTTTTATATTTTTATATTTTTATATTTTTATATTTTTATATTTTTATATTTTTATATTTTTATATTTTTATATTTTTATATTTTTATATTTTTATATTTTTATATTTTTATATTTTTATATTTTTATATTTTTATATTTTTATATTTTTATATTTTTATATTTTTATATTTTTATATTTTTATATTTTTATATTTTTATATTTTTATATTTTTATATTTTTATATTTTTATATTTTTATATTTTTATATTTTTATATTTTTATATTTTTATATTTTTATATTTTTATATTTTTATATTTTTATATTTTTATATTTTTATATTTTTATATTTTTATATTTTTATATTTTTATATTTTTATATTTTTATATTTTTATATTTTTATATTTTTATATTTTTATATTTTTATATTTTTATATTTTTATATTTTTATATTTTTATATTTTTATATTTTTATATTTTTATATTTTTATATTTTTATATTTTTATATTTTTATATTTTTATATTTTTATATTTTTATATTTTTATATTTTTATATTTTTATATTTTTATATTTTTATATTTTTATATTTTTATATTTTTATATTTTTATATTTTTATATTTTTATATTTTTATATTTTTATATTTTTATATTTTTATATTTTTATATTTTTATATTTTTATATTTTTATATTTTTATATTTTTATATTTTTATATTTTTATATTTTTATATTTTTATATTTTTATATTTTTATATTTTTATATTTTTATATTTTTATATTTTTATATTTTTATATTTTTATATTTTTATATTTTTATATTTTTATATTTTTATATTTTTATATTTTTATATTTTTATATTTTTATATTTTTATATTTTTATATTTTTATATTTTTATATTTTTATATTTTTATATTTTTATATTTTTATATTTTTATATTTTTATATTTTTATATTTTTATATTTTTATATTTTTATATTTTTATATTTTTATATTTTTATATTTTTATATTTTTATATTTTTATATTTTTATATTTTTATATTTTTATATTTTTATATTTTTATATTTTTATATTTTTATATTTTTATATTTTTATATTTTTATATTTTTATATTTTTATATTTTTATATTTTTATATTTTTATATTTTTATATTTTTATATTTTTATATTTTTATATTTTTATATTTTTATATTTTTATATTTTTATATTTTTATATTTTTATATTTTTATATTTTTATATTTTTATATTTTTATATTTTTATATTTTTATATTTTTATATTTTTATATTTTTATATTTTTATATTTTTATATTTTTATATTTTTATATTTTTATATTTTTATATTTTTATATTTTTATATTTTTATATTTTTATATTTTTATATTTTTATATTTTTATATTTTTATATTTTTATATTTTTATATTTTTATATTTTTATATTTTTATATTTTTATATTTTTATATTTTTATATTTTTATATTTTTATATTTTTATATTTTTATATTTTTATTATTTTTATATTTTTATAATTTTATATTTTTATATTTTTATATTTTTATATTTTTATATTTTTATATTTTTATATTTTTATATTTTTATATTTTTATATTTTTATATTTTTATATTTTTATATTTTTATATTTTTATATTTTTATATTTTTATATTTTTATATTTTTATATTTTTATATTTTTATATTTTTATATTTTTATATTTTTATATTTTTATATTTTTATATTTTTATATTTTTATATTTTTTTATTTTTATATTTTTATATTTTTATATTTTTATATTTTTATATTTTTATATTTTTATATTTTTATATTTTTATATTTTTATATTTTTATATTTTTATATTTTTATATTTTTATATTTTTATATTTTTATATTTTTATATTTTTATATTTTTATATTTTTATATTTTTATATTTTTATATTTTTATATTTTTATATTTTTATATTTTTATATTTTTATATTTTTATATTTTTATATTTTTATATTTTTATATTTTTATATTTTTATATTTTTATATTATTATATTTTGAATTAATTAATTTATAATAGCAGATAAAAATAAATTCAATTTATTACAGCCTACGACTAAGAGCAATTAGTTCTTTAATAGATTTTGTTTTCAGGGAACCTGTGCAGATTACAGTTGACTGGGGGCATTGCTGATACTAATGTTGCTAATAAGAGACGACAGGAATCAGAGCATTTCATTAAAATTGTGATTGTCTTGTGCTAACAGTAGTTTGAATATTGGCTACCGGGTAACCGGACCAATTCTGTATTGCGGCATTCCGGGAGTTCCTGGTTTGTCCTTGGCCGTACACTCGAATCAATCAATCAATCAATCAAAATGGATACAATTTGGGCATAAAAGCTCAGAAATAATTAAACGATTTAAATAAAATTTCATACAGTTTATATACTCAACAAAAGCTATCCGTAGAGATATCATTAAGCCCAATCAGACTTTTACAACAGATTTTGTCATTTTCGATTTTAGAGACAGCTCGATTTTGAATACAAAATGGGTACAATTTGGGCTGAAAAGCTCAGAAATAACTAAGCATACAGCAAACTCAACAAAACCTATTCGTAGAGGTATCATTGAGCCCAATCAGACCTTTACAACAGATTCGATTTTAGAGACAGCTTGAATTTGAATACAAAATGGATACAATTTGGGCTTTGAAAGCTCAGAAATAATTAAGCAATTTAAATTAAATTTAATACAGTTTACGTACTCAACAAAACCATCCCGTATCATTACTAAAAGCTTAGTGGTAACATTAAAAGCTTAGTGGTAACAGTGGTATCATTGCTAAAAGCTTAGAACTATAGTTAAGTGTTTTTGACTTCCTAGTGAAGTCTGTTAACTATTTATTAAATGAAGATGCATTTACCTAATATTTAATTATCTAAATAAATTTTGATTTCAGAATAACGGCTATAGCATTTTGATTTTAGAATTTTTTACTTTTTAGAATTTTGCAGTGGATCTCATCAATTATTATATTTGTAAATTATGCTTTCGAATAGATCTACCTTGCAACTTAAGCACTAAGGAATGTAGTATTATCCTAAAGGTATATATTTCGCTACAATAACTTTTTTTGTATCGAAGCAAATATTATTAAGTTAAAAGCTATAATCCATTGTATTGCTTTGCCATTGCCGTTGGTACATAGTATAGTTAGTTATACATAGTATATAGTTTTTCTTATTATAGATAAGAAAACTTAAAAGTTTTTGTTTTTCTTATATGTCAAATGCTAAAATTTATGAATTTTGTATAAGTATATATATATATATATATATATATATATATATATATATATATATATATATATATATATATATATATATATATATATATATATATATATATATTTATATATAAATATACTTATATATATATATATATATATATATATATATATATATATATATATATATATATATATATATATTATTATATATATATATATATATATATATATATATATATATATATATATATTATTATATATATATATATATATATATATATATATATATATATATATATATATATATATATATATATATATATATATATATATATTATAGTACCAATATGTTGTACATAGACACTAGTTATAAACGAAGTTTAGTAAGTTATTCTCGTTTTGTATTGAAGAAAGGAAAATGTTTCGTTTTCTCATGTATTACAAATAGGACGACGAATAGAAATTTCTGAGCACAAAAAAAAATATATTACATTTCAGTTTCTATATAGTAGTAAAGTTTAAGACTGCGAGATCCAAACAAAGTTATGTTTGTATTTCGTTTTACTGGTTGACTGCTTCGAAATCAATAAACATAAAGCTGTTCAAGTTTCTTTCTGTAAAAAAATAACGAAATATTTTTTTATTATTATTTTTAGTTTCAAAATATTTTTTGCAAAGATTCTGACTTCGTATATGACAAAAAAATATTGCTCGAAGATAGTAATGAATTTTTATTTAATATTTTAAGTCAAGTTTATTAGATTATTACACATTTGCAATGGAATCATTTTAGATTTATGTAACTAATATTTGTTTCTCGTATAAAAAAAAAGAGCTGCATGTAGCAGAGGAAACATGTTTTCCGGAAAGTTATGGAATAGTATTTTTTCTTTCATATAAATAAATTGGAATTAAAGCAAACCATTTTATTTATGTGTAATGCATTCTTCCGCCGATCGTTTTGGAATTTAAAAAAGAGTTGACCTTAATCAATTGCTGTGAGCACTCTAAATATAAGTTAAATATAAAGTTAAAATAAGTTTAAAGTTTTTCAGCTGATGGTCCTGAATATCTTTGGCTTAACAAAGCGAGCAGGTAACATTCAAATTTCGGAAATTGCCCGCTTTGTTTTACCGAATCTGGTCTTGATGACGAACTAAGCCGATCTAATATTTGTTGACTTAATTGTCCATTTACTTTTCTGGAAAAGTGACAAAATACTAGGTAGGCCACCGTTGCCAGAGTTGCTGAACCTTCCACTGAACATGCTGCCAGCGAAAGAACAGTGTTTTTTGTTGTCCAATAAAAAAAATCCTTAAAGGATTGATATCGTCGGCAGACATTGCTCTCAGTGGCTTTGAATTTAGCAAGCATTCAGTTTGGATCATTAAAATAGTCATGTCTTTAAAGGTAAGCATCGTTTCCTAATACTCGTTTCTGGTGGTATTTAGGCCTTCCATAAACCTCCAAAATTTGGAGCTCCTGAAAGCATGAAATGTTACTCGATGTTGTGAGACGTAGTATATTGCATGAGAGATGTACCCTTCAACATTAAGTAAATCATGATAACTTTAGCGCCCCTCAAACGTGATGTCGTAATAACCAAGGGATGATATGATACCCTGTTTTGATGAGTTAACCCATGAGTTGCTGATCCTCTTTAATTTCTTCAATTTCCCAAAATTTTTGAGGGTCACTTCAACATCTAGATGAAGATTAATTGGAACATCTTCTTTGCTACCTTCAGCAGAAATTTGCGTTTCTGCAATCACCTATGCTAAGTGCGTATTTTTTGCTACCAATTTTGCCTCGGAATTTATTTTTTACCATCGCTTTTTATTTTCGAATAACGTGTCACGTCCAAGGAGTATTTCAATTTTGCCTGCTAAGTGAAAACTGAAATTTACTAATTCCATATTGTTTAAGGCTCATGAATATTTTATTCCTTTGATTTCGGGTTTATATGATAATTTGTTTGGCTTAATGAATAACTTTCCATAGTTTTCTCGTAAGTATATCATCGATTAATCGAGATTTTCTGCGAAATGTTGCAAATCCTTTTGATACTCCAAAATTAACATCGCTAAGGCTTTGGATTAATATTCTGCCGATAGTATTTCTGAGTCAACGCTGGAAACACTCTGACATGACGAAGAATGTTTATGAGTCGGAATCGAACAAAGCTCTACAAAATTGCCAATCCCCCGTTCTAACTTTCAATTTTATTCGTGTTGATGGAAGAATTGAACTATTTAGGGAATTAGAATGACAACAATTAGTACCTTGGTTGGAAGCCAAACTAGTTACTGCAAAAAGATTTGAATTGTAGATGTGTTTGTTATATTTTTTCTGACACATACCGCATTTGCGATGGGATTTACACTGATAAACCACATCTGAATTGCGAAACAGTTAAAATTTCTGAAAGTTCTAAAGACACAGTCTCTACGCTGAATTGGTAAAACTAAAAATTTGGAGTATTCGTATAGCTTGTGGCATTTACCACAGAGTGCACATATTACTGCTGGTGCAGTGGGAATGGGCCTTGATTTCTGAGCAGGTTCTCTAGAAGACTGGTATTTTATGATTTCCGGTTTAACGCATTATTATATAATTTAAATATAATTTTTATTTACTTAACTTTAATTCGCTTTGATATTCTCGACAACCGCCTAATAAATGTTTTGTACCCACGTACCATAGTTTTTAACACATACTGTTTGTATGTGTAATTAAGAGATGTAGACTTTTAATATTGTAATAATTTTTTTTTATCATTAAATCAGTAGGCGGTAATTTTAAACTCCTTTGTTTAAATGATGAAAAACAAAAATTAAATATTTTCATTAATTTTGAGAATAGAGTAGTTTTCACTAGTGTAGAGTAAGTGTTGTGAATCAAAACATCTAAATAATTAAGAAAATTAATATTATGATGGCACAGTTCTCAAGTGCAGAATATATTAATATCAATTTTCATCTATTACTAAAAGACCACCATAAAAGTTTAGTTTTGAAATTGATTGATTGAAATCATATTGACAATAAAAAACTCATTCGGCAGAACAAAAATCATTTCAGTACCACTTCTGTGGTTACGTTATTTTAAATTTTACAAAATGATTCGCTACTCTTTCTTGATGATGTTCCTATTGGAAGTTGATGCTATAATTCATACAATAACATGATGGTGTTTCTGGTCTCTACGGTTCAAATGTTAATTAAGCAAACAAACAAAAACAAATGATTAGGGATTGTAGAGAAAATTCTAACAAAAATTAAGTAAAAAAGAAAAACCACTTAGATATTTCATATAGCCTATACAATTACCAGTCATATATATAAAACTAAGTTGCTTGCTATCCGATAAATATTTTAGAAGTGAAAGATTAAGATTAGGGTTATGTTTTTTTCAGAACCATTTTTTTAAGTACCTTGTATCTAAGCCCGAACACCTTGTATTAGCCTATATGTACAAGTTGGAACTCAAAACCATTCCTTGCAATACTCCTGCTGACATTTTTTTTTTAGGTTCGAGTATTTATCTTCATATTTTGCACAAACATGTGTAAAGTGCGCCGCGGAAGTTGCATATACATTTTTAGTCTGATTTAAACAGCTGTCCTCATCTTGATGTTGTAATTCTGGCGCCCAATGATTTTGGCGGCAAGATCACCACTAATAATGAACCATCGTTTGAAGGTATAAAAAAGATTTTCGTATTTTTGTTGTTTCAAGTTGTGTATAATAGCGTGGTCGACACTGGACAGTATATAACTGAAATACTTGCATCTTTGTTCGAAAAGATGGTTTGACTTTGGCACTAAGTTTACATTATCTAGGTGACACCCGAATCTGTGTTTGCAATTTCTTTTATTTTGATTTCCAAATTATTCCATTCTTTTTACGATAAAAAGATATTATTTTGCATTTCTTGGCATTTAATTACAATAAGTTTTAATCATACCTCCCACTGAGTCTGCTGCAGGGGTCATCCTGCAATTCAATATCGAGCACCTGTTTTTTTTACATTTTTTATGTTATCGATGAAAACAATAAGCATCCAGAGACGATATGAGACCCTTGAGGAACATCAGAAGTCACTTTGATAACGTTGGCTTCTGATCTGTGATTATTATATTATAAAACGCTGCCCGATTTTTTAGAGCTTGTATTTAATAGACGATCACATCTATAGACAATTTTCATTTTCATGTCTGAAATATTTGGAGTTAAAAATTCCCAGATTAACGATATTTTCACCTATGACAAACGAAGTAGTTCGTTTGAATTCTAGTAACAGATAATACATACCTCATCGACTGAATTTTTGCTCAACCTCATTTCAAGTTACGTGTGGCTTTCTACAGAGAGTAATCTATTGCTTCAGTTGCTGTGAGTCCATTGAGATAATGTTGAACCTGTCCATTGTTTTCTTTTAACAAGGCTATTTCATCTTTTCAGACCTTTCATCGTTTTGTTAAATTTTGTTTTAAGAGTGATTTATGTAGTTGCTATTGCCTGCCTATTGATCGTTTTTTAATAAAGAGCTGATGATGATTTCTGCAATTTTATGTAAACTGAGCTGCTGAGTGTAGTATCCGTTGCACCTTGTTTTAATACATCTGTTAGGTTTTCTACTGCCACATCAATTTCATCTTTTATTTTAGAGTGACATTTACCAATGATCTAGCTATCTATACTCATTGTTACACAAAAGGCCAGTAAGTTTGGAATTTGTTACCACTCAGTTAGCCAGTAGGTTGGGTGGATAGCAGATATATGATCCGGTTTTTCATCTTGCATGCATTCTCACAGTTGTTTTCCTTTCGAAGACGTTAAATTTGAACGCAATTGGATTATGTTTGGTGTTGTATAGTCACCTTGATGCTCACCATATTTTTGGAGTTCATAATATCGTTTTCTGTTCCTTATAAGGATAGCAGATCCTCCTTGTGACTTTCCGCTAGGATGCTTAGTATCATAAAAAATGTATCCTTTGATTTTGAGATGACTCGTAGCCCTAAACTGTGTTTCAGAAATCAGCATAATATTGATGTTGTGTTCAATAAGAAAATTGGGTACTTCTGGTTTACGTTGCGTTAGCCCAATGTTCCAAACAGCTAATTTAAATTCATTCATATTTGGTTTTTAATTAGGAATTGCATAAGGGTATTCATGTTTTGGAGCATAAGCCGCATATTGGTCTCCATCATTATATTCACCCATTGTTAATTCTTTCGTCCTTTGAAAATGGATAAACATTACCCTTGACAGCTTCCGATTAGGATATTTTTGGATTAATTGTAGCAGACATAGCCGTCCCATTGGTTTGTCTATTGAATATTTGGTTTAGCGCTTGTTGTTCCGATCTTTGCCGTAGAATCATTTTTTTCTTAACTTCTATTACACCATACATTCTCTATAGTTTGCGATGTGGTTTTCCCCACAATTACTGCATTTTTGAGCCTCCGGTTTGCTTTTATTTAGTTCACACTATCTAGTTTGAACTAATTTTTGACAGTTGGTGCAATGTAAAACCGAATTACGTTTATGTGGTTCCTCCACTACTATTTTGCGATACAACAGAGACCTGATATTATAGATCGCGTGTTTGTCTTTACTTTTTATTACTTTAGGTTCTAGCTCGTCTTTAAACAGTGATTGAGGTTTCCTCTCGCGGTTTATAATGTTAATTACATTTTTCACCTTGAAGTTTAACCTTGTCAGCTCTTCGCTGATTTCTTCAGGTTGCACAGTGGATTCGATCCCTTTTATCATGACTCTGATTTCAAACAATATGTGTACAATTTTTCTGTATCCGTCGATATTTTAGGACTGAATCCTGGTTTCACTAATGTTACCACGTTTGATAAAGGCAACAAAAAAATTGTAGTTGCTTTACCATTTAGCATTGACAATAATAGATTTGTTGGCGCTTCTCTTAAATAGGTTAAAGGAGGTTTCTCCTTAGGCTCTTCCTCCTCGACTTTGTTTTCACCTTTCACTTGCAGAATTTCAAATCGGTTTCCAGATGTTTCATCAGACGGATTGAATTTTACACTTTTTATCACTGAATCAGCCCCCTGTGGAGAATTTTGGTTTCTTTTTCTTTTTCTCATTACTGCCAATGTAACGTTCAATCCCGATACTGTGTGATACACTTTTATTTCCATTATTTCACTGTCTTGCACAGTTATATTTGTTTCGACACTTGATGAGCTAGCACTATTGATCAGGAATTTTCCCTCTATAATATTTATTAGTGCCATCTTGAACGAACGGTGCGAACCTTAAGTTATGACACTCCAACACTCAAATGCGTTTGTGAATTGACCGCGAGGTTTAAAATGATATATAAACTATAGCTAACACACTGTCAGTCATGATTCAAAAAATATGCAATAGAAAATGATGATACTATCTGACTCATGAATGCGTACTGCGTTACTTAAAATAGCTTGATTGGAGGAGGCAAAAACAGTGGTTTTTGAGGTAGGTATCAAAATAGATGCACATGTCTAGACCTTAGTGGCACTTAAGATTGCTAGCAACGTAAATCGATCTAATGTAAACAGAGCTAGTATGAAAATTTTTGCTAATGAAGTTAAGAGAAGCAATTGTACCTTTCCGAACCAATTTAATATAATTTCAGGTATGAGTCAAGTTATATGATTTTAAATATTTTTTACTGTAAAACTGGATGCAACTTATCTCTATAATTTAAGCTACATGAGCAATAAAAAGAATATACAAAATTTAATGTAGTTTTTACCGTTTCTAAAAGATATGTATTACAATTATTCATCATCCATAACTATACTTCTCAAAAATATCTTCCGTCATTGCAGGAGACTGAGATAGTACAGAGACTTAAGATAAATTTATGTTTATAAAACCGATAACTTAAAGTTGGCAACAGGAATAAAATGAGTAAATACAATATGTATCGTTAAAACTTTATCGCAAAAAGAGATGTTAAATTGATGGCTTGAATCGTAGCCAAAAAAAGCTTTTACATACATAAATTTTAATCATAAAAGTTGGTCAAAAAAATAAACTACCTGCTGATCAAAAATATCTACGAACAAAATAAAAATGAAAATATTTACAACTTTGAGATATGAAATATAAGTTTAGTGCTGATTTTTATCACCATTCTATAAAACATGTACAACTAGAATATATATATATATTTATCTTTTGAACCATCAACAATTTGAGTTATGACTAAGAATGCATTTAGAGCACCTCACATAACCACATATATTTATATGAACAACCTCTTGTTCCTTAATTAGTTTTTTCAGAGGCTCCTGGTGGCAGCTCAAATACGTCAACGAGAAACATAACTAAGTGTCTACAAAGGTATTCAAAAAGCTTTCATCTTGACGAGTTGACAGAACCACGTTAATTTTTTTTAAACCAATAGTCTATCGAGTTGATTTTTATGAAATAATACGAAATCAAACAAGACGGCCGTGAGATCGACCCTGCCGTAGACCACATCGCCATGAACAATTGTGTGTAAAACCGTTCATTGGAGAGACCGAAACGATCATCAATTGTAAAAATATGGTCCGAAAGATACTGTAAAAAAATCTTAGTAAAGGGTCAACTTTGGCCTGTAATGCTAATTACATTTTTGATTAAGCCCAATACAACAAGATGTTTGTAACACAAAAAAAAATAACTTAATTTATAATTGACAGATTTGAACGAAATTCTTCTTTGTAATCAGCTAAAATTTCTTCAGCTAAAGAAGTATGGGTGTCTCATATACTTAAAGAAAAAATGTTATTTGTTTTAATCCATTTTGTGTCGCCATCAGCTGCAGGCAAATAATTTACTAGAGTATTTCACATAAAATACTTTAACGATTTTCCGCCCATACGTGTGTGCATAGTGGTGCACGTGGTGGTGAGATAAGCTTTCTCCTGAATTGATCGTTACTGCCTTTGCTGTAGCTCTTTGATTTCTTGTACTTTCGACAAGACTTGAAAGTGATAGGAGTAATCTTGTGGTTGCTTGGTCATTTCTGTTGAGAGACTAAATGTTGATAATATTAACCTTGTGATAATATGATTGTTTAGCTGGTATGCTTATAGTTCTTCCCTTCAGTGTACAAGCAGAGCCTAAGCTTAGTATTCCACTTCCTGATATTTTTGTAGAGAATGGCTCTTGTTCACAAACGATACTGATCATACGTTCAGGTGGTACTGAATAAAGCCATCTGTAATTTCTTAGCTGAATACATGTAACGGACATGTTGGTCATCTTTCTTGTGACCACCTTGCATTTGTTATTCACTCTTTCTTGTCGTAACAGGAGCAGTTCATATAAAACATCATCTTCTTGGTTCTGATGGATAGCATGGTTTAATTGGCATATGTTAAAATCATTGGCGCTGATACAGTTTTGTCTTTCAGAAGTTGTCATTGAAGAGTATTGTGTTGCGATGCAAATATGTCACAAGAAGTTCCATCTGTGGCCGTATAAATTTAGATGGACTGTTGTGGGTAAGCAGCGATATGGGCTTATATATTTGGTATAGTTCCTTATATGGCAGCTTCACTTCAATTATCAAATATTTTCCTTGCAGCTATGTCTTGGTTGTCTTGAGCTGGTATAGTGCCAATATGTCATTAGTGTCTTCGATATTGGGAAGCATAAGTTCAGATGGTACATTTCTGGTCATGAAATCTATTTTCTTTTTAAGCTGTTGGGTTATCAAAAGACTTGTGGTAATGACTCTATTGTGCGTATCCAACTGCTTCGATCAGTGTATCATGAATTTCTTTGGATGCAATCATGCTTAACATTGTATGTATTGATAGAGCTAGAAAGTTAACTTTTTCATCGTGGTTCTCGAATGCCTCCTCTAACTGATTCTTGAATACTAGCCAATGCTTGTCTATTTTTGAAAACGTTTATAGTCGCGTCTATGATTGATGTTTTTCTATTTCCTCCTCATAACGCACCGCGGCTCTGTCATCTAGCACCCTGAATAGCTCATTGGCTATGTTACCTTCTAAGTTAAAAGGTCCACGTTCATTTTTGGCAAAACTCACCTTATAGTAATGAAACCATTCATTGTTGTGCTCCATTTCTTGTAAAGATTGCCGGAACGAAATTAGTCCACATGTACTTTCTCTTGATCTTCTAGCGATCCTCGAGTTTGTGAAGTTGTCGTTAGGATATGAACAATATTTAGCTAGTCTATCTATGGAGCGCTTATAGGCAGCCAGTTCTGCATAATAGTTGGTTAGATTTTAATACACTATTATGTTCCAGAAATCTAATATTACGTTCCGAAATCTCAAAATGAATTTTATTGTATATAAGCCATAGGAATTATTAAATACACATTAGTTTTCGTACCCAACAGTCAACATGTTTCTGTCTAGCCCTGACCACTAGCAAACGAGAAACATTTCAAGTAATTATCATTTACCAACAATCACATTTGTGATTTGACTAAATAAAAATACGGTCAAACATGCAACTTATGGATTCAAAACCAATATTTTGAACGTAATTGTGCTAGAGTTGCTTGTACGCCTCCGTGTAATACAATATGGCGTGCTTCAATTGTGATGAGGTTTAAGTAAATGTGATTTTTTGGTAAAATCAGTTGGTGCTTTTGATCATACTTAAGATGAGATTTTTGAAATCTACCGCCGACCCTCAACAAACCATTTTAGCGATAGTTTGTGGTTCTTTTTGACTTTATTCGTTATTCTGAGAAGTTCAATGTCTGTGGGAAATTCTTGTATTGTTTTAATGATTACATTGTGAGATCTATTTAGCTCGTCTATCGTTAGAAAACTTGGTACTTTCCGAAAACATGATGAAGTCGTTTTTTAAGGATAGTAAAAAATATGTAGCAGTATGCTAAAGTTCTTTTGATCTTAAGATCCGATGAAAATCGTGAAAAATCTATGAACTCTGGATGAGCAGGTGCTTTCATTAATAAGCAAAATCCAGACATATATGTCTGGATGTAAATTAAAGCTACGAGTACTGCATGAAGTTCGTCTGTCCTCCAAAGTGTTCGATTGAAAATCGCTTAGCATTTCTTGTCAGTTACGCTTTGTTGTTTTCTGCAGTTGTTAAATGGTAGTATGTTTCTTTATTAGTTACTTTCTATTGCTATACTTTAAAATTGACTGAGATGTTAGTGCAGAGCAGACTATATGAAGAAATACTGATGGAAAGAGGAAGATCACCGTCATAAGAACCAGTTGAATACGGGCGCAATGATGCCGGTACTTGAGCCGAATGTTCCAAATAAACCGAACAACAAGAGTAGGAATGGAAACCAACTCGAGTTGTCAAAGTTCAGCCCATTGTTGGTAAAGAACGCTTAATGCAAATAGCAGAAAAAATTAAGAGAAACAAAGTGCGGGGCAACCGCTACCTGGAGATTACCAATCACAAATGTCCTTTGAATCCGCAATGGTATTATAATCAAGTCCACTAGTGATGATGATATTTAGATCTTCTTGAGTAAAAAGAACATGAAAAAAGTCGGGCTGGTAGCTACGCTATTTGAAAAAAGATTACCCAAAGTAATTGTCTTTGATGCGGACAAGAAAATTTTGCAAATAATATCAAAGGTTATTTTCAAAAAAGTTTCAAAACCGCGTCTGAAAACCACAAGGTTCGATTACTGGTCATTGAGGTGTGGCAAAATGCAAAGTTTCCTCAATGTTAGGATTTCAAAGTGCTTAAAATGCCTTGAATTTCGATATATTGCCAAATCTTGCAGCGTAAAAAGCATATTTGCGAGCGCTGCCCACAGCATACGAATATGGTCAAAAATTATGTTAAAAATAACCGCAAGAGACTAAGTTCAAGGCCATTGACAATTCCTCGAAGTATGCACAGCATACAAAATGGCATTGAATTTGCAAAAGTTGGAAAACTATTTATGACAATTTAAGACCACATAAACTGTCAATTTAGTAATGCTCAGCTCAATTTAAAAATTTAAAAATAGTGGACCATGAAATTGGGCAAGGTGACAGCCATTAAATTATACAATAATCTGTATAAGCATTAACTCTATAAAGTAAAATATAGAGTAGGTGAACTAGCGACGCCTACAGAGTTAGCACTATAAGCGTGTTTAACCATGATGTAGAGGTACTTACAATCTCACAACTATGCGACACAACTTGATGTGCATGTGTTAAGCTAAGGTATGCTCAGGGTAATTTTTACCTAATAAGTTTCTCAGTTCAAGACTTATAAAAGAACCTGAAGATAGCATGAATCTCGATAAAATTATTAAGGGTTAAATTATGTGACTGGGGATTTTCATGCTAAGCTCAGACTGGTAAGGTCACAAATGAGCAAGGAATCCTCGTTGAAGAGTTGGTATAGCAAGAAACGAACTTTTTGTTATAAATAAAGATGGTCTGTCAAGCACTTACTTCCATAAAGTAATCAGTCAAATACAAATGTTACGCTTGTGTATAGTTGGTTAATGAGAAAACCATCTTGAAAGACTACAGATCACCAACATGCAACAATCAAGAGGAAACGCAACATTTTTCAAAAAAGGACTCTAATGCAAGATTACAAAAGAATGCGGATATATTTAGCATGCCGTAAAGAAGATCATTACAGGGGATGGTAAAGCGGAATCATGTGAAGGAGCTCTATAAAAATAAAAAGAAAATCAATAATTTGAAAGAGGAAGAAGTTGAAGATGCATTATACAATTTAAATTTAATTGGAACGGTTGTTTCAGAGAAAGTGGAACCACATGAGATTTTGTTAAAAATAAATGGGGTTCAGATAAAGGTAAAAGTAGATACTGGAGCATGTGCAAGTCTAATGGAGGAAAGTTACTTTTATAAATATTTCCCAAAGGCACAATTAGAAAAGGAAGGAGTCAGTTATCAGTCGGTTACAGGAGAGAAATTAGTATCATTAGGTAAATTTGAAGTGCTTGTCGAAGATAAAAGACATATTCATTAACATTGGTCATAATAAGAGCAAAATAATTGTTTACAACGATTATAGGATGGAGCTGATTAAATGAAATAATTCCGAATTGGAGAATGGCATTCGAAACAACTAATAGTTTTATCTGAGAAATTTATGTAGATAGTCTTCAACGCATGGAAGAAGATCTTAAAATTAAGTTTTCAACAGTATTTTCTGAAAAACTTCATAAAATGGTAGACACCGAAATTATTTTTCCGGTCAAGCATAGTTAGGGGGCCAGTTCTATTGAAGTCGTGTCTAAAAAGTATAAAAGATTACGAATACGCGATGTTAAAATCAGTGTCGATAAGTGGGTTGAATTCGAATACTACCCGTTGCTGCTATAGAGAATATCTTCGCCAGTTTGGCAAAGTGTAAAGTATTTACGGTACTGGATTTAGTGGGGGTTTACCAACTAAGAGTCACAAAAAAGTTTAGTTCTTTGTTTACTGTTAACACTCACCTGTGATTATTTAGATAAATGAATGTACAACACTGGTGCACAATTTACTAGCTAAGTTGTCGGATTATAATATCCGAGTTAATTTGAGTAAATTCCTGTTCTTCCAAAGTTAGGACACATCATATCAAAAGATGGAATTTTACCAAGGCTGAAGAAAGTAGCTGCAATCGATAAAGCTCCAGTCCCCCAAAACGTAACAGAACTAAAATCATTTTTGAGATTAGCAAATTTCTATAGAAAATTTGATCTTGTGATGGCATCAGTACTTTCTCTATTATACCGGCTAACTCAAAAAGAAGTCAACTTAACTTGAAACCAAGCATGTGAGCAAGCATTCCAAAAATGTAAGGAAATGCTGTCTAATGAACATTCTTTGTCATTATGATCCAACAAAGGAGATTTACTTATCGTGCGATTCAAGTGCGTCCGGCATTGATGCTGTTTTAACGTACTTTATAAATGGGTTTGAAAAGCCAATAGTGTTTGCATCCGCGACATTAAACGGAACCGAAAAGAATTATTCTCAATGGGAGAAAGAGGCGCTCGCAATAATATTTGCCGTGAAGAAATTTCACAAATTTCTATTTGGACGAGCTTTTGACTACCTGATGCATTGTCAAGGATGCCGTTAAAAGAAGTGACGATGTAGGTTTTCACTTAATCAAATCGTTATTCTCATTGCATATGAAGATGTTACTCGAGAAACAAAAGTAGATGTGAATTTAGCAAAAGTGTTTACAAATATTCGAAATATATGGCCTCATATAGCGTGGATGATGAGCTAAAACCATTTTTCATTGGACGTAATGAACTTTTAGTAGAAAGTGGATGCATTATTTGGGGAAACAGAGTCGTCATAACTCTCAAATTACAAAACCACATTTTGAAGTTACTTCATGATAGACATCCGGGCATTTCACGTATGCAAATGTCAAGTAGATCTATGTGTTGGTGGCCTAGCCTCAACATGGACGTGGAACGAATAGTGAAGGGGTGTGATATATGTCAACGAGGGCAAAACATGAATGTGGACGGTATTAAAAAATTAAGCATTGGGATGGCCAAAACAAAATCAAAATTGGTATAGGTTGCAAGCTGTTTTTTTTTTTTCATCTATATGATAGAAGTATTTTCATCATCATTGATTCGACGTAAAAATGGATTGACCTTTATTTAATGAGCTCAACAACAGCAAATAATGTGATTCAAAGGCTTCACCAATCTTTTGCAAATTTTGACTACCATGGGAGCTAGTACCCGACAATGGTCCACCGTTCGGTTTTATACAATTTATAAAATTTTGTAGAAATAATAGAATTAAAGAGTCCACCATACATACCCCAATGCAATGGTATTGCGGAACGAGCTGTCCAGAGTATTAAAAGAAGTTTGCAGAAATATTTGCCTGAAAATGGACAATATTCGACAGCAGAAATACAACGGGTATTGGATAATATTTTAATAAATTATCGCACTAGACCGACAGTAGTACAACGGGAATTTCCAGCCAATTTGTTATTAAAGCATGACCCAAGAACCATACTTTCACAACTAAAACCACCCTTTGGTACCACAATTTAAGGTATATTCATTGAAGGTGATAAGGTATATGTCCGTTTAAATAAAGAGATGAAATGAGAACATGCGGTGGTACTTGGACTCCGGCAATATATGATAAGGCAAGGGGATCAAATCACAATTTTGCATACCAGTTAAGGCAGCGAGATGCAGTGAATGTTGATGACATTCCAGTGCCAGAACTAACAGTTCAAGACAGCATACCGATAGTTTATACAAACTAAGAAACGAGTCAGAATAAGGCAGATGATACAAACCGACAAGTGATTTTAACAGAAGATTCAACGTTGAGAAGGTCTACCAGAATCAGGAAGGAACCGAATATATTGAATCTGTAATTAATGATATCATCATATATATATTTCCATATTGTATTGAATAATTAATTTATTAAGGTTGCAATGTAGAGAGAGATATATGTTGTATCTCGCACTATATTGGGATCATATTGTACGTATAATTATTGTGTTCCATAGTAGAATAACAACCGGTATATTTATGGTTAAAAATGATCACATTTTGTAATAATAAAGCGAGGGTCTCTCTCTTTTAGTTTGGTTGCTATTAACATCTATTCTTGCTGAACTTATATTGAAACACTACAGTAACCAATGGAGCAATACAACTATTTATTGGAAGGATACAACAAGTTATTTGTTGGTTGAGCTGCTTCCTATGCCTTTTTGACGATACTCAAAATATAAAATGGATTAATGTAGACTTTAAAGAAAAAGTTGAAGTGACACGTTAAAATTATTGTAAAATGAGTAGCTAAAAAAACTCTTAAATAAAGACCGTCACTATAATACGAATAATATAGGTATGCCAAGTGGCAGCACTACTTACTAATAACTTGTTACTTTTTAATAGATTCTAATTGCTTATTAATTTTAAAGCCTTGGCCATTTTACCAACCGGAACCTAATTACAGAAGCCCTTGCTGGATTTTTTTGCACTAGCTTTTAGTTCTGCTCTTTTTAGGAATTTGTTTCTTAATCCAAAAGAAAAATCCAAAATCCAAAAACGAGACAACTAAAATCCACGCAGAAAATATTTGTTTGAATTTTAATTTGGATTTGGAAATATATTGGCATCAGAATTTTTTATGCTGCTTTTTTAGAATGTTTGAGAATACGATAATCAAACTTTTTATTCTAGTTGTTTAATAAAATCGCGTTGCAAACTTGTAGCCACATATAAAAATAAACACACTTCACTTTAAATGGATTATAACTTTTTACGTGTTAAACTAAAAATGATATTCGCTCGCTGACAGATAAAAAACAAAATCACCAAACTAGTAAAAAATACAAAAAGCCTACTATATATAGACGATTCACGATTGTCTCATGTAAAAGGTAGAAACAGTTGGTCCATAACACCCAGCATATATTTATACAGAATATAAAAAGTTGTTGACACCAAACATTCAACAAAAAAAAAATCATAAAAGAAAAATTCTCCCGGTATATTATCCTTTCAGCAAAGTTTAATTTACTAAAAGAACCAAGAAAAAACTTTTTTTTAATCAGATTATTTAATTTTGTGTCTGGCCGCAAAAAAAAACAGAAAAAAAGTTTTACGTCTTGACAGACAGGTTACAGGCAATAAAAATTATTTTCATTTGTTAATTTATAGAACAATACATTTCGTTACAGATTCAAGTTCTGAATATTAGATTACATCGATTCAGAGAGGTTTCGTGTAGAATTTCCTCTATCGCAAGACTAGTGTTTTGCAGTTGTCTGCATAACATTTCAAAATGATAAATGAAAATAGTACAAAAAAAAAATAAAAAATACGAAAGTTTCGACCGATTGCTGATAAACAAAATTTTTCCGGACATCAATAACAACATCAATACCAAAACATCAACATTGTCGTCAATCATTGTATAAATGAAACAAATGAAAACATTTTGTAAACAATCAGACTTCCGATGGAAATTGTTTGTTCATGAATGTTTGTATACTGTCTTATTTTTCATTTCTATACAGTGATCGTTCTCTTTGTATTATTTTGGTAAATAAAATAAAATACCACCTAGACTCTATATAGGTATAGAGTTAATAAAATCATTTCCCTCATGTATATGTCTGTATATATATAGGAAAAGCTTAAAATAAAATTATTTGAGTTTAATTGTCAACATTTGTATTAGGTTGAAATTTTTGTTTGGTTTTGAGTCTACAACTACAATTATAACAGATATTGCAATTCAGTCGTAAATTTTACTCACAGGAATATGATCTGTTACATGCTTGCAACAAAAAAAACTCAACTTATCCATATTTTATCGTACGAGTAAAACTCAAGTGCATATATAGAAATTTGTTTTTGATGCATCAATGAGTGAAACCATTTTCTTGATAGAATGTTTTAAAGCTTTTTGTAATTGAAGAGATTTTAGAAAAGCAACTGTAAAATTGGTCAAGCAAAAAAAACTGGGCAGTAAATTTAATTATGTTGAAAATTGGATCTTGCACGAGATTAGATTTTGTGGATATGCGATGTCACTAGTTTTTGTATTCGTATGAATGGAAATAATATTCTAGATAATTTCGGTTATATCTAGCATATAATATACCATCAAAGATAATATATATCAATAATTAGAAAATATAAAACCATCGCCGAGAATTCTATACTATCTTTATTACACTCGAATGATGTTAATCCAGTCTATCAACTTAGTTGGAAGACATTATTTTATAGATATTATATAAAACGAGTATTTTTTGAATTCTATAGTATGATCGATTTTACCAACAAATGTCTTCATTAAATTATCAGCCTTGATTGCTTTAGTCAGCTAACAGAAAACTGTCGGTGTGAAAATATCGTTGAGTTGACCATCTCCTCACAATTCCGTCGCACTACTACTTTATATATTCGACATTTCATGCTTTTTCATAATGTTGAGTGCTGTATAACATTTGTTGGGCCGCAACATCTTGTATACGTGAAGTATGCAAGAAATGTACAAAATCACAAAATCGATGTTGCGTAAGAAAAAAACAAATGAAACGTTAAACAGAATGATAGGCAGAGTGATTTACACCTTAGTTGTAACTTGCCACTAGATGATGCTGCAGCACTTTAAATTCTGTACCGTTCAACCGATCGCCATATTATCATTGCAGCTGCTTACCAATTACTACAGAAGTATCATTACCCGAGAAATATTAGACTACTATCAGCTATGGAAACATTTAAATTATCAATGTCAGTTGTCATTTTAACGCATTTAGATTATCCTGCTAGGACAACCAACACTATGTGTAAGTATCACCAAATAATTAAATAAAATTTAGTGAAGTGATAACGGGTTACCCAATAAGAAGTTTCATTTTGAATAGCCTGCTTTTTGGGCCGCTGTCAACTTTGAAGCTTTCATCTTTTGACATTTGACAAGTAAAAACTACGCCATTCTGATACCAAGCAATTGGCGTAGTGGTTAAAGCTGCGGTGTTTGTGGCGGGAGTTACCGGATTCGAATCCCAACGAAGGAGTGTTGCAAAAAGGATTTTTCATCACCACGATCGGTGATAACGAAGAACACAACTATAATCTCCTGTTGGAGTGCAGAGTCCATGGGCCGAACTATCATCCATGTCAGTACAGGGTGACTGGAGCAATGCAATGTGCAGATGGATTTAAAATCGAACCTGAGAGCGTCCTCGATTTGGCTGGTGACGTTAAAAAATCACCGCGAAAGAGTTTGGAGAGCTTCGCCCCAAAAAAGATTGCAGGGTTCAAAAACAACCAAACAAACAAAAAAAACTACGCCATTACTAAAAATGGTACGATTGTTAAAATTCACTACAAAAATGGTGAAAATTGCAGTCACAATTCGCAAAACTAAAACACTTTTAGGTCGTCGTGAATCACCATCCTGGCCAGTAATACTGAAAGTGGTGGAAAAATTTGAGCTGTTGGGACAAGTTAGTGATGTAAAGAATCGAAACCGTGTGTGTCGCTCAAGAACAACTGCGAATATTGCTGCTGCAAACCGTAGTGTTGAAGAAAACCCAGGTTTGTCGATTTTTCATCGATCATTAGAATTGGATGTTCCACAAACGACATTATACCGTATTTGCATAAAGACTTAGGTTTTAAGGCTTTTAAAGTTCAGTTAACACAAGAACTCAAGCCGATCAATCACCATAAACGTCGTATCTTCGCTGATTGGGTCCTTCAATTGCATCAAAATGATCCGGATTTTCATCAAAAAATCATCTTCAGTGATGAAGGCTATTTTCACCTCGAAGGCTACGTTAATAAGCAGAATTGTCGCATTTGGGGCTCACCAAATCCAAGAATGATTGTTGAAAAGCCTCTCCATCCACAACGTGCCACTGTTTGGTGCGGTTTTTGGGCTGACGGTATGATTGGATCTTACTTTTTCGAAAATGAAGCGGGTGCAACTGTAACGGTGAATGGATTGTGCTACCGAGCTATAACTAATGATTTTTTATGGCTGTAATTGGAAAATATTGATGTGGACGACGTTTATTTTCAGCAAAACGGAGCTACCTGCCACACAAGCAACGAAACAATCGCAATTTTGCTAGAAAAGTTTCTCGATCCTGTTATTTCTTGAAGAGGTGATCACAATTGGCCACCGAGATCTTGTGATTTAACACTTTTAGACTTTTTTCATTGGGACCACGTGAAATATAAGGTCTATGCCAATGCTCCACAATCAATTCAAGACCTTAAAGATGGAATTCGTGAAGCTATCGAGGACATACAGCCGCAAATGTGCGAATTGGTCATCGAAAATTTCATGAAAAGGATATGGTGCTGCAAGCGTAGCTGTGGCGGCCATTTGGCTGATATCGTTTTCAAATGTTAATGACATACCTTCCTCTTTAAAGGAAATAAACATTCATTGATTTCTCTAAAAAAATACTCATTTTTCTTAATATCAAAATGAGACCTCTTATTGGAAAACCAGTTATATAAAATCAAGAAGCCTTTGTATCATCTCTGTTACAGTTTGGGGCAGTTACATTACCGCTTTTTTTTATGGTGCGGTGATAAATGCTATTAGCCCAATTTCAGGTGTCCAACCAGGACATGACCAGAGAAACATGAAAAAAATCAAAAAAATCAACTGTATTTATATTTCACTGCAGTTTACTTGAAGTAAGTCAAAATGTTCGACAGTTAAATTTCAGTACAGTTCATTATAAATCAAAAATCATAGTAACATTTTCAAAACATATTTCGTCAGTTTTGTTTTAATTTTTCACTATTCAGTGAAAATCTTACATTGTGCGCGTCAACATTGTATATTTTGTATATTGTGTTAAATGTAAATTAATTTCTAAATACAGAAAATTATTTAAAATGCCACCCAAAAAACTAAAATTGAAGATTAATCAGACATGCGTGGCAACTGTCAACTAGTACAGCTGTTAGAATAACTGAAGGGCGAGACGCATGCCGGCAAACTGACCGGATCAGCGCCTTTACTTAAAGAACTACTGAAACATCTCAAAAGCGAAACGCATAAGTTGAAGAATTCAAGAATTGCTGCAGACCCGAAGAGCGAGATACATGACGAGAAGCTGAACGCTCACGATAGATTCAATTAAGAACAAAAATTGATCTCAACGAAGCAGCGTTTAATTATGTTAAAAATCATATCCTTTGGAGTAGCAAATATTGTGAGATATGGTATTTACATGCCTATTTAAAGTTCAAAGGCAAATGTATCATCAGATTAGTTCACTTCTTCCAGTAGTAGAAAAAAATCCATAGTTTTTGCAAATATATTTCATGGACAAGGAAGAAACTGTTAAACGATGCGCATTTAGTGTAGCAACAGATCGTAAAATTATTGTTGAGCTAAGAGCATTACTTGCTCAAGGCAAACAAAACACCGTGGAATGAATACAAAAGACGCATCAATGCTCCAACGAAGTAATAGATAATGCGATAACGACAAAAGTCCGTTGTATTGATTTTAATTTAATCGACTTAATTTACATTCGTTACGATTGATTAAAGCTTCAAGTCGAAGAGTATATTCATTTGCGAAATGTAAAATAAAAGACAAATAGTTAAAATATTTCCAACTTCGCATACTGGAAGTCAAAAACACATGCATGAATAGACTCAGAATGCTCTGGCATATGTTCGCAAATACGGACGTGATTCATCTAGGATTGAAAAGAGGTCTCCAACATGCCTCTATCTTAATTTGGTTGGTTAGAACAATTGATCTAAATTGACGATATTTTGTTACTGCTGATTTGTTTAAGCTACCCGTTACAGAAGAAAATCCAAAATTAGTTAAAAATGAAAAAAAAGTGCACGGACCATGAAAATAACACAACCAACATTCGCCATGCATGAAAGATGGACAATGCACCAAAAAGTTTTTACGTGAGATGTTCTAAGAATCACAATCTGGTGGCGATAATTGCCGCTTTTTTTCCAATTGAGTGGAACTGACAAATTCGCAAAAACGTTGCTGAATCTTAAGTTCCACACTATTAAGCTTGGAATCAATCAATTTAAAAATTTTGCAGAAGAAAAAGAGGTACGAGGTATTCTTCGATAGCTAACATATTTTCTATTGCTACATTTGAATGAGTATATATTGTTCCAAATAATGAGGGATGATACTATTGGTGAACTCTGCTTCATGTGATCACCATGTACGAACTCTGTCTGTCATATTTTTAACAACTTATGCGCCTTCTTATCCGAAATATCTTGTGAAAACACTATCTAGAAGATAAGCAGAAACGATGAAGTCGATAGGGGCGTATTGCGAGAAAAATAATATGACGTCGATTGATGCACTGCAAGATTATGTTAAGCCCAGAAAATGCTCTAAACAAACAAAAAGGTGGACTTCCTTTTCTTGATGCACCAGGAAACACATTTCTACTCAATTTGATATTCACCTAAATTCGAATAAGGCATGAGATTGCTTTTATTTAAATCGAGCTGCAAATCTTTGTAATATTGGAATAACATCTTGAATGCCAACTGTATTGGAAACATTCCAAATGTACTACAGTCTATAAAAAAAGAGTTGCGGCACTTGATCGAACTCTGCGATATTTTCGAAGCAACCAAAGTTAAATTATAGGAGGAGCTCTAATATTGCTCGCTGGTGACTTCCGTCAAACTGTGTCCATCATTCCAACATCAACATTAGCAGACGAGCTGAACAACTGCATTTACTTGGAGAAATTTCTTCACAAACATTTGCTAAGCAGCTATTGAATTTGGACGATGGCAAACTTTCAGCACTTCCTAAATCACAGGATATAACTTCCCCACTGAATTTTAGTTAACTTCAAATATCATTTGAAAATCTTGAAAAAAAGTTTTTTTCTTATCATAGCTCCAAAGAATGATAACAGCAATCGAATCAATAATAACACTTAATCAAAAAATTACACGGCCATCGCACCATTCTCCAGAAGGTCGCAGGTTGTAGTTTCATTGATTTGCACGTTCAATGGCAACTTGAACGCTGATGAGCTGTTCAAACTCCTTTCAACAACGTAGTTGTAATTCCTACCGTACAACTCCAATTCTACCGCAAGCGTCAAACAAGAAAATCCCTCTAAAATCCTTCCAGTTTCAACAACTTTAATGAAATTATTTGGTATCCGATTAAATAGCGAGTGCTGCCATATCTAATTGCGGTAATGCCTAGTTCAATATCATCAAGCACATGTCCTCAATTAATATAAATGCCTTGTTGTCAATTTCCCCCTCAGTTCCAAATCTGGATTTGATGTTCTAGTAAGTACCTAATGCAAAATATCGGATATTTCGAAGTATTTCACGTCGGAGTATTTGACAAAATCACAGCATCTCCTATAGGATGTAATTTTATATAATGAGAGTCAATCTCAAAAGTTGACAGGCTTCTCTATATATGTGACATAATTCAGCATTAACAGTTCGTATAGGGGTTGGAATGATGTTAAGCCACAAACGTTGACTAATAGGAAACGCAAAATAATAGAAACACTCGCTGATGTTTGAATGGACTATGTAAATGCGCCCTACTAACATGCGAATAGATGGTTCTTCTAAAACATCTTGTGGAATTGATTGTAATGGGGCACCGATTTAAAAATACCATGGAGGTAAAAAGGTGATATCTGTGAGATCGAATGTCATTGGTGCCAGAGGTCTTGAGCTTAAGCAAGCTTCTACTTACGAGGTAACCGTTGAAAGTTCTTCGAAACTACTTCAATAGTTCTTCAACGGTATTCCTCTAAAAACATTCACTAAACGCTTTTCTACATCATTTACTACCGCCTTCCGATTTCCTTCTATAAATGGGATGAGGCCGGATGTATGAAAACCTATATTGATACAACGTTTGCCAGTAGTTGAGCAATATCTTTAGAGGATTTGCTAAGCAATGCAGATTATTCTCGCTAAAGTTGGTTTGTAGCGCCAACAAAACTATAACCGTTACCGCTCTGTATAACAGATTATCTCAAAATCCTCTCAGCAGTGAAATTTTTATTGGCCGCGATGAAGCTCCGCTTGTTAGATCATTGGCTGGTTCACTGTGTATGGCCTTATTGGTCATACAAACTATCCCTTGTGGGCCTTGTGACCACTTCCTTTTGTTGTATGAATGAGAAGTGGCTCAGCATAATCAACTTCAATTCTCAAAAATATTTTTCCAGGCGTGATGTGTACTGCTGTTAAATTTCACATGAGCTGTATTTTAGAACTAGATCTAAACCGATGACACCTTATGCACCTTGATAAAAAACGCGTCTTGTTGGATTTTGATCATGTATGATCCAGTATTTTGTATTTTGACCAGTATTTAGTGCCGATAGGAACCAAAGTTAACTGTATTCTTCCATGCAACGTTTGTTCATGTGCTCAGCAGCTTACCGATTGATTGGACTTTTGGAATAATAATTGGATGTTTCTCATCATAGGTGTAAGTTGTTGTATTTTGAACTTAACCTTCAACTCGTAAAACATCGCCATGTAAGAATGGTACTAGAGTTGGCTCCTAAAATATATAGTTTTAATTTCAACTGATCTGGTGTGTCTTCCATTATTATTGGAACAAGCAGTATTGCTTTCTTAAAAATTTTCTGAGGGCCGTCCCACTATAAATTGTGAGTGATTAGTACATTTGCTTGGATACCTCTGAACCTAAACCATTGAGTTGGAGTAGTTCTTGTTTATACCCGAGATTTGATTTGCTATACAAATGTTTTAAATTTATGGGGCACATTTTTCACCCACCACAACACAATCATAGAATTCGTTCAAAAATGTATGGGCATCTCTCATCAATTTTCTTAGCTTGTTGCAAATTATTCATTAAATTCGCATATAAACTTGATCTGCATAACTCTATAGCTTTAGTTATGTTAATTACCATCAACAATAAGCAACACAGAATCAATGTAGTTCTCTTGGGAGAGTTGAAATTGATCCACATTGGAATTTTTATCGCATCCTGATTCGACAGAGAGAGATAAAAGTGTTCACATTTGTTTTCAATGACTTCTGGCAGGTTTTGATCCCAGACTGCACTGGAGACCCAAAGGGTTTGTGTTAAGTTTTTGGCTTGTATCAGGGTTGGCGACAGCCATCCCAAAAGGATCAAATAATTTTGATGACTCGGACAACATTTTAGGTTTAGTCATTTTTCCAATTTTGTTGTTGAGGTTCATCTTTAACAGAAATGTATCAGTGCTTGGATTTCAAATCAATTCTAATGTCGTTACTGTTTCATCGTTAAATATAATAGGCTCGCATGATCTTGAATCTGAATCGACGCAATGAACTTTCATGAAATAAAAGTCATACAAGGTTTCGACCGTCTGTATCTCGGCTGTAATTCTGATTATAAAGTTTTTTTTTTAGAAGAGGAGTTTTTTGGGTTGCATTTCTTCCATCTCTTAAAAAAAAATTTAGTTGGTATTAGTGATTCGATCTTAGACCGCTTATTGTTTTAAGTATTTCCAGAAATAATCCGTCCAAACTCTGCCTGGAGTGCGATTGGTTCTCCTTAATTTTCCTTTACAACCTAGTTCATCAAAATACTTTCATAGTAATCTACATTGATAGTTTGGACGCCTGCTACGTGATAAATGAAATTTGTGAGCCAGGGTCTATTAGCATTTGTAGCAGTTTTGATTGTTGTTTTCCAGTCTGTGCTTTGATGACTTTGTGTCATGCTTTGACTCTTGCTGTCTGTGAGATAGGAGCTCCATAACTGCGAACTACGGTTTTGACCTTAGTTGCTAACTAAGGAAATTGACCTTAAGGTCAATTGATAAAGTTTTCTATTATTGGAATATCTTTTCGATCCTCAATAGACATATCAAATAAACGTGATCATCCATTGTCAAGTTGTTTCATGATAAATGGAATTATGATATGATTCCATGACAATTTTGTGATGCCTAGATTTTTGATAACATGTATGCTTTCAGTGAGTAAGTCATGTAACGTCTTTATTGCAAATGCTGATTAGAAATGATTGGACGCCAGCTGCCTTATATTTTAGTAGCGGTTTAATAACAGGTTGCACGCGTCAAGATAATTATCACCCGTTGCCTTTAGGTAGCTTATTATTTTGCCCGCACTTCCAAGTACTGTGGTTTTTAATTAGTGCGTCTTGACGGTTTCACTTACATCATCGCTTTCGCGAATAATCCTTCTGAATAAATCATGAAAGGATGCCCATTTCAGGGGGTCACTAAGGAATAACAGAGTTTCAATCCGTCTTAGTTTGATCTGACTCGTTTGGTTTTGGTTTATTCAGCACTCTGTTGTTTAACTCTTAGCATCTTAAAATGGTTGATTAAAAGCAAATAGTAATGTTCTCTTGAAAAGGACATACTAGCTTTATATTTAGCAGTGGCCTCCACTAATATTTCATCATGAAACTGTTTTTTTTCCTTCTTGTGTTTTATATTTTCGTGCCTATACAGACAAATTGCTCGAATCGTTATTGTTGAATGTTGCTTTGCTCGTATTCGATTCACTCGATGATTGTCTGCATATTCTTTAGTCTGTAGGGAACTCGACTTATTGGTGTATATATATTCGATAGATATTCATCGCTCTGTGATGCTACTGTTACATTTTGATAACATGTATGCTTTCAGTGAGTAAGTCATGTAACGTCTTTTGATGGTTATAGTACATTTTGATGGTTATAGTTAGTTTGGCGCTTCTGAATTTGATCAAACAGAGGACATTGATTATAAAAATCAAATTATAAAAATTCCTCCATTTTTAATGTCAGTATTCCACGGTGTTAATATGGAGCTCTATACTTATTTTATAATGATATGATTCTAGTCAAAAGTGGAATATTTACCTTTCTTATCTTACAATGCTTTCATCAAAACTAATATAACATCTATGTCACTACAGATGTCGAAAAAATAACGAACTAAAAAATTCCCATTGGAATACCCTATTATAAGATAAAATCAATGAATATTCACCGGAAAAAAGAAAGTCAATTTTTGAACTAACCCAAGGTCAAATATTAAGTAATTTTGAACCTTTTTATATTATAAATTTGCTTCCGAAAATCATGACCCATAAAATTTAAAGAGACCAATATAAATTTAAAATTTTTATTGGGTTTAGTTCGATCGGCTTTAATTTACGGGAACCAAATCTACGAATATAATTTTAACACGATTATGATTTTTATTTGGTCATAAACTAGATCTCATAGCTACTGAAAAATCCGTTCCATCTGAATATATATAACCACGTGATAATACTCGTATATTCCATTTTATGGGTTTTAATAAATTTTTTTTTATATTTTTTTACCCATTTCGTATTATTTTGTTGAATCACATACAGAATATTCAACTCGGTACAGCATACAAATTTCATCTTATGAATGAATATATGAAAAGAAAATTTAGCCAATAAAAAACTTATATATACTTAAGCAAAAGCTCTTTCGTTGATTCATTCAATCAAACCAAAAATTATTATATGTATTGATGTCACTGGAAGTAGAAACGCGATCAATATTTATGTTAAGTGTAAAACTGTGTAGACAGTCAGCAAACAGAACATTGAAAGGTATAAACGACGATGGTGATGATGATTATAAGATGAACTAAACAGTTGAACGAATTATTTGTTTTAATTATTTTAGTATTTGCCAAAAGCGATATATATGTATATATATATATATATATATATATATATATATATATATATATATATATATATATATATATATATATATATATATATATATATATATTTGCAATTACATTGTACAATTTGAATACATTTAGTTGAAAAGATTTTATTATGATTTGAATCAATTAAATTTGTATAAATTAACTGTGCAAGCTTTAAGCTCTTGTCTGTTCATTTAAAACTTTTAATTGAAAATAATCTGAAATTAATTAATTTAAACGATTTGTATTTTCAAGTCAATTCTTATTTTCCGTTATGACAAAAAAAACACTGTCAAAGAATAGCGATACTGCTAATAATTTCGAGAGAAAAGTAATTTAAAATTACGTTAGAGTGATAAAGATATATAAAATGTCTGTAGTCAGAATGTTAAAAGCTTGTTGAAACATAACTAATAAAATTAATAGAATTTTCTGGATTAGAATTTATTCAACTGTCATTTGAATTTCATCTAATTATAATATAATGAGCTACTATTTTTTGCTTCATGTATAATACTGTCTGCGTTTTATTCTATATTGTCTGGGAGTTGTACATAAACATTCTTAGATATCAATCCAAGCCTGGTTTACTATCAAAAAAATTACTATGAACTCGACAAAATTTGCAAACGCAAATTCTGCACTTCCAGTAGTCATAGTAGTATCGGTTTCCCACGTGATAAGATCATGGATAGAAGTAATTAAATCAACAACGTTATCTGAGACACAGCGCAGCAAGCAGGTGCTTGGTACCACTGAAATGGGGAACCAATCACCATTACAATGTTTGCCTTATCCGATAATGTAAAAGCCATAATAGTGTTACATAGAGATACCGATGTTAGGAATGAATTGTAATGCCGTAAAAAATCTAACATCACATACAGAAATAACTAAAGAAAGTCTACAACGCTCGAAAGTTGATCTTTACAATCGCAATTTAGTCCAGGTGCCAAGAGTTGTAGGTTCCGTGTTTATTTAAACCGTGTGGCTCACCTTTAACAATTATATTGGAAAACTAAGTCTTTCTACTGTGCTTGTAATGACCGTTGGGATACAACCAACCAGTCGCTTAATACTTTCGTGTATATCTACAAACCTAAGCTTCTAATCCGATACTGAAGCAGAAGTATCGGTTGTAATTTTCAAATATTTTTCAGACCATCATAAGGATACGGATAGTCTGTTAGTTGCTGCTAATGGTGCTTTCATTATTATACCACAATTTTGATAGGCTATAGCCATCATGAGTTTTTGGAAATTTCGGAAACTTTTTAATTTTCCTCATTATTTCGAAGTTTCGATCGGCTTGAAACTGCCGAAATTGTGTCGCCACGATGTTAGTGGGAACTTCAGTTAACTTTAACATCTACGTCAGTACCATAGTTTAACACAAGAACCCCGATGTGAATTCGAAAAGACACTGAATAACTAGAAACGAGATTGGACATATGATGCCACTTAAGTTGTGGATAACAAGTTCTTTAAGCGTAGCGTCCATCCTTAATTTAGTTCCTAAACGGCATAGCGGTTGGCGTCCGTATCAGGGTTTAACGTAGACTAAACGTATATTTTCCAACAATCGATTTACTCCGCGCTTACCACCACATATTAGTCGCTATAGAAGATATACAGAAGGCCTTAATAACCGTCCCATTTAAGGTCTGAGAAATGCATAGAAGACATTTCAGAGTCCCATGTTGAAATGCATAAGATGCAATTAACTAGATAACATCATACAATTTAGTACTGATATCAGCATTTGGTATATAAAAGGTGAAAACAACACCGTAGCAATTGCTTTATCTCAATCAGATGAATATCAGGCTTCTTTTATAACGCATACAGCCCTCAATTTTCAAAATCACGTTAACTTATAAACACTCAATGACGAGCTCATATTTTTAATCAAATCGGCAGCAAGTTACTGGTACGAAGCGAAAATTATAAGAAATATGCGATACAAATTCATGTTTAGAAATTTGGTGTGAAACTTTGCAAGGAACTATCGATCGTTTTACCTCGCGACTTGGGTCAATCTATTTTTCCAAAAATACATGGTCTATCTCATCCAGGAATTCAAGCTACTAAATACCTCAAGATACCTTCGGCAGGATTGAACATATCCATCTGGAAAATATTGTTGTCCAACTTTATATAACCTACTATATTTATCCAGTTAAGGACAAACTCCAGTTTGTTCTTTATTGGACAAATATAGGGAAGTACTAGCAAACATTTTTCATTTGGTGGCTGCAGGGTCTCCAGCATTCTCTTATGGATGGCTCTAAGCTAGACGGTAAAGATGGTGAAAAGGCCAAGACAAGTGTGGCCAAGACTACAGTTATAGCGCTTCATGGTACTAATCACTCATTTAAAACCCTTAACGTTAATCATTAACAATTTTCATGTAATAATCGAAGCGTTTTAAGTCATTAACCAAAACAATCTCTCACTAAATCACGCCACTTTAACAATACGTTAAACTAACTCAAATCGTTATAACAAATACATAGAACAAATACTAAAGCCTTACAGTATCCTAACATTAAAACAATTAAATTATGTTTATGTTTCATGTAATCCTTTTTAAGATTTATGAAAATGGAATACAAAAAAAATGTTCATTCAATTACATTTATTATGTTCTATATGTTAACATTTTTTTTTTCTTCTGACCTACCAACTTTTGTTATAGCCCTCCATCTCTTCGACTCCGGTTCGTTGTCTTAAATATATAATTCTAATAAGCTAATAGAAACGACATCGCAAGACATTATAATAATTCGGTAAATACAAAGGTCGTATGATAAGTACATAAACCGGGATAAAATTAATTTTTGGTAGTTTTTTGATGGTGTCACTCTTTAAGATTGTAAAGGCAGAATAAAATACACGAAATGATATAATCGATTATTGGAAGTGCGTACAAAATGTTGCTCTCATTTAACAGCAGTTGGATTGGGACCGATATGAGAAACAAGGTTTTACCACTACAGCAAGCGATACAGATTTTAGCTTTCCAGTCCATATACTCTAGCTAGATCATCTTATCAGTTTTGGAAACGAGGCAAATTTATTTCGGTGTCCGTGATGGATTTTAATAACGTTAAGGCGACTTTATACTTCAAATATTATGCTAACATTTTAAATTCATACTGTGATGTCATAGTTGTCATTTGCTTGAAAATCGTAGGAGCGTGTTTGTTTAATTTAATTGATGTGATTGGTCGAGAGCATAAATTTAATATGCTAGCATAAAATTCTATGTCAATAAAATCTTTAAGATTTCCACCTTACATTCCAAATAAACATTTCTAATTTCCAAATAAGTATGCGGCAAACAAAATTTTACACGCCATTAAGCTAGGTCAAATACAAGATAAATATAAAAGACAATTTTTCAGTCGAGTATAGAATGGACTTAAGTGCACTGACTAAAGACGGGCAACTTTAATTATAGCTAAAAGTAGTATTAGTCTACGTACTCGAATTTTAGATGCTTAAAATATCATTAAATGATTTTAAATAAATTTTGTCCTGCAATCTTATGCCGATTAAAAAAACTGAATTTTAAAAACAAATTAAAACTATTAAAAATTATTCAAATTTAGGAAGAAGAACGTTACAAACTGACTGGACAGATGACTGGATCAATCGTTTGATTTTGTTAGTAAAATAGTTGCTTGCTTTAACAGCTTTTATTACAGGATAACAGAGGTAAACAAGATCATGACTTATTTTTAGGGATACATGCGACGTATTCCACATCGATTATCTTAAAAATAGGCAAATTTGACCTAATCTTATTTGTACTAGTAATTTAATACTAATGAAATAATTTGAAAAATGCAATAAACGATAAAAAAAAAAGATGACCTCATCATACTCCTTTCTAAAAATATAAAAACGTTTTTTCTCTCATAATTAAGACTATTTTAATCGTTCAATCGAGGCACATGACGTCACACAGCCAACAAACCTTTCGGGCTATGCGAAAAATTTAGATATTAAACTTAAATTAAAATTAAACCAAAACATTTTTATTACTCGAACGGTGGAGTTTACTGCGTCATATTTAAAAGGGCTACTCAAAATTATTGGAGAGAAATTAAATTTATAGCACACTCTAAAATTAAATGAGGAGATTATAAACCATCATTCAGTCATACCAGTCGTTTAACTAAGTGCAATCGTTGTTGTATATACCAATTGTGTTAATAATCATAATGCAAGTTCAACAGACTGTCCTGCAAGACAGGAGTATATGTGGAAAAATTCAATAAAATCGCGTGATAACGTTAAATCACATCGTCAGAGCTGTCTTCCACTAGTAAATAAATTTCTGGATTTTTGCAGTAAAGAGGATTTTCTCTTTGTCAGCAGTGATTGGCAGTCTAAAGAAATTTGATTTACTTGGTCGTTGTACTCTAAATCTTGATCCAACAATGTTAATCCTGAATCTTTAAACGTAGATTCAAAACATATCGGCCATTATTGCCACGCACCGATTCGACTTGAAGTGTACGTCTTGCAGTTGTTTTTTTTTTCATTGGATAATGATTTGATGGCGGGCATTTTTTCCACTTCCCAAAATTTTTTTAATGTGACATCTAGATCAATGTGGCAGTTTAAACTCGTTAAATTTGAAAAGGATATATCATCCATCTGTAACGGTAACTTTAACTGATAAAATCAACCGAGACATTGACTCTTGGGCTTTTTTAGCAATTCAGTATGTGCGACATTTAATGAATCAGGATCTGGTTTGCTGACTCTGGAAATGGATTTACAATTTTAGTAAGGGAATAATAGATCTTGTCCACATTTTGAACAGCTTGGGAATTGAATATTGAGATGCATCACGTTCATGCTTCTATTTAGAAGTAGGTGACTACTACAACGTACTTGTGCTGTCTCGCAACATTCTGTACGCTTTGTTACACTAATTTATCGCTTTATTTACAAAGAAACTCGAGAAATTGTTTTATTAAGGGAAATTCGCTTCCACAGCTAAGTTGAGCCCAAGCCTGTTTGGAGGATTCAACAAGTTTGCTTGGCAATAAATAAATTAACCACAGATCGTGGGATTAGGCTTTATCCCCGAAAACTTTAATTCCTCTTAGAACCACATCTAAAACATCTAGCATGTGATAAAGAGATTTAACTGACACCTGGGTAATTGATTTTTGCTCCGTAAACTGCTTAAAAAGCGTTGTTATCACATGCTCTTTCTGTCGTATCGAATGGTAATAATTTCACAAGCCCAGTCGTAATTTGCTTCGGTAATGGCCAGATGACACCATTTAATAATAAACCCTTAAGAATTTAGATATTGTAATTTGTGTACTTTAGACATTGTTATGTATACCCTACTATCCCCTATTCTAATTAAATATCCATGTACATTATTCTTTATATACCGATCACGAATAACTTTGTATGTATAATATCATCGTGACTAAGTATATAGTATTGTTATATATATGGGATAATAATAAAAATCTGATCAGTTGGGTTTGAGATCTTGAGATGAAAATATAATAATATTAAAATATTCTGAATGATATAAATAAATATATTCTAATTATAATTAAATATATTAATAAATAATTTGAATTAGTTGTGTTTTGTAAATTAGTTTAATTAAAATAAATAATAATACTTTAATATCAAGTGGTATTAAAGTATATATTAGTAAATCTCCAATCCACCCAATAAAATGGTATACGTGGTATAACATCTGGTGACAGCGAAAGTTTTAAAGATAAGGTGGAGAGAAAAACCTGAATATAAATATAAATTTATCATATCTAAACTAATCGGGTGATACATTAAATTTTAAACCACATGGTTACAAAAAAAAATCATATGGAAAATAATAAAAAAAAAATTTAACTGAACTTGCAACAAATTCACCGTCAACCCAATTATACAACTATTAACATCATAAAACAAAAAAAAAACAAATTTTAAATGGAATTCCATTGATGACGAAACAATCTAAACTACAAAATATCATGACTCATCATCATTCTGGAACATTATACTGGATCATAAAATAATATTTATAAATACATAAATAGTTATAAAGATAAATCTAATCTACAAATCATCATGAATTATTCGCACTCTGGATCATTATAGCGGACCATAGAATTATATTTATAAAAAAAAAAATAAAAAACTTTTGTATTCCTGTGCAAATGAACTCAGATGAAACAATTCAACTAAGAAACCGCAAAATTTTGAAATCTACTTCATCAATTGATCCGCAGTTAGAAACCGTAAGTAATGATTCAAGTGATAATGATAATATTTTTAACGTGTCTTATCCAACCCATAATGTCGATAAAAAATCCGTTACCACAATTGTTGAATTTTCTAACAATATAAAAACGTCCGATACTTTTAAAAATCTAATTAATTTAAAGCAAACTCAAAAGTCTAAAATGAAATTTAATATTGATTACGCGATCAAATTAATTCCCGAATTCAATGGTGACACTTCCAATCTCCATAAATTTATCTCGTGTTGTGATATTATTGCTAAGTCCAGTGAATCTAAAGAGGAAGAAAATTTACTTTTAGATATAATTAAAACAAAATTATCTGGGAAAGCATACAATATTATGAAATATGGAGCATTCGACACGTGGGAAAACTTAAAAAATAAATTAAAGTTACAATTTTCTGACTGTCGTTCTGTGGAACAGTTACAATTTGAACTAGTTCAATTACAACAAGAAAGAAATGAAGACGTAAAATCTTTTTCTCAAAGAATAGAACAATTGGTTATTGATCTAAATGATGCTTGTGTTTCTAGAGAAGGAACAGATGCAGCTATTTATATTTCAAATTTAAACTTTTCGACTGCATTACGAACTTTTGAAAATGGCTTAAAAGATCCAATAAAATTAGTAATAAAAGCATGTCGATTTGCAACTTTAAAGGAGGCTATAACAAAAGCTCTTGAAGAAGAAAAATTATCTAATTTTAATGTATATAAAAATTCTCATGAAAATATTGTTAAATGCCAGTTATGCAATAAAACTGGACATGTTGCAAAATCATGCTATTCCTTGCGTCCTTTAAACGTTAAACAAAATTATCAACCGCCACCTAATAAAAATAAAAATTTTACAAATAACTTGACCAACAGTAATTCAAATTTTGAAAGGAATACTGTTAGGTCATATAATATCGTTTGTGCGTATTGCCGTAGGCTTGGTCATCATATCAGAAACTGTCGTACTAAAATGTACAATGATCAAAATCGAAGTAAAATACCAATAAACGAAACAAATACTAAAAACCAAACACAGATATCGGAAAACCTAATACCACTCGACCTGATCAAACCGAACACGTCAAGCCGAGTGGATCATTCATAAAATCGTGCTCAAAATTTACCATACCAAATTTATCATACGATGTTAACCAATCACAAAATTGTATATCTTACAGTTTTCGTAAAAACCCTAATCAAGATTACATTACCTTATATGTAGATATCGCGAAAAATAATGAAAAAAATTTATGTTTTTTAATCGATACTGGAGCCGAACTGAGTGTAATCAAATGTGAAATGATATCGGGTAAAACAATGTGTAATACTAATAAAAAATGTATAATTAAAGGTATTACTAGTCACGATTGCACTACTATAGCTTTATGCAATTCAAAAATCGTGCTTCCAGGCAATATCATCATCCATCAGAAGTTCCAAATTGTACCTGACCTATTTTCTATAAATTGTGATGGCATACTTGGTAAAGATTTTTTACGTGAAAATAAATCTATAATCGACTACACGAATAATACGATAACACTTAACCCATTTGAAAATTCTAAAGTTACTCTAAATTTAACTTCTCCTTATTGAAACATAATAGTTCCTCCTAGAACCGAAAAAATAATAAAAGTTCCAATCAATAATTGCAAAAGTAACGAAGAATATTTTTGTGAAGCCAGAGAAATGCAACCTGGTGTATATATTCCGAATTCGTTAATACGTATCAAAAATAATTTAGCATTCATTAGTGTCATTAATTCAAATGAATTCCCTATTAAAATAAACCATTTAGCCATTCAAACTAATTTATTAAATCAATATGACATATTTCAATTTCAATCTTGGTCAGATTCACTTTCCAATCGCTTTAATATTCTTGAATTAGACATACATTTAAATCATTTAAACTCTGAAGAAAAAATTTCAATTTTAAAACTATGTCATAAATATAATGATTTATTTCACCTTGAAGGAGATAAACTAACAATAACTTCTGCTACAAGTCATACAATCCCAATACAAGTCAATTCAAAACCTATTAATATTAAACAATATAGGTTGCCATATTCTGCTAAAGTAGAAATAGAAAAACAAGTTGATCAAATGCTCAGTGATGGTGTAGTAGAACCTAGTAACAGTCCATTTAATAGTCCGTTAATTGTAGTACCTAAAAAATCAGTTAATGGTGAGCGGAAGTGGAGAGTAGTGGTCGATTTTCGTCGCCTAAATGATATTACAATAAGCGACGTATTTCCACTTCCAAACATATCGGATATACTCGAACAATTGGGTAAAGCGAGATATTTCACAACGCTAGATTTAGCGAATGGGTATCATCAAATACCAATGGCTGAAAATGACAAGTATAAAACAGCATTCAGTACACAATCCAATCATTATCATTTTAATAGAATGCCATTTGGACTAAAAAATGCACCATCTACGTTTCAGCGAGCAATGAATAACATTTTCCTTGGCCTAAATGGAATAAAATGTTTTGTATACATGGATGATATTGTTATCTATGGATATAACCTTAATGATCATAACTTAAAATTAGAGGCCATTTTTCAACGTCTAAAACATTTTAATCTAAAACTTCAACCTTCAAAATGTTGTTTTCTTCGTAAGGAAATCCTGTTCCTAGGACATCATATTACAGAAAATGGAGTACAACCTGACCCTTTAAAAACCAAAGTTATTCAAGAATATCCTAAACCAATTACTGCTAAAGAAATTAAATCATTCCTTGGTTTATGCGGGTATTACCGCAGATTCATTAACAATTTTGCTGAAATAGCAGCTCCTTTAACTGCGCTCTTAAAAAAAGGAGTTACATTCAAATGGGATGCATTTTGTGAAAATTCATTTGAAATTTTAAAATCTGCTCTTACGTCTTCTCCTATCCTCATTTCTGCAGACCACACAGAACCGTTTATAACAAGTTGTGATGCAAGTGATGTAGCTATCGGTGCAATACTATCACAACGACGTGAAGCAACCGACTTGCCTATTGAATATGCTAGTAGGGTGTTGAATTCTGCCGAAAGAAATTATCCTGTTATTGAAAGAGAGCTATTAGCAATCATTTGGGCAGTAAAGAAATTCCGACCATATATTTATGGCCGCAAATTTATTATTCGTACTGATCATAAGCCTCTAATATGGCTTCATAAAAGCACAAATCCTTCAGCCAGACTTACTCGCTGGCGAATTGAAATGGATGATCATGAATACGAAATTATTTATAAATCTGGTAAAACTAATAATAATGCCGATGCATTGAGTTGCATCGAAACACAAGTTCCTGACTTTACTGAACTTAATAATATTCATGTAATTACACGAGCTCAAACTAAAAGGGCATCATTAAATAATAACACATCGACAAATCTTCTAGATAATCATTCTTCAGATAATAATATGAATTTACAACCTGACTCAAATCTATCGAATATTCAAAATCCTGTAAATGGTGTTAGAAATGAAGGTCAATCTACCGCTTCTTCGGGCATAGTAGAGCTTTCAAATGAAAAGGATATTAAAAGAATATTAGACGAGTATCACAATTCTCCTATCGGTGGACATCAAGGAATAATAAAAACATTACATAGAATTAAAAACTATTATCATTTTCCTAAAATGTTATCTCGAATTCGTAAATACATTGAAAGCTGTGAAAAATGCCAAAAGAATAAAGTTTGTAGAAATAGTAAGCTTCCAATGAAGATAACTAGCACATCAAATAGACCATTCCAGAAGATTTTCTTGGACATTGTTGGGCCACTACCTGAAACATATAACCATAATAAATTCATACTTACACTACAGGATGACTTAACCAAATATTCCTTAGCAGTATCACTTAAAAATCAAGAAACAACATCTGTTTCTAAAGCGTTTACAACACATTTTATATGCCAGTTTGGTGCACCTGAGTCTATCGTGACCGATCAGGGCAGCAACTTTATGAGTGACATGTTCAAGCACACATGTAAACTCTTAAACATAAAAAAAATTAACACAACGGCGTACCATCCCCAATCGAATGGTGCGTTAGAAAGATCCCATCGAACACTTGCAGAGTACATTAGAAATTTTTCAGATGGAGACCAATTAAATTGAGATGAATGGGTCCCCTTTGCAATGTTCACATACAACACCTCACCACATTCTACAACTAATTATATGCCTTATGAATTAGTTTTTGGACATAAACCGATTCTTCCAAGTTCTTTAAAAAAAAATCCAGAACCTATTTATAACTATAATGATTATACCTACGAATTAAAAAACAAATTACAAACAGCTTGGCAAGTAGCACAAACAAATTTAATTCATAATAAGGAAATTTCTAAAATCTACTATGATCGCAGTTCATCAACATCTAAACAATTCCATGTTGGTGACAAAGTACTTTTAAAAAACGAAAAAACAAACACAAAACTAGACTCTCTTTGGCTAGGTCCATATGAAATAGTTAAAATTAACTCTAATGAAAATTCAACAATTCGCGTTAATCGAAAAGAAATTGTTGTGCATAACAATAGAATAAAATTGTACAAGCAATGAATTATCAACTCGGATTATACTTATTGTCAAATTTAACTGAATTTTATTTAATAATTGTAGATAAATTATTTCAAATTTCTTAACTGAATTGTTTATTCTTAGATAAAAAAAAATATATATATACAATAACAATGTAATGTAAAATAATAAAGTTTAACCTATGGATTGTACTTATTAAAAAAAAAAAAAAAAAAAAAAAAAAAAAAAACTGTAATATAAAATAATGATATTTTGTAGATTAATCTTTAAATTGATTTAAACAATTAAAATTGTAATTGAATTATTTTACGTGTAATATTTTATTGTTCATTATTTAAGTTAATTTTTAAAATAAATCATTGCATGATTTATTAATTTTAGGGGAAAGGGATGTTATGTATACCCTACTATCCCCTATTCTAATTAAATATCCATGTACATTATTCTTTATATACCGATCACGAATAACTTTGTATGTATAATATCATCGTGACTAAGTATATAGTATTGTTATATATATGGGATAATAATAAAAATCTGATCAGTTGGGTTTGAGATCTTGAGATGAAAATATAATAATATTAAAATATTCTGAATGATATAAATAAATATATTCTAATTATAATTAAATATATTAATAAATAATTTGAATTAGTTGTGTTTTGTAAATTAGTTTAATTAAAATAAATAATAATACTTTAATATCAAGTGGTATTAAAGTATATATTAGTAAATCTCCAATCCACCCAATAAAATGGTATACGTGGTATAACAACATCTTGCGGGATTACTATATTGATCGACGCTTGAAATAATTAGCTATGAACTCACGCAGGTTTGTATCAATGCGAATCAGCTTCAAAGTGTTTTTGCATGCAATGCGATGTTTTCTCGTTTTATACATCCTCGTCGTTATATACATCCTAAGATCTTTTGTAGTCCTCCCATTTATCACTAAAAGCTTGATATTGATTTGCATGCCATGATGTGTTTTTTGCTAAGATTCCTCGAAGTAAGTGCCTCTAAATGCGTAATGGGATTTAGTTTCCCTTGCAAAGCTCATGTGTCTGCCATTACAGAATATCTTAAATTTCACTTTGTCAAAACACCGGTAAAAATATCACAAAGCAAATTGTTTATAAATATATATCGTTCTCACAAAGATAGTAAAGTGATATTCGATCAGGTTTTAAAAACACATACCTGTTTGTATTACTATACTATACACTATGTTTGTATAATTTAGTATTGTTCGATAGTTTTAACTCACTTATGCCTTTAACTCTTCCTCTTATGATTTAAAGTTTTATTGAATTAACACCGAAAAAGCACTCACTACATTTTAATCGCGTTTTTTCCCCTTTAAAATCGCAAAGTTCTCTCTTTTGTTCGGTATTTTATTTTGTTCCACACAGACTAAAAGGACCATGTGTTTTTCTAATAAATAAATAAATCAATACCTTAACAAATATGTGTACGTTTCCACCAAAAAGTTGGTTGTTTTTTTTTACATCGCACCTTACACGGATAGTATATATTCTCAAAAAAATTGCGTCTCAACACAAAATTTATTACCTACACATGCAAACAAAAAACAACCGATTTGTAAAAAAAACAACCGGTTTGTACTAATGAAGAAAACTTTTGCTGTTGTGTTTCTTACATTGGTACTAAAGTATAAAATTTCCTCTATGAAATTTTATGGACAACCCTTCATTTATTTAAAAAATGTCATTATCATGTATTTTTGTTGCGATTCAAATTTAAATAAAAGTTATTTATTTTTATTTAACACTAAAAGTCATTTATTTTTTATTAAACTTTAAACATTTTAGAATTGCAACCATTTACAATAAATTTTTATGAAAAAAAAATCAACGTTAAAATTCAAATATTTAAATGTATGATTCTAATACATATAGAATTTCAATACACATAAAAAAAAATTTAAATATTTCCCTTTGTAAAAAAACAACCGATTTCTCGGTCGAAACTAAGACTTAAGACTGCAACCGCTTAGCTATTTTTATTAATTTAATATTGCGAATTAGTCCCAATAAGTCGGGTAAATCGTTTAGTACAGTAAATTGATATTTTAGTACATATTTACTTCAGTAGTGTCAAAACTCCTTGGTAAATAGATTGGTCGAAAACGGCTTGGAGGGTAAAATATATATGCTTGGAGGGTTAATTCCACTAATATTTGTCAAAAGTCAAATAATTTTTGGTATAAAAGTAATACCAAAATAATTACTTAAAAATGGATAATATATTAAATAGGCACATTATTTTCTAGATTTAATTTTACAAAACTAAAACCAGCTATCGAGTCTCTAAACAAATCTGCGTTGACAGCCCGTATTCAATTGTATACCCAATATTTCCAATACAAGGAAAGATAACTAACTTATTGTTTCATGAAACAATTTTTCTTCAGTTCGATATAGAAATACATTCAGAATTCAAAAACATTCTTAACAGTGTATATAAGAACTATAAATCAACAAATTTCTAACTTATCTCAAATAATAGAAAATTTTCCAATGAAATCACTTCTTCGAAATGAACGATATATTATTCTATTAGATAGCTAAAATTACTCAAGTAGCTATTAAATTAAAACATATAAAGCAGAAATTGATTGCATTCTATACATTTTGCCAAAATACTTTCAGCTATTCAATATTCAGGGTCGGCTATTCATTTTTTTCAAACAACTTTTTATAATTGTTTTAAACTGAGCTATTACCCCTCGCGCTGTAAACAGCAAAGATCAAACCTACGAGGTCATTTTCTTCCAGTTATCGCCCCATAAGCTAGGTTGCACAAGGAAGAAATTGCAACCCATTATCATAAACCAACTGCAGGACTTTATAGAAGAAAACACAATAATAATAAACTAGCATTTTTTATTCAGGTCCCAGCACTCAACTGTTCATCAAGTACTATATTGAAAGTCATCGAACAGAAACTCAACTGGAATGAATATTTTTGATCTTTCAAGGGCATTTGACACAGTGGGGACAAATTCTTTATTATTTAAATTTTTTAGTTATAGATTTCCACCGGAACTACTACAGATTCTAAAATTGTATTTTCCAATAGTAATTTTTATCTCCAAATAATGAGTATGAAACAATCGTTATTCTTCATTCCAGCAGGAGTATAAAAAGATATGGTCTTTATCCATTATCACTCTCTCTGAGTACTTTTACAAGTGGGAATTAAAAGAGCACACGCAAATTATCTAGCTGTGCAAGATGATCAATTGGAATGGAACAACTGTAAAGTATTTCTTGATAAATGACTAAAGTTCCAAACGCATGTATCTAAAACCGACAGGAACTGCGCTACATTGTATAAAATCGTGTATCCTTTATTCAAAACACAAAATAACACAAAATATGTATCCTAAATACAATATTAGACGGAATATCAGTTGCCGGTCAACAGGCAATCGCAACAGAAATAAATTATAAATTATACAAATTAATTAAAAATTGTCACAGCTTTTTTCATCTAGAAAAATTTAATATTGCAAAGTTTTCATTGAATTAAACAGATTTTTAAGTTTTATCGGCCGATAAATAAAGTTTATCATTAAAAAAACATATGGCATAATTTTTTTTCGGTCTAGTCACCAAATTCATTTTTCCAATTCACCCTAAAATGTTTGACGATTTTAGCTATCTGCGATAATCAGGAGACTTTTATTTTTTTTCCCCAAGCCTATTGTGACTTATTTTTTATTTTTTCTGTCACGTCATTTATCGGCGGTTTTGATTTTATTCATACCAAAATTTAAAAAATTCATAAAAACAACGTAGCACGATATCACAATGAAAAATTTTTTTTGTTTCCATCATTCGTTAATGACAGAGCCAGAGAAAGTTTAAGTTAAGTGTGAGTGAGCCGGAAAGAGTAAAATATAATAAACGGCGTCGTTAATAAATACCAGGTAAGGTACAAATTTAGTCACTCGGCGTTTTCGCCATTACATGTGTTAATTCAGTATTCAATTCGCTGTAATTATGAATCAGAGTTGAAACGCCTACCCTGTGATATTTGATTGGACTATTCGTTTTGTACTTAGTTTGTTGTGTGGTTTCACGACGACTTGGAAATTATCTGGACGGATCTCAACTAAATTCCACAAATGCAGTTCAAGTCTCAGAAATACGCAAATATGCATTTTATTAACGGTGATTTCAGAAGCAATGCAATTAAAGCTGTAGCCCTTTAAATGGGAACATAAAATACGGGTGTTACTCGGAAGGAAGAAAACCTGTCAGTGGTGTTGGTGGTAGTAGCACTGAATGACCCTCTATTACTGACAATGAAGACTCGGTGATTAAGAAAACTATAGGTTTGCGTCTACCTATACAATAGCAATCGCACGAAGCAATGGAATCGCAACATCCGGGGTACAATGTGTATTGAAAAAGATAAGTTCCACTTCTACCATATTACACGCGTGCAAACCCTTCAAACGAGAAAATACAAAGGATATTTAATTTTTTGTCGACAAATACTAGACCAACATCCAAAATTTTCTAATAATATTCTGTGGAGCGATGAATCAACGCTAAAAAGAGATGGATACTTTAACATGCACAATATGCACATCTAACAACTTTTGAATCGACATATAATGCGAGAAGACAGATCGCAATATACTAGTTCAAAAAAATTATTGGGCTGGCATATTGAAAGGGATGATAATTAGCTCATTTTATCTGCCCAGGAATTTATCTGGACAAACTTTTTTCAATCTATCTAATTTATTGGAAGAGATGCCTTACGATGGCACGCTATGAAGTCAACGTCTGAGGGTGCTTAAATGACACTTACCCAGATTAATGGATTAAACGTCTAGGGCCCAAGTTGAGATTTTTTTCCCAAAAATAACTACAGCTTTACTGCATATCTATTGGTATAGTCCATGACGAATATTATAATATCGAAAAACCGATGGATTTCATTTATTTGTAGCTGAAATAGAGCACAGAAATAACTGCAAAACAAGTGAGTCAGTATCTGGGTCTCCTGTGCCGCTGGGTAACTTTTATTTTACTCTATTAGAAGTCCTTGGAATTCCACCACGTAGCAGGCGACTAAACAAAGGTTGGATCGCTGGATTCACTACCCGCGTCCATAACAAATCAAATTGTTAAATAAATCAGCAAACAGAAAAATGGATACCACCTAAATTTTAACAGATCCCACTTATGTTAACGGAGAAGTAGGTGGCTACCAAGGAAGATGATGTCCGAATCGGTAAGTCTCTGATCAAGTTTTTTCGCTGAGAATGATTCTGTCTAAATATTACGAAACATCTCGTGACGTACATCTAGTATTCTTGGATTTCAAGCAAGCCTTTGAATCAATCGATCAAGATAGTTTATGCTTTGCTTTGCGATGTCTGGGAATACCTAACAAATTTCTACGTTTATGTAAAATGACATTGATGCAGTCACAATGTTGTGTCAAAGTTGAGAATAAGCTATTAGGAATGCGTGCAGTTAGGTCAGGTATACGGCAAGGAGATGCTCTGTCTGCGATACTTTAATCTCATGCTAGAATTTATCTTTCGTAAAAATGAAACACATCAGGACAATATCTGGTACCGTCAGTTCAACCAGGTTCTGGCATATGCAGATGATTATTGAACTAAATGCCAACGGTGTCAAAGAACTACTGGATTCACCTGTACGATCTCAGCTTCCGTTGGTCTCAAAATCAATGAGTCTAAAACCAAATATATGATTACTGGTTTTAGAGACCAAGACGCAATCGATTTTAGTAGTGATCATCTCACATTTAAAAGAGTGACAAGTTCCCGATATCTCGGGTGCTTAGTCACTTATGATACCTGTGTCTGAAGGAATATTAGAGCGCGTCTTGTTGCTCGTAACCATACTTTGTAAGCCTTGTGGCCACTCCTAAAGTCAAAATACCCTGCAAATACCGACAAGCTGAGGTTGTATAAAATATTGATCAGACTCGATGTCATGTATGGGTGTAAGAGATGAACCCTGATGGATGAGTATGATAGATGGTTAATGACATTAGAGAGAAGTATCAAGCGCTTGATTTATGGCCCCAAACGCCACGAAGATGACACTTGCCGAGTTTTAGTCAACCACGAGAAATAAAAGGACAGCGAGTACATTGGCTCAGTCATGTTCTGCCAGCCGATGCTAAACGAATTGTTCGTCTCTGAGAGAAAAACTACCATTGGGAAGGCACATTAGTCGCTGTCGGCTACGATGGCTTCTCGTGGTAAAGAACGACTTGAACAAACGCAAAACAGTGATAATATGGGTAAAATAGTGATAAAGCAAAGTAGGTGCTTTATCGCTATTTTACAACTATTATTAGGGTCACTGATCTTCCAAAATGTTATCTCTTTTACGTGCGTCATTTGCCAGCAAAGATGCCACTCGTTTTAGTTCGAAGAAACATTAGGTTCCTCTTAGACACACCTAGATGTAGAACAAACTATTTGATATCAGCCTTTTTCCCTTTGACTTTTCTCTCTATGGAATCAGATTCGTAGGTATTCCGATAATATTTCAGATACAGGTGCTTAAGTGGAACATAAACGTCCTCTTAGCGAAACAAGCAGCCCGAAAAAAATTAAAAAAAATTTTGTTCTATTATTTGTAATATTTTCTTGGTCTGGGGTTTATGTAGTTTTCCCTGACCATCAGGCATTGATCTTATTGGGTTTGACGTTGTATTTTTATTACAGAAGTCTGAAAAATAAATGTTAACCGCTCCATACATGATGACTATATAAATTTATTATAATAAAGAGTTTTATTCCACTATATTGCCACATGGAAAAGAGGAAAATCAAAACCAAATGGTTTAAAGCTATGGAAACTCAGCTTAAATAACAAATCCAAAGATATAATCCTTTTTTATTACACTATAGGATGGTATAAATTCTCCGAACAGCCGTATTATTAAAACGTTAATGCCAAATATTTATGGGATCATTTTTTTATAACAAATTCAGAGTCTAGAGTTTCTTATAAAACGTATAAGACAGTAGTAAATTTAATCATTGAAATGTTAGTTTCATTGCTCCCTCGGAAAATGGAAATTAGAGATATAAAGATTGTAAAAGGATCAAAACAAAACATATTTATTATACGTTAGCAAGTTAAAGAGAAAAAAGTTAAAACAATAAAAATTACAATTGTCGATATGCAAAAAGTGGAGTGATAATCACATCGACAGCCACCATAATTAAATATGTTCAGTTGAAACACTTATTCATGAGAAGTTGGCAGCGAATATTATATGTTACCAACAGCTAAACGTAAAAAAAACATTTTCCAGTCGAAGCCAGTTACTTACCAAACGACCTTTGTACCTACAAAAACAACAACAAACAATTATTTTGTTCATTTCAATTTGTTACACAAAATCCTTATACAGACAGACATAGACACAAAAAAAAAGCAAATAAGAAGAAAATTTGTATTTTCTTTTAATTAAATTTGTATTGATGATTTATTAAGATAGCATAACCGATTTTACTCTCGTGAATTCGAACAAAAATTTATGGAAGAGGAATAATATTTTATGGGAATTATTTTGGTATACTAATATTACAGTTATATTGCTCTAGTCGGAAAAAAGGTTTAAATTTTCAGTAGAAATATTTCCATTTTATGTGTTTGGTAATGGTGTTCTTGAAGATGTACCACATTTTTACATAACAATTTTGTTGAACGAGGGTTTAAAAGTATTTTGTGTCATTATTTTATTTTTCGACAGAAAAGCACAACAACATTTACATCTGAATCGATGCAGCGAACAAGACTTTTATATGCTTAAATTATAGGTAGTGGATTATGACTTTTTTTTATCTATCATAAATTGGCAATGATTTACTTTTCTTTAATGCATTTACCTTGTTATATATCTGCGTTAAAATGAATGGAATACGACTTAATAATTTTTTTTTTGTTATTTTGATTATAACACTATAATATATAAAAATAAAAGTTAAAACGAATTCTTTCGCTTGATAAATAAACCAATCAAGTACATTGCTAATAAAATTCAAACACCTTTTGTCATAATAATGTTACAGTAATTTAAATCGATAAAATTATTAAACCAATTATTATTTAAATAGTACAGCAATAAAAAAAATATTTATTAATACTCTTGAATATTTTACATTTTTGTAAATAAATAATTTTATTGAAAAAATTGTATTATTTTAAAGAGTTAATTTACACGAGATGTAAATTAATTTGAGTATGAAAAGAGACCACTCAACTTTATGTACATTTAATTAAAAGAACTGTGTCTTGACAAAGAGGGAATAACGGACTGAAATGTTTCAAATTCTATAGCGGTTAAAATATTTAAGAAAATTTTAATTTTATTTGGTTGCATTTGCTTCCATACGTTTTCTCTATAAATTAATTTTCAGTCAAACCTTTTCAGAACCTTTGCACTATTTACCTTTCTTTTATTTATACTAATCCACTTTTCAAAGTAAAATTAGTTTTAATTGGTTTATAAATTTTGATTATATATAAAGATCACGAGGGCACATCTGCGTCAGTACGGTTGTTAAAGTACACATTTCAGGAGAAAAATCGCCCAAATTTAAAAATAAATGTACTGGGTTGGCCAAAAATACCATTGCAAAAAATAACAATCAAGGTCATTTGGTATTTTGTAAAAATTCATAACTTTAAATGTTTTATTAAAGCCGGTTCAAGACACACTACTTGAAGAGTGCATTTAATTTATGTTATACATATTATGTCAAAAATTAATAATGTTTAAAATACAGTTTCTTATCATCTAAACATCTAAACTGCAACTATAACTATCTTTAACTTTACCTAAATAAAATAGGAGGCATAAAAGATCCAAGATGACTCCCTTAGATAGAAAACACTATATAGAGATGAGTTTGGTTCGTAAAATATGACCAAATTCATCTAAGGCTTATCAGCCAAACTAATTTTGAAAAGTAATTTAGCAGCTGGAGAGGGACATACTCCATATTATTTAATCCATTTGTAACGGGTGGCACTTCATGGCACCGTTCCAAGCTAAATTCATTCAACCCAAAACATCTTAACCAATTCGGTCATTTTTAATTTTTTTTTCGTTCATTGCAAAACAATTAAATTATGTTGTTTCGCAATAATTTATAAAATCAAATTGTAATAGGAAACTATAAGTTTCTTATCCAAATAAAAAAATTTTTTTTTCAAGTAATAACAAGTATATGGTAAGGGCAGTGTACTTGTTAATTCATATTCTTATGCATTTATGGCATAAATTTTTTTTTCCCTCTTAACTGACCTAACTCAATAATTTTTATTGGGTTAGAGTATAATGACCGTCCCCACCATAAATTTTTGATTTTTGTTTTAATACATTTCTTTGTGGTGGGACGCTTTTTGAGTTTTCGAAAAACTCGTTCTTCTAGTGGTGACTTTCGGACGGGGCGGTCGTCGGACGACCGCTGAGGAAGTTCGTGTAAGTTTTTTTTTGTTGTAATTTTTTTTTAATTTTAAGTTTTTTTATTTTAATAAATTTTTAATATTAATTTAATTTTTTTTTTTTATTGAGTTTTTTTGTTTTCTCTCCACCAAGATGTGAGCTGTTACAGAGGCCCACATTATTCTCCTATCGGATTTGTGGTCCGAATTTTCTTATTCCCCTTTTTACCTTTTTTTGAATCTATTGATTCATCAAATCTAAATTGCAGCTTATCAAGGTCCAAAAGCGACTCCACCAACACCCACGACCATATCCTCGCACTGAGCTAGCGGGATATATATAGCTGCGGTGGAGAGCGCATTGGACCATCTATGTAATTGTCCATCTATGGACCATCTATGTAAGTGATTTCTTGCGGATCGTTAGATCTCACATAGGACCTAAAGCTATTTCCTAAGGCACACTCTTGCAATTTTGTTTGGAATCAATAGAGCCCCAAAATATTTTTAAAAATATTTTTAAATCTAAAAGCGCTAAACAACTCAAATTTTTCGGCAGACGGATTTAACCGGCACATTCGTTAGCTTTAAATTTAGCTGCACATCAGCTGAGCATTCATAATACATGTAAGCAGTTAACTACTAATACCAGCGGAAATGATAAGGTCATGAATGAATGCATAGGCAAATTTACTTTTTTCATCAGTATATAGGTGGGAAACCCAGAATAAAATAATCCATCACGGAGACTAAAGATAAAGAAATAACATACGGCACAGGGAATGGAGACTCAGTACCGGCGACTGGAGGGAGTGTGCAAGCGGGCTCTCACTTGTCGTTACTCAATGACCGCAAAGTTTCAGCTATGGGGCACTTGGTACCTGAAACCGATAATCAACAAGCACTGCTACTACTGTGTCAAACCATAAGATCTCCAACATTTAAAAAAGCTAATTCAATAGGTGATATTAGAAAGAATGATCCATATCCATTAAAAAAATATGGTGAAGATAAAACTACCTCAAGCATAGAGAGTGAAAATAGAAATCTCCATGCAAATCTAAAAATTCTAGAATAAATAGTGTCAAAGCTGAATACCGAAGTTATCTAATAAAAGAAAGGAAAATGAAGACATAAAACGCATCATTCAAGCGGGTCGACATGCAAACAATAAGGATACCATCGAATACCACATGGATGAAGAAGAACGCAAGCGAGAAATTCATCCGGATAAAAAATCTGAAAATGATTCTCAGTGGACACAGTGACAAAAAAACCTAAAAAAGAGTAACAATAAATATGGAGGTTACTGACGAAGACGAACCACCAAGAGAAACTACTTGGGCATTGAAAAAAAGCAAGTTCACAAAGAAAAGAAAAGCAGAATCATCGCCAGAATATATTGACCAAGCAGCACCCATCAGTAATGATAAAACTCAGCATAAAGAAAATCAAAAGCAACCAAAAAATATTGAGCAAGTAACCTGGACATACTACTATCAATGCCTTGGTGTAAAATATCACGGATAAAGATTACAAGGTAGTAGCATTAAACAACGATGTCTGGAATGTAAATGTACCAGATCCAGAAACATATCGTACACTAACCATGAAGCTTAACGCTGACAAGGTTCAGTGGTATACTTATGAAGATAAGCAAGAGCTGAGTTACTGCAAAAAGGTTGATTCAGGATACTGTTAATATGATCAAAAAAGACAGAACTCAAAGCGATAAAGGAAGCTGTGAACTGGTAAGATCGGGACTACCGCTCTTTGTGCTTACGTTTGGCAATAAAGAAAACCACCAAAACAAAACATGAGAGTTAGAATAGAGCCAATGAAGAAGAATACTTCAAAGATAGTCCAATACAGAAAATGTCAAAATTATAATCATCCCAGAAATATTGCGGGCGCGACGCAAGATGTGTCAAATGTGCATTGGTAAGCATCTAACGAGCATGTGTACATTAGACAGAAACACATGAAAAAGATATGATCAAGCCTCTTCTTGGATGTAGCGCAATCATTTAATCGTGTAAGGCACAAAAGATTAGAGTACAAGTTACATCGAGATCTTCCCAAACATTATTATGAAATTCTAAAATATTACATAACCGACAAACATCTCCGTGTAAAATATGAAGATGAATACTCAAGAAAATTCTAGCAAAAGGGCCGCAAGGAAACGTTTTAAGCCCCAACTTATACCTCCTGAACACACGATACATAACACTAATGAAATAAACAACCATAACTATACATTTGCTGTTGACACAGCAATTTTGGCAGTTATGTAGATTACCAAGAAAAGTTTGCTGCCTCTTGTAGAATACCTGGAGGGTTTTTAAAAATAGAAGGTAGGCTGGGAGACCACGAAATCATGGTCAAAGTATGGCACAAGTACAAATTTTCTTCGCTACCTGTTTACTATTTACTGGCCAAAGATGCCTTAGATATGTATGTGATTCTGCTAGGAAATGTCTAGTTGACCACCAATAAAAATGATACCATTTTTATATAGAAAGAGCGATAAAAATTTTAGGTTTACTTCGTTGATTGAGTAACCTTTCCGCAGTTCCTTAAAATCATTTTTGTATAGTACTCATGTTGAACCAAATAAACAATGATTTGAACGCCAGCCTGAAAGTCGATTGCATCGAGTGGTCACGATATTCAATCTTTATAGAAGATAATTTTATGTTTTTTTCTGTAGTGGCTGATATCAACCAACTTTTGACAGTTTTATGGTATCCGAAATTTGTATAATGTACTTTGCCCCATTATTTCATTTCCATAAGTTGTTTTGCTTCGGGAATATCATTGGTGTTTGCACTGAAAATATAATAATCCTCTTCTGCCCAGGTGAGTGTAGAAGTGATGAACTCAAAAATACAGCATTAAAATTCAGCATTTACGGCAATTAATCGAAGTACAACAACGATTCGGAGTGGAGCTGGCTCGTCTAGAAAATAAAGTCTCCAATAATTTAAAGCACGTCCTAAAATCGACCATTACCCCAGGACATGGACAGGGCAACTAATGAGTGTGAAAACCAGAATAACCAACGCTAATGCTATCATAGCGAACAGCCATTAGAACAAGAATGGAACTACGAACTATTCGTAGCATTATCCATTTCAATTTTCATCAATAATGGGTCTTCGAAGTTGACAAGACGCTAAATCGTCAACTTTAATTGCAATTTGACAGTATATCAGCAGTGAACTCTGAAGCACTACGGTGTTCTACAACTTCAGCTTTATTTTCACTCCAAACACTCCATCTTTTTTCACTACTTCAGATACCACTCCATTATGGAAAAGGACATCTTGGAAACTACATTTTCCTATTGTTTTCTGGTAACCCAGAAAACAATAGGAATGTCTTTGATTTGGCCTAACTTCCTTCGTGTTGGTATTTGTAATTCATCCCAGAGTAGATTAGTATCTCCAGGAGGCTTGCTGTCTCATGATTCCATTTTGTACGTTCTTGTCCAACGTTGACGATGTAAAAAATCTGACATTCATTTTTGCCAAAACTGTGTTCGAATGTTTTGCACCACTTTTCATCGTAACATGAGGAGTGTTTTCAGGTGCCCTCCTTTAGTAGACAGAGTTGTCTAGGATTGAAGCAGGCCTAAATTTAAGTAAGTAGGATTGTCATATTCTCGAATTTTAGTTAAGTGCCGCCTATGCATTTTATGACCACTTCCGATAATCCACCAAATAGAGCAGACGGAGAGATGACATCCCAATTTGTTGGTTAAAATGCTTTATTAGCCAGTACAAAATTGGTGCCATCAACGCTAAACATATGGGCGCCTTTTCCTTGCCGGAAGGTAAGTTACAAAACGCGTTTTTGAAACTCTCAGTTGAAAAATCGAATCCGGCTTCGATGTGAACTAGTGGTGAGGTAGATGAAAATACAGGTGTAATATTTTTTATGATTTGGCTGCACGACCTTTGTTCAACCGGATAACTATGGGTCCCACGTAGTCGACTCCCGTTTAGGTAAATGCCTCAAAAAGTCTTTCATCAGTAGTTCCAATCAGTTATTTTGTTCTAACATTGTAACGATGGCTTAGTATACAATAGCGGTTATAGAATAGTGCTTTACTGCTTGTAACCCTTTGATTATCCAAAAGTGTTTTTCGATTACCCCAACCCACTGTCATTTTCGTGAGCTGCCTCGTATAGGAAAGAAACATAGGATATCGCGCTTCATAGGATAACTGAGAATTATTTAGCATATTGGCAAAATCATGTACCAGAATTTATGGACCCTAATCTATGCACTATTCTGGAATAGTGTCAATAAAGCTGGAGTGCTGCAATACACGAGATATTAGTTCGATGTTGTATGATGGGATATTAAATGCTGAAATGAAGGATCCATCTGTCGGCAGGTAGACGTAGATCGTTGCTGCAAAGAGTACATCTCGTTAGCCAGTTGTAGAATGCCGTATTGTTTAAATGTTATTCCAACCAAAACCTCGAATTGTTCAATTATCAGATGTTTTAAAAAATGTAGTGTTTCTCATCAATACTGCTAAATATTGTGTTGCTGAACACTGTATTGCTAAACTCAGTGATTGAAACTCAAAATAGGAAAATGCATCAACATGTGGTGTTTTGTATTAGATCCTTTGGTAGTTGTTACTTGTTAGTAACAACTAGTTTAAACAGTTAGTTTAAAAACTGTTTACTTAAATCCAATATTTTTTTGGAAACAACCAAAATCAAATTTCGTTGCAAGATCCAATATTGTTGGTGTAATAAATCGATTCCAATCTAAATAAAAAACAAAACAACATTTCCAAACATTCAACAAATTTGAATTAATTTTGAAAATGTTCAAGTTAACACCATTGCATTTTATCTAGCAACAAAATAGACAGCACATTCATCCAGCAACTGTCTAAATTATAAAATTTCCTCACATTAATGTTTCATAATGTCAAACCAAACAATTTACCAATCAAAATACTCGTATAATAACCTTTTTGTTTTTCTACTGATTTAACCACTTAACACAATTAACAATTTGCCCAATCACCTAATTACCAGATTAATATAAAAATAAACGAACAATTGAACTGGAAATACCAATAACAACTTGAACTTTATATTTTTTTTTCACTTGATTATCGTAACCATCATCACAACAACAAAATCAATTTTTATGAAAATTCAAAATCCATCCACAAAAATCAAATTTTTTTTAATAAAATCGAAAATTTTCAATTTTGTTGTTGTTGTTGTTGTTATTTTGTTAGTTATCCTAAATATCCTAAACAGTATACGAGTAGGATTCCGAAAAAAAATTGAAAAATGAAAAACGAAAATAAAAAAATCAAATTTCCATCTCTCCTCCATTTATATATATGATTATGCGATATTGATAATAAAGGCAATGTTCATGATAATAGCATTTGATTAAAATTTAATTTAAAAATAAAAAAATTTGAATTTTTATCAAATTTACATCATCATCGGTGTTCAGTAGAAAAAATAGCGCAGCAGAAAATAGAAAATTATTGATACTAAAATTAAATTGAGTATTTATTAACAAAATGATACTCGTATTCCACACGATATACATAGTAAATATACATATAATATATGTATATGTTTGAAATGTATGTATACAAATATTTATTCATAACAACACAATCGGTTTAAAATTGAGCATGGCATAGGATTTAGTATAGCAGATATTATACAAAATTCGAAATTCAATTATACTCGTAAACTGTGTGCCAATATAAATAATTTTCTCGCAAATACAGGGTAAATTAATCAAAGTGGACCACCCGAATGATGCGGAAACGAGCTACTTTGTCTGCTGAGGGTATCTTGTTTGGTTTCAAGAAAATTTTTAGCAAAATATTTAAATAATTTAATTATAGCCACTTGTTATATTTCTGCTAATTTTACATTTCTCCTCTAAAAATGCAAATCAACTGTGCATTGATTATTGCATTTGTTTCTTGTTTTTAGTGTGAGGTAATATGGAGGTAATCGTTTTATTTTCGTGTAATTCAATTATTTTATTGCATTTGACGAGTTAATCATTAGTGAAAAAAATTTAATGATTTTAATTTATCGTGAATGTAAAAGGAAATATTAAAGCCGCTGACAGAAATAAACGAAAAGTATTTATCGTTAAAAAAAGTGACTAATGAAAACAGCGAGATAGTTGTTTTGGCTGCAGCACTCGATTTAGCACTTGTGCTATCACAATTTCCTTACAAGTGTAAGTAGGATACTAAAATGTAATAAATTCCTTTCATATTCATGTGTTCACGCAATCTAGTAAATAAATATCTATACAGTGCATAGCCCATGTTAAATTTAATTGTATGTACTTAATTTTATATGTACTATGTACATAGTACATAGATCACTAGTAAATAAGAAACTGGTTTTTGTTTTTGTTTATAAACTTATAACTGGTTTGGTAAATTGGAAGAATATTTGATCACCTCAATTTTGGTTGTATTTTATGAGATGGCTGAAACCGGGTCGTTTCTGTCATGTATGGAAGTAAATTTGTAGGAATATAGGTATAAGAAAGTCCCTCCTATCCTACCGTTTGTTTAATGTGGGAAACAAACATTAATGTGGGTGTGGAAGTGGGACCGGCGTTGACCGCCACACTTGCCCAGAGCTTAATCTAACAGTCTTATCAACAAACCAATCAATCAATCTGTGCTTCATCAGTTGTTCAGATTTTATCAAAATAGTTGAAACGCTAGTAGGGCTTCATGAATGATGTTCTCCATTTTTCTTTCAAACTTAAATTTTCGTCGGCTTCCTTAGTTGCATTTCATAATATCGTATTGTTTGTTAGTTTGATGTCATTCTGATGCATTTTACTATTGGGTATATGAATTAGATTTTTGGCGATTATATGACGTATTTGTCTTAGAGCGGTAAATTTATTTAATCAAATTTTATAAAATCTAATTTATATAATTTTATAATTTTAATAATTTCATATTTTTATAAATGTAATAAATTAATTAATTGTAAATTTTAGGCAAAAAGTAATAGTCTAATTTATTACAGCCAGCGGCTTGCAGAAATTTTATATTATACTATGAATTAATTAATTAATATTTTTAGAGTCCTTATTAATTTTCGGGCAAAAACTAACACAATTTATTACAGCATATGGCTCGTAGGAATTATGTTATTGTATAATTATGTTATTATATTAATAATTAATTAATTTGTAATTTCAGATTAAAAATTAATTCTATTTCTTACAGCCTGTGGCTAAGAGCAATTAAATCATTAATAGATTTGGTTTTAAGGAATCCTCTACAGATTATAGATGAATGGTGGCACACTGGAGTAGCTGGCAAGATATTCTAGAATGCAGAGCAGTTTAGTAAATTTGTGATTGTCTTATGCTAACAGTAGTTCGAATATTGGATACCGCGAAACCGGACCAATTCTGTCATTACTGATATACCTTTCCTCTCCCTACCCCAACAAAAATTTACTAACTATTGGCCGCCATGGTGTCTGTAACCGGGTCGATCTCAATAATTTGACTAATATCTTACCTCATCCTTCCAAGTTAATGTAAAACGGGTGTACGGTGGGCCCGGCCAAATATCCGGGAGATCCTGGTTAGTCCTTGGTCGTACATTCTAAATCAATCAATCAATCAATCAAAAAACCTCAATTTTGGTTGTCTTTTGAAATTGTACAAATTAATAATAAAATAAAAATAATAAGTTTGTGCTTCAAAGTTTGTTTTTTTTTTATCAACCAAGTTTTTTTATCTAAAGGAGATAATTCAGTGCACATAAGCAGAACTATACTTCATTTTGGTCTTTCGAGCCGGATAGTTGGCTATACATACGTTAAATTCATTACAGTCTGTCATGTGTATGTTAAAAACGTATGATAAAACAGTTGGTGAATATAACCACGTGAACTATCATAAGATGATAATGTTATCAGTGTGAAGTTACAGTATATTAAATTCGGTTATTAACTGGACAGTTGTTGGTTAAACATTACATCTTGATATATACGAATTTCCTGGAAATATATATGTTATTTGCTGAATTATACAAACATCCTGAATCTATATGTTATATAATCTACATGTTATAGATATATAAGTTTGGAATAGAACCATAGACAACTATGTTGTCTATGATATAACATCGAACATCATAGTGGTTGCCGAACGTTGTGCAAGATTGTACATGATCATATACATATCTCCCATGTTTGCAATTTGTCATCTACTACTATGCTGTAGTGAAATTTATTCGGGCACATTGCAAATGAACAAAATTAATCATATCGATTAACATCATAATTCATCATTATCCAGCACGTCGACAAATTATGTTCATGCGTTTACATTTTAAAATTATATTACCATAATTCATTATCATCAACAGTCATCAATGCTCACATACATCATTATAATACCAAATTGAACGAGACTTCATATTTTCAATGATGTCATTAATTTCAAGAAGCAAGATATCATCTAACTATAATCAAATTTTGTAAGTTGTAAAATTATTTCAAAATTTAATTAAAATTAATGCAAGTTTCTAAATTTAATTACATTCACTTAAAATATTAAGAAATAATTAAGACATAGTTACTTGTTGCAATATTTCCAAATTATATCAGTATAAATTTAAATTTATTTTCATTCACAACCTGATAACTTTCATTGGATTTTTTATAAGTTATCATTGGTTTTATCATTATAATATTTTGCAATACCAATATTGTTTGTTCTTGTGGCAAACTATTTGATTATTTTATTACTGTGACGGTCGTATTTACCAAGTAAAATGTTTGATCATGAGAATGAAAGTAAAACAAGTGGAGGTACAATAAAATCAAACAAAAATATAGATTCACTCAAACTCCAGAGAAGTGCTTGTTTCGGAACAAGCTTGCATCACTTACTACTCAAATTACTACTCAAGGGGCAATCGAATCTAATATCCGTAGGCTGCAATTGATGTATAATAAATATCAAAATGTTCAATTATAAATTGAGATAATTGATGAAGCAGCATCACTTGACCGTCTTACATTTGAAGAGGGCTATGAATATGTTGAGAGTACTTTACTAGATAAACTCAACGAACTAAAAAAAATAGAAAGTCAAGCAAAGGAATCGATTAACTTTGAATCGTCCACTAATAGCACTCATAGATCAAAACATTCCGTCTATGCAATTAAAGTTGCCTGAACTTAAATTACCCACCTTCAGTGGTTGCGAAAGTGACTGGTTGGCATTTAGGAATGTTTATAGAAATCTAATACATAATCAACAAACCATCGATGCCACAGTAAAATTTATATATTTGATATCGCATATCCGTAGTAGTAAAGCATATCGTTACATTGAAAGCTTACCTATTACTTCTGATAACTACGAAATAGCATGGAAAACTCTTTGTACTAGATATGATAATGCTATTCAGAAAACGCATATAAAGCAAATTTATGATATCAAATCTCCTGTTGAAAATTATCCTACTTCGCTGCAGAACTTTCTAGATCAATTGATTAAAAATGACAATGCTCTGAAATCGTTACATATTCAAGTTGAGTCTTGGAATTTGAAGTTAATACATCATTTAACAGAAAAACTTGATACTTCTTCAAAAATCAATGTTATTAAAAATTCAGACACTAACCAATTATTAACATTTGATAATTTCATAACAATTTTAAGAAATCGTGTTCGAATTTTAGAAGCGATTAAAACTACTACATCCTCGAAACAATTGCATGAAATTAGGAAAAACACTTATTCAAAATACAAGCATACTTCATTAACTTCAACTAGTGGTCAATGTATCTATTGTGGTCACTTACTGTGTGTTCAGAAGAGCATGATGCTCTCTTCTGCATTTTGGGACAAATTCGAAATTTTCAGACAGGAATACTACTTTCAAAAACACTAGGTTGGATCTTGTTAAAAGACCAAACACTTCGAATGAAAATAAAATTGTCGAATCAAATATTATTCACATTACTGGCATATCTTCGTGCATTTCAAATCAAAGCCCAGTGAATAATATACCAAATGATTCAAAACAAACTAAGCAAATCTTAATTGGTACAACTTTAGTTAATGTGACATCGAATGCCCACAAGAATTTGTTATGCAGAGCCTTGTTTTATAGCGGATCTCACCTTAATTTTATTAGTGAAAATGTTGTGAATTTATTCATACTTCGACAGGTAAGAACCAATAAGATTATATCTGGTATAGTAAAGTACATTTGACCATATCATCCAGAGTGTCTAATATTTCAACCAATTTAGAATTCTTTATTATTCCCAAGATTACAAATTGCCTTCCATCAAGTCCAGTATTTGTCAATATAGGTTTAATTCTTGCTAAAATTGAATTGGCAGATCCGTTGTTTTATGTACCAGATAAAATTGACATTTTGCTCGGGGCAGAAATATATAATTCTTTATTCATTGGTAAATCTGTTAATATTTTCAAAAACTTACCACCATTCTACTCCAGCGTTTTTGGATATGTTATTAGCGGTCGAGTGTTAACAAATAATATAGAGTGAAAGAAAACTCTGCAACAGCAATGTGTACGATTGATAGCTTACATAATGATATTAATAACGTTTTTGGGAGTTAGAAACAGTTTTGGTAGAAAATCAACATTCACTTGACGAAAAATACTGTGATCATTACATGCAAAACCATCGTCGACTGTCTTCTGGCAGATATTGTGTCTCATTGCCTATATCAACGAAAATATTAATTAGTTAGGATTTTCAAATTTTTCTTCTCGTAATCAATTTTATGCAATTGAAAGAAAATTAGTAAGGCGCCCTGAAACTCACCGCCAGTATCGAGATTTTATGGCTGAATATGTATCGTTAGGTCATATGGTTTTAATTCCCGACTCCAATATTAGCCGTACTTCAATCCGTGATGTGTATTATTTACCGCACCACTATGTTATTAAAGAAAGTAGTACCACGACCCAACTACGAGTTGTATTTAATGGTTCATCCAAATCATCTTCAAAAATTTCATTGAATGACTGTTTGGTTAAGGGTCCCACAGTTCAACAAAACTTACTGTCGATATTTTTGAGATTTCGGAAACATATTTTTGCCTTTACTGCAGATATTGCCAAAATATATAGGCAAATAGAATTGGATGAAGATCAACAAGACCTTCAACGTATATGGTGGAGAGATAATCCTTCACACAAACTAAAATGTTTTAAGTTGAGAACACTAACTTACAAAACTAAAAGTGCTCCGTATTTAGCAACTCGGACATTAAACCAGCTTTAGATGAAACAACTTTATTTCCTGTAGCTTTAAAGATATTAATGAACGATTTCTATGTAGATGACGTTTTAACTGGAACTGATACTATCGATAAAGCTTGAATCTTATAGAAGGACTTAGTAAAATTATTAGAAAAGGGTGGATTACAACTTAGAAAATTTTCATCGAATGTCTCTGATATTATATCTTCTTCGGAATCTGTTTCTATAATATTTCATTAGTACTTGGTTTAACATGGAACACTTTTTCTGATGAGTTCGAGATGCTTTTTTCTAAATTCTCACTAGGTACTATATGCACAAAAAGAAATATTTTATCAAAAATTTGGCAGTTGTGTGGTCCTTTACGATTATGTTCACCAATGATATTGACAGCTAAACTCATTATGCAAACCATTTGGACGTTTCATCATGTAGACTGGGATGATAAAATTACTCATCAAGCTTGCGATCAATGGATGTATTTTAAGAGGCAACTGATTCAGTTAAATCGTATAACAGTTCCGCGTTACATTGTACCACCTCAACCTAAGTTAATTCAGACACATGGGTTTTGTTGTGTAATATATCTAAGAGTAACAGATGAGAAAACCAAAGATTATATACGGATAATTTGCTCGAAATCAAGAGTTGCTCCTCTTAAAAAGCAAACTATTCCTCGGCTAGAGCTTTGTGCTGTCTTGCTGCTTTCACAAACTTTAAATATAGTAATTAAAAGTTTAGATATCCAATTTAAACACATTTATCTATGGTCGGATTCGGAAACAACATTGCTTAGAATTAAATCCGAGCCGTCTAAATATGCTACATTTGTAGGAAACAAAATTACCCAAATTCAAGAACTCTCATCTATTCAGAATTGGTGTTATGTGCCCACATCATTGAATCCTGCTGACTTCGTATCTCGTGGCTTGATGCCTAATGAATTTTTAAAGCAAGATTTATGGTGGTCTGGTCCCAGCTTCCTTTTAGAAAATGAAACAAATTGTCCTAAGAATTCAAATTTTAAAATTAGACCAGATTTGTTAAATTTAGATATTCGGAAAAACTCGTCAACCATTGCGTATATTTCCGAAATTCATTGGAATTTATTCAATAGGTATTCCTCATTTACAAAATCTCAATTCTCAATTACTGGAGAACTTACTTCAGGTGAATTAAAATCTTCGCTGATAAACTTAATAAGTATCATTCAAGCAAATGAATTTGCCAATGATATTCAATATATCAAGAAACATAAAATTATGCACCATTCCAGTAACTTAAAGTTATTACATCCATTTCTTGACGAGAATGGAATATTTTGTATTGGAGGAAGGCTTTCCAATTCTGCATTGAGTTCTACAACTAAATATCCCATCATTTTACCTAGTAAGCATACATTTACCACATTATTAGTGCGATCAGAACATGTTCGGCTTTTATATTGTGGACCACAAACTCTTCTATATAATATTAGGTCTCAATACTGGATAGTAGGCGGTCGAAATTTATGTCGACAAATTGTCAACAAATGTATTATTTGTTTCAAAAATTAACCTAAATTATCACAGCAACTAATGGGTGATTTGCCAGCCGATCGTGTTACGAAATCAAGACCATTTTCCATAGTTGGAATAGATTTCTGTGGCCCGTTTTATGCTTTATTGTTCTAAAATTTATTCGGACAACGCCACAAATTTTATTGGCGTTGGTTCTGAATTAAAAGAATTAAAAACTTTATTTCGATCGCAAACTTTTCAGAATGAGACAAGTATTTTTTGTGCAAACCGTTATAACGTTATAAGTGGCAAAAACCTTCAAATACTACTTATAAAATAGGTCAGTTAGTTATTTTGCATGAGGATAACGTTCCTCCTATTAATTGGACATTGGGTCGAATTATATACACACATCCTGGCCTTGATAGTCGTGTTCGTGTAGTTACCGTCAAAACTTCGAAATCTATTTTTAAACGAGCAGTCACTAAAATCAGTATTTTGCCACTCGGTACAACTGATGAATATGATTAAACATCTTTTATTGAATGAAATACAAATAACTTGGCACTTATTTGTAATAAAGGTTTAATTAAGTTTATAAAAATTTCTTTATTTAATTTTATATATTAGAATATTATAATTATTAGTACAAACATATAAATAAATAATAATTATAAAATAGAATTAAGATAATAGAACTTAACATATCATTTGCGTTACATAATTTATATATATTTTGAACTATTTACTTCAAGGGCGCGGGTATGTTCACGCAATCTAATAAATGAATTTCTATACGGTGCATAGCCCATATTAAATTTAAATTTATGTATATGTACTTAATTTTATATGTACTATGTACTTAGTACATAGATCACTAGTAAATAAGAAACTGGTTTTTGTTTTTGTTTATAATTTTGGTATAATTTTGGTTTGGTAAATTGGAAGAATATTTGATCACTTCAATTTTGGTTGTCTTTTAAAATTGTACAAATTTATCGTTATCATATTCATGTATTTATCGTTATCATATTTCTAAAAACCATAATTTGAAAAAAAAAAAAAAAAAACTTAATTGATTGAACCCTATAATTGGGAAGATATATATAACTTTTTCAAATCAAGATTCGCTGCAAAAACTTAATGTGAAATTGATTACTATAGGTTGCTTCACTTTAAGTTACTCACCCAGTATAATAAAATTGTACGTTCTTGCAGCCAATTGACAGTAATATCGCATATTCCGAAACATACACATATATAAAACTTCAAAATCCTAAAAATGGTCCTCATCAAATATTCATGGAATAGAACGTACATTTGAAATCATAGTATATACGAGTTTTTATATATATATATATATATATATATATATATATATATATATATATATATATATATATATATATATATTTAAAATTACAAAAAGCGCTTAAAATTGAGCTTATACAATAAATAAAAAAAATTTTGGAATTTCCCGAACTGAAAACTTAAAGTAAAAAGTAATGACAAATAAAAATTTTTTTTTTTACTTTTTTTTTAATTTTTCTTTTTAATGTAATGTATTAAATAAAATATTCGATATTAGAAATGTTAAGCAACCATTCCTTCAAAAAACGACAAAATTATTTGATGATGTTTGCTTTAATAATATGATAAGGTAGTTGTACAATTTTGGAGCAGTGAAAGCATAAAACATTTTAAAATGTTTTTTATAAGGATGAAGGATAAACAACCTATTTGAGTTTCTAAAAATATACGGTACAAAACGATAAAAACTAGGTAACCGATTTCCACTCATTATATAAAATGTTTAAGCACCTTAAAAAAATATAAATACCGAAATTGTAGCGTTTTGTAAGCTAAAAACAGCGGGAACGAATGAGTGGTTCTGGGTAAAAAAAAAAAATAATTACTTTTCGGTTCTGTAGAACCAACAATGGTTTAACATTGGTTAGGTATATTAAGAAAAAACAACAAGATTTCAAACCATTAGCAAAAAATTTAAAAATAGGCACATAATATGTTTGTTTGTTTGTTTATATTCGATGCAATCTGTTTTGCGGCCGAAGCTCACCCAACTCTTTCGCGGTTAATTAACGTCCTACTTTACGCCATTACTAGCCAAATCGAGGACGCGCGAATACAGGTTCGCGTTTCAAATATCCATCTGCATATTGCATTGCTCCAGCCAGCCTGTACTGGCATGGACGATGGTTCGGCCCATGAATTCTGCACTCCAACGGGGGGTCATAGTTGTGTTCATCGTCATCACCGATCGTAATCAAGTGATGAAAAATCCCTTTTGCAACCCTCCCCCGTTGGGATTCGAACCCGGTACCTCCCGTCCCAAACACCGCAGCCACATAATATGTGTTATATTTATATAAGTTAGCAACACAATGTTTATTTATAAAGTTTATAGTTTAGTTTGGCCTATAATTATAATCAAAATATTAAAAGATATAAATGAAAGATATCTCACATACCCTCGAGTATAGGCAAACCAAAACATCTTAAACAGCAAATAAACAACATTATTAATAAGCTGAGTATCCATGAAAATTCAAAAAACTTTTTTGACAATGTTTACAAATAAAAAATCTAAAAACGAAAATTAGTGGCCTAGTGAGCTTCTTGCTCAGAACATTTATTACAAACCATCGGGAACTTATAAATATTTACGAGATAATATAATGTTTAACCTGCCTTCTACATAAACTTTAGTGAGGTGGCAACCTGTTAAACATTTAAGTCCAGGATTTAATGAAAATGTTTTCTCAAGCACTAAACAAAAATTACCAATATGAGTAAAGATTTGAAGCAGGTTGTCGTAATATTTGACGAAGTACATTTCAAAAGTGATTTTATATAATAAATATTCTGATCTAATTAACAGTTTTGTTGAACATGGCACAGAAAGAATTGACAAGATAATAAGAATTAGAAATTTGTCATTAGTTTTTGTTTCTAATGAACCAATAAAATCCGACGAATTATTTTTACTAATTCAAAAAACTATTGATAAATGCAATAAATTATATGTAAATGTAAAAGCCGTAATTTGTGATCAGCGATTGAATAATCGGAAATGTTATAAAATGCTCGGGATCAGAATAACCAAATCATTCTTTGAATATGACAAACAAAAAATAATTGCCATTTACGATTTAACGCACCTAATAAAATCACCTAATAGAATGCCCTGATGGAACTGCCAGTTGTGTTTTAATTAAAGAGCTTTATAATTTAGAAAAGGATTCAGTAACTAAATATTGCCCCAGAATTTCAAAAAATCATATCTTTAAATCATAAAACGGGCGTTTCATATTAAATGTTGTGTTTGTTTTATATCTAAATAATGTTAAACGCATATTTCATTTTATTCAGAACAGAAGTACTTTGATAAGCACTCGAAATTCTGTATTAAAACTTTTATTATTTGATGTTATATCATTTTTACGATATAACTAGATAAATTGTATATCTAATTAGTATACAGTTGCAAATAAATATATGACGGTAAATTTCAACAAAATTTAATCTAAAACTTATTTTGTCAATTCCCCATACGAATATGACATTGCTCGTATTATTTATTCCTTGATGTTAATAGGCATTATAAATCTAAAAAATATTAAATAAATTAGAACACTAAATAATAAGAGCTCACACTTATTTAAATTAATAAATTTATATTGAACACTTTGGCACTGTTATTTAAAATAGAATACTATTAAAAATCACACTTAAACGTTTTACGCAAAATAGTTTATACTTATAAAGTTATATTAATCGCTGTTCACAAAATATTAATCACTGTTCAAATTAAAATACTTTTAAAAATCACACGACAAATCACAAACGTTTTAAAATTAAGTACAACATAATATCGGGGAGCGACGGTTGTACAAGCTACACGCGCTGCATCCTGGGTAACGTCAAAAGTATAACCATTGATCGGCAGGGTAGGCCCTGATTGGTTAATTTCAAACGGAATAACTCAGGCGTCGTAACTAGACATGATCAGTGCATGACTGAATGCATGGGCAAATTAAATTTTGTCATTAGTATATTATGGGTGGAAAATCCAGAGCAAAAAAATCCATCATGAAGAAAACAGATAAGGAGGAAACGTACAGTGCAGGGAACGGAGACCCAGTGCAGGCGACTGGAGAGAGTGTGCAAGCGGGCTCTAAGTCGTCGTTATCCAATGACCGCAAAGTTTCAGCAGTGGTGCACTTGGTAGCAGAAAATGATAATACGACAAGCACTGCTACTGCTGTGACAAACTAACAGAAAATTTTACAAGGGAAAACGAGAACCCATTTCTCGTTACAAAATCTTGAGATGAGGGGTAACAAAATCTTGAGACCTCCAACAATTAAAAAAGCTAATTCAATAGGAGATATTAGAAAGAATAATCCATATCCATGAAGAAAAGAGAGTGAAGATAAAACTACTTCAAACATAGAGTGTGAAAACCGGAATCTCTATGCAAATCTGAAGACTCTAGAAGAAACGGTGACAAAGGTAAATAACGAAGTTATTTAACTAAAAAAAGAAAATGAAGAATATATTGGACAAGCAGCACCCAACACGAGTAATGATAAAACTCAACAGAAAAAAAACAAAAGCAACCAGAAAAGATTGAGCAAGTAACCCGGACATCTGTATCGGGTAATGCAACTACTCAGAGTAATAAAAATCCTAAACCACAGAAAATAATTCCGCCACCACCTATTAGGTGTCAAAGACTACCCAACTATCAATGCCCTGATGAAAAATATCACGGATAAAGGTTACAAGCTAGTAGCATTAAACAACGATGTCTGGAAGGTAAGTGGACCAGACCCAGACACATATCGTACACTAACCATGAAGCTTAAGGCTGACAGTTTCAGTGGTATACTTAAGAAGATAAGCAAGCTAGACCAATTAAGGTTATGGCTAGAGGGCTACATCATACATGTGAAAGCAATGATATAATAGCTAAGTTACAGAATAAAGGTTGAGATATTCAGGATGCTGTCAATATGATCAAAAAAGACAGAACTAAAAGCGATAAAGTAGCCGCGAACTGATAAGAACGGGACTACCGCTCGTTATGCTTACGGCAATAAAGGAAACATCCAAAAAGATATATAATATTCGGACAATTTAAAACATGAAAGTTAGAATAGAACCAATGAGGAAGAACACTTCAAAGATAGTCCAATGCAGAAAATGTCAAAGTTATAATCATACCCAGAAATATTGCGGGCGTGACGTAAGATGTGTCAAATGTGCTGGTAAGCATCTTACGAGTATGTGTACATTAGACAGAAACACTACAGTAACATGCATAAATTGTAAAGGAAAACACCCTGCAAATTATCGTGGTTGTGAAGTAGCTAAAGAATTGCAAAAAATTAGAAACCGTGCAAAAAATTCTGAGCAAAATCAAAGAAAACCTGGTACAATAAACCAACCAAATAAATAGGGATTATACAATCTGCGAGGTAACATATGCAGAATCATATGCAGAAGTTGCTAAAAATCAAGAATCAACCACAAAAGTAAATAATACTGGCCAAGTTCAAATAGATTTCAACAAAACCATAGAAGCTTTAAGTAAAAAACTTGACGAGCAAGCTGAAATAAACTTATATTTGACCAATTGAAAACTCTATCATCGCAGTATTCCAACGTGAATAAAAATAAAAATTAATTTACAAACGTTGAGAATAGTAATATGGAATGCAAATGGGCTAATCCATCATATTCCTGACCTAGAAATATTTCTGAACATGCAAAAAATTGACATATGTTTAATCTCTGAAATCCATTTTAATAGATCTTCATATTGCAAAATACGTGGGTACAGTTTCTACCACGCTATTCATCCAGCAGAAAAGGCAAAAGGGGGATCTGCCATTTTCATTAAAAATAACATAAAACACCATGAAGAAATGAAAGTGTCCACCACGCTATAACTTAAAAAAAGAAGAATACGAAGAACTTTTTCACTCTTTGGGACGATGTTTCATTATTGGCAGTGACTTCAATGCATAAAATACTTTTTGGGGCTCCAGAATTACAACACCAAAAGGAAGAGAACTGATTAAAGCAGCAAAAAAATTAAAATGCGACTTTCAATCTGGTGGCGCACCTACTTACTGGTCAACTTTGGTTTACAGATCTAAACAAAACTCCTGATCTTATAGATTTCTATGTAACTATGTAATTTCAAATTGAAAATAATGAAGACCTTACATCAGATCACTCTCCTGTTATCATGACTTAACTTTTATTCAAACAGAAATATCACCAAGCTCTTACAACAGGAATACCAATTGGAACCTTTTTCGTGAATTGTTAAATAAAAATATCAAACTGCAAGTGCCAATAAGAAAATCTATGCACGTTGAAGAAGAAATTGTCAGACTAATTGAAAATATACAGCAAGCAGCGTGGCAGAGCACTCCGCTCGAACCTGCAAATAACATTAGAGGTACAAATTATCCACTCGAAGTAAGAGAACTGGTGGCTAAGTAACGTAAAGCACGTAAGTTCTGGCGATAAATCAAACTGCAGCTAATAGAACCGAGCTTAATAACTTATGTAAAAAGCTGAAATCTACTATCAGGAAAGTAAAAAATGAAACAATAGAATCATATTTATCTTCACTTACTGTTCAAAAAGATACTGAATACTCCCTATGGAAAGCAACAAAATCGTTCAAGAGGCCAAAAAATTCAACAACACCTATTAGAAATGATAATGGTACGTGGGCTCATAGTAGTAAGCAAAAAGCGGATCTGTTTACGAGACACCTCGAAGAAACGTTTCAACCACTACCCAGACAATCTGCGAATGAAAATGTTAATTTTGTACACAGATCAAATGAGCTTGAAATACAAACTGTAACGCTCCGTGAGTTAAAAGAAGAAATACAAAATTTAAATGAAAAAAGCTGCTGGATATGATTTAATAACTGGGCAAATTATAAAAGAACTACCAGACAAAGCAATACACAAACTTCTGCACATAATCAATGCCATGTTTAGATTACGATACGTTCCAAGGCAGTGGAAGGTAGCAGAAGTAATCATGATTTTAGCCAAACAAAAACAGTAACGATAAAAAGTCATTTAGACCAATATCTCTACTTCCTACTATATCGAAGATATTTGAAAAACTACTTCTAAAGAGACTAAAGCCTATAATAGAGGATAATGATCTTATATGTGCTTATCAGTTTGGATTCAGAGAAAAACATTCGACTCTAGAGCAAGTTCACAGAATCATAGATATTATAGAACGTACTCTAGAAACGAAAAATAAATGTTCAAGCCTCTTCTTGGATGTAGCGCAATCATATGATCGTGTATGGCACAAAGGATTAGAGTACAAGTTGCATCGAGATCTTTCCATCGAGATCTTTCCAAACAGTAAAATATAAAGATGAATATTCGGATCAAAAAGAAAATCTCAGCAGAAGTGCCGCAAGGAAGTGTTTTGGGCCCCATCTTATACCCATCTTTAGAACATTGTAAATGCCCCGTGGTACATTCGAAATGAAGACCTGCACCGAGAATTAAAGATGGAAGACATTAATGAAGTAGTTGCAGTTTATGCTGCCAAACATGATTCACGCCTTCAACAACATGAGAATAACGAAATACGTCGTATGCTGCACTGTCCGATAGCAATACGACGCCTACAAAGAACCAAACCAATGGATCTAGTAATTGCAAACCAAAATAATTCTATATTATATCAAATATTTATTTAAATAAATAATTATATTTATCTTTGGGACTAGTTATTGGGCTTTATCCCAACAAATGTGAATTAAATTAAGATAGAAAAATTGCTACATGACTTATATAATAAGTCAGTTGTAATAATAATAAATAAAAAAAATAAAAAAATTTAATATGGCGATGATCAACTCACCATCAAAATATCAAGTGAGAAATATAAAATATGACGAATCGCAAGAGTGTACAAAAATAAATGAACCGATTCAACCATATTTGAACCGGTTCGTCAATTTTAAAGTGCTTACCTCTGAAAAAAAAAAGTGAATGTTGTCGTATACTATTCCAAATATATTTTTAATACTATCATATATATGTATATTATACTCCAAATAAGTCGAAGCCACTGACTTGTTTAATTCCGTTTGCTGGTAGTTAATACAACTTCTATCAAAACAAAATATCTTAAAGAAGTTTTAAAAATTAACACAAACAATTTATCACCGGTTGCAAAACATCATAGTATTCCAACTTTTCAAAAGGATGATTCAACTTTTAAAAGGAATGACCCAACTCAAACTACTAATTCAATATCCGTAATTTTAAGCATGGAAACTCTCGCCAATGTGAATGTGAAAAAATTGAGTCAAATTATTATTCTAATGACAGCGATGATATGAGAAAGACGAAAATTTCCTTTTACCATACCACAGACTCCATTCAAAGAATTAATAGCGATTTACAATAATTTATTTAAGAAAGATATTCTGTAAAAATTGTCAACTGATCCATGGACCTTGTTACGCACACCACAGAAAATTGAAACTATTATGATAGATGGAGGTTCATATTGCTATTCTGGAATAAAATACTGTTTGAAATCGTATTTTAAAACTATAGACAAATCAATTTCAATTAGTTTGAATATTAATATTGACGAAATTTCCATTTATGTTTATTTTCATTTTTATTTTTAGTTTTGTTTTATAAGCCTAGCTAAATATATGTATATTTATGGTACAACAGCTAACCAAAACTAAACAGCTTAACACATAGCAAAACCGCTTAAAATTCCACAAAATCTCTCAACACACAACGAAATTGCTTACCTCGCAGAAATGTCGCTTATACACAGCAAACTCTATTAATGTACTGTAAATATGTCGGTGTGAACAATATAGTTGTAATAGGTAAAACGTTTACCTTATAGGTTGAACTGTTAGAACTTTAGACTTGTGGCAAAATCGCTTAACATACAGCAAGACTGCTTAACCCATAGCAAAATTGCTTAAAACTTAGCGATATTGGTTTTGGTAAAATCAAGATGGAATTTTGTTGTTCAGAGAGCCAAAAAATTATTAAAGACGATTATTACATTTTTTTAGGTTATTTTGCAAACCGACATAACACTTAAGCTGTATTTATCAGTTTAACTATTTTGCTGCTAAAAAAATAAGGAAGCCATATTTTATTGATTTTTTTCTTTTTTTTTTTTTTTAATCTGGTTACAAAAAGTTTAATGGCTTTAATAAACCATAAAAATTTAATTTTTCAATTAAAACTACGGTAAAAATTTCAAACATACATTTATGGTTAGTTATTTGCTAAGATTTTTATGTTTTTTTAGGAAAAAAATAAAATAAAAGGTGTTTAATTATTTCTTAAATAAAACATATTTTAAAAGCGCATTTTGTATTTGAAATTATTTTTTAAAACTGTTTGGAAATTCGCAATAAAGTCTATATTTCCCATGCTATATTCCAAATATTAATCTAAATGATATAACTTCATAATAAAATTGGTTACAAGCTATATAAAATTATGAATTTTAAAAAACAATTTAGCAAACTAATTGGAAACAATTGTTGGCGCTTCAATTATGTACCATTGCAGGGCTGGTAACCACGAAAATATTAGCGATCGTATGGTTTGTGGAATGTCGTGCAGTTATACATACATTATGGTCCGGGTACGCGGTATCAGAAATATAAATTGGTGGTACCGGTATGGTACGGGTACGTTACGGGTCTCAGTAAAATAACTTATCATGAATAAATATAATTTTTTTAAAGTAATAATATTTAATCTATGAAAAAAATATGAATATAAACTTTCAATTGAAGTAATTAAAGATGATGAGCAATTGAAGATTTTAGCAGAGAAACCAAAAATTTTAGGAACGTAAAAATTCTATTTACTGTGGCTTGAATAGCAGGGACAAACATGACCAAAATAGCCTGTCATATTACTTAACTGATTCGACAAATTTTTCATTTTTTATTAAACAAGAACTACATGTTGATCTTTTGGAAACCATATAGAAGGTTGCATCGTAATTTTTTAATACGTTTTTCAAATAGTGATTGCTCAAATAGTGATCAAGCAACTCGCTATTATAATATTATCAAGCAACTCGCGAAATAACAAAACCTGATATCGAAGATCTTCAAACATAAATTTATATAGAAGGGATTGGGTTTTTCCAAAAACCTTCCCCCCATCTCATAAATTTCTACTTTTTCTTAAATTATTTATTATTTTGTACCATCCTTTTTTATGACTTTAAATCTTACTTTAAATTTTATTATTACCTATATTTTATTATTTTATTGGTTTACAGCGACACATATCTTGTGACACATATTTTGTGACCATAAATGTATTATTTTTAAAAATTAGGCATATGCAAAATGCACGGTAATACATTCCAATGAAAAAACCAGTACCCATGCAGAAAAAAAATTTGGGTCAAGGTGCGGTATATGGTATTAGGAATTGGAAATTAGGGTAACGGTTTAAGTACAGGGTTTCAAAATATCTATGGTATTGCGTTTTATTCCGGTTCGATATGGTATTTGATACCGGGTTCTCAGCCCTGGTTAAAAGTAATGACTGTTTAGTTATTTCTGATATTGATGCAATTAAAAATTCGCGTTTCCTTAAATACCTAATTTATTTTCAGCACAATCATTTACCGACTACAGGAAGTTTGCTAATATAAAAAGATCTTTCCTTATCTAATAATTTTGCATACAACAACAGTTAAATAATTCAAATTGATGTCTTAAAAGCAATTTGTCATTTATATAGAACTTTGCTGTTGGACTCACGACGTTTTTTGCTTTTTTTAATGTGGTTAATTTAACTTAATTGCTGTACATTTTAGATGCCACAAGGTTTCGGAAGCTTCAAATTATTACTTGGATATATATATATATATATATATATATATATATATATATATATATATATATAATATATATGATATATATATATATATATATATATATATATATATATATATATATGCATGTATATATCATGACTTGTTAAACACTTTACAACTGACAATTATTAATTCCAATCATTAATCTGACATGCACGCAGGTATTTTTAAAGGTATGGTTAAAGTTGACCTCTTAAAATTTGGGGACTTTAAATTAAATATCAACGGTATTTTATCAAAGCATTTGTGCGCATATTTTACTCAATTTGGCACGATTGCAAGGTAAATACTGTAACTAAATCATCTTTCCCTTAAAATTATTTCCGATCGACCATAATTCAATTTTCTCTCTTTTCACCGAAGACCACGAGAAACCTGGGGCGCAGCAGTACAAAAAGAAGGTATGTCAGTAATTTTTGGTTCTCGACCAATATGGAATAGGCTTTGCTTTACACTGGTCAGACTGGTGGAACTATTTGTTTAATATAAGATTAGATTGGACCATTAAGCAATGTATCAAATTCTGAGCATCAATGCAAGTTAAATATTTTTAATACAATCCAAAACCTATCATGTAAAGTATTATACAGATCATACTGTTGTTTCTCGATTCCCAGTCACATAAAAGAAAAATTTCCAGTCACACTATAAAGCAGAGCAAATTGTAATATAATTTTTAACATAGATACATTTGAATGTAATATTTATTATTTGAAAAATTATAAAATCGTTATATGTGCTGAACACTAAAGTTGTATATATGCGAGCTAAAGTTTACACCAGAATAACAGCAGCAGCCGTAAAATTGCAAAAAAAAATTATAAAATTTCTGCAACTAAATAGAAAATAACACAATATGGAATAATAAATGTCGTTTTCACTGTAAGTGAATAAAAATAAAGTGGAAATACATACTGAAAATATGGGAATGAAAAATGGGTTTAGTAACGTTTTTTTTATTATTATACTCTAAACGGCAAAAAAATATCGCACTCGTTACTATAGTATATAGTGAAAGGGTAAGGGTTATAATATTTTTCTAGTAGTTAGTAACTTTAATTACGAGAATTGTTCTTCAGTATAACACTATTATTTTTTTTTTCACCATACCCAAACGGGCATAATAACCTTAAAATTCTACTGTATAGTAATTTGCTTATTTAATTAATTTATGTAGTTTGATTTTAATAGGGAAAGCACAAATGGAAGCAATTAAAAAAATTAAATTTAAAAAAAATATTTGTTTCCATTGTTACAAAAATATTTGCAGAGCAATTCTTCTATGTTTATTTGACACAGTGCTTGCTATCTACGACGTTGTGTATCATACCATCGTATCATCTACGTCATGTGTAGCTGTCCTTTTTGGTTCCATCATTCAATTTTAGATAATCGACATAGAATCTTGTGGAGCTATCTTGTTTTTGAACGAACACTGCCGCTACCGATGAACCCCACAAGGTCTTTAACTGCTTAATAACACCATCGCATTCCATTTTTGACACCAATTACTCTGTTTTTTGTTGCTTGGCTAATGGTAATCGTCTTGTGCCTGTTATATTGGATTGGAGTGTCCTGTGTCAATGCGATATTGTACTCTTTATCTCATCCCATGTCATCATTGTTAAAAGTAAAAACATAAGCCAATTCTCTTAGTGCCTCTACAGCTGCGAGTGACTGTTCCTTTTGAAGAGTTAACGTTCATTACTCGCACTAGTATCTTTTTGACATGAGTTTTACCAATGTTCTCCTTCACAGTAAAATTTTTGTTGCGATACTTATTGGCTTTACTACTCCTATCTTCGTACCCCCAGGATCACCGTATATTCTGGCATATATGATTGCTTCACACTTCGGTGAAATTTCTATCGTTTTTTAGGTGATGACCCAAAATTTATTACATGTGCTACCAGCCATTTTCAACGAAACTTCTACATTTTGCTTACTTAAAACCGAGTTTTTTAGATCGAGTGCCATCTGGTGCGCGGTCAGGAAGTCTAACTCCGAGTTGCTTTCATCAATTATGCTAGCAACAATAATTCGATGCTCGAAATTTACTCCTCCAGATTTGATAGAAAGGAGCTTGTCTCAACTTGTAGCAAATCATGTTCTCAACTTGCTCTTGAGATACCATGTCAGGTTCAACAAATTTGGAAGCTCCAGTGTCTAGTGTAAATGTACAATGCACCTAACCCAATATGCCATTTACAAATAGGCTGTTTTCTTGAGGCCTTTTCCGATTTCACCAACTTCGATATGTCGCATTCCCTCAGTTATCTTTCCTAATTTGTAGGCTGCGTTATTGATCGCATGATCACGGGTTCGTCATGAAGTGTCCAGGTAGTTGACATCTAAAGCATTGCGAGTGAGAGCTTGATCCGTGTTTTCCATTACTGTAAAAGCCTTGAGTTGGTCTTATCCTTTTTTTTAGAAAGCCTCAATCTGGGGGATGTGTTTATCGGTAAATAAACTTGCTCTGGCCTCTTCATGTTCTAGTTTGTAAGATTTTTCCCCTAAGCTGTTCTTCTATTAAGCAGCATCAAATGTATCATCAACAGCCTACCCATTATGCCTCACGGTCGCTTAAATTTGCACCTTGAAATTGTGAAACGGTCTCTCATCATCAAATGCAGGGGTTTTCAGATTCTTTCGTTGTCTCCAGCTGGTGCCACCTTTAACATGGTTTTAATAATGCTCGGCTGGACTATTCCTTCGGTGTTCGAGGAACGCTCCTCTTGTGGGCCTTCGAACGATTTAAGCAGGCTTTTCAATGTTTGCACCTTCACTTTTAAATCAGCCGTAATTATTTTAGCACCCCTTTAAGCTGGTCTTGTTGATCAATTTTGGCGTTTAGCTTTGTACCTTGCTGGACTAATGTAGCGCCTTGTTCAGCCAACTGAAAGGCTAATTGTGTGCTTTTGTTTCTGCTTACAGTACCTTTGTCTGGGTTATGCTCCTAAGAAATTATTAACTTTAGCTAATAGGAAAGTTTAATATCTCCAATAAAACATACATTCAATTTGAAACACATTGAAAACCGTTTATTTTATAGTTTGGAAAAATATAAAGATAAACAGGTGGCCCACCAGTACATTTCCAGTCTTAAAATTAAAACTCATTGTTCGTTCAGCAATATCTCTTATAAAGTATCTGTTCCATTAATTTTGAAAATTATTTCGAAATGGTAAATATTTTAAATTACATACTAAAATTTATTTCAGAAAAATAATTTTTTCTTACCTTTCGAGAATGTAGCAAATACTTCACATATATACCTTTCGAGTAAATTTTTTAGTAATTTAGGTTAATTGAAAAAAATTTGAACAAAAACAATAATAAATTAAAATAAACACTAAAACAGTTACACACCTATAACTTACACACCTATGTATAAGGCATCATTTTTAAACATAATTAGGAAAAAAAATTATTTTTTTAATCTCATAAAACAATAAGTCCTTGCAAATAGCTTAAAAATATACAAGTATATTAATATAGAAATTAAGTATACCTCTCGAAAATATACATTTTAATAACCTTTTTGAAAAAAATTAAATAAAACAAAACAAAAATTTTCTTGAATCCTTTTTCTTTTACGGATCGTTTACTTCCGCCTTATAAATATACATATTACCTTTCATTTCATAAAGCATTTTGCACCCCTTTCGTTTTGTTTCTCTGCACTGCCTTCATTGTTCATAATAAACCATATTCATTGGAAAATATAAAAATTTTCCTTTCTCACAAGAAAAATGAAAAATTACACAGTTAATCTTTTATGTGTATATGTATATGTCTGGCTCCGTTCTCATGTATGAACCAAAATTGATTTAACAATTTACAAAAATTTACAAGGCATGCTTATTTATTTATATGTATAATGCTTAATTTTTTTTCTTTACGTAATATCCTAAAGCTTTCATTGTTATAAAAACAATAATTTTTTTGTTTTAAAATTAATCAGAATAAAAATCTGAAATCAATTAAGTGATGCATCTGTTTCCACTTAAATTCAAAATTTCAAACGTGTATCTAGCAGTCTCAGTAGTAACCGATGGAATAAAAGATTATGACTCCTCTGATTTTAGATTAAACATTTTGAACTGTCAAATTATACAATATGAGCTTTTTAATTACTCAATTTACGCTTTTAAACATTTTGAACTTTCAAATTAAACAATTTGCACATTTTAATTTAAAATACTTTTAAAATAGTTCGCAATTTTAAATTAAACAATTTGCACTTTTAAATTAAATAGTCTTAGCTTTAAAATTAAATAGCCTGCACTTTTTAATTGAATAGTCTGCACTTTAAAATTAAATATTTGAACTTTTTAATTAAAAGACTGTATTTTTAAGCTAAATAAAGTCTTTAACTTAAAAGTCTGTACTTTTAAGTTAAACAATTTGAACTTTTAAATGAACCAATTTAAACTTTTTAATTAAATAATTTGCACTTTTAAGTTAAATAGTCATAACTTTTAAATTAAATAGTCTACACTTTTTATTTAAATAGTCTGCACTTTAAAATTAAACATTTTAACTTTTCAATTAAATAGTCTGCATTTTTAGATTAAATTATCTGCACTTTTATATTAAACATTTTGAACTATAAAATTTAACAATCTGTATTTCTTAATAAAACCATTTGAACTTTTAAATAAAACAGTTTGATCTTTTAAATTAAATAATATGCAATTTTAAATTAAAATATTTGAAATTTGAAATTAAATGTTCAACATAAATTAAAATATTTAGATTTTTAAATCAAACAGACTGCACTTTTAAATTAAACAACTTGAACTTTTAATTTATACAATCTGCACTTTTAAATAGCTTTTAAACTAAACAATTTGGAATTAAACAATTTGCACTTTTAAATTAAATAGGTTTCTATTTTAAATTAAACAATTTGTAAAGTTAAATAGTCCGCATTTTTAAATTAAACAATTTACACTTTTAAATTAAACAATTTTCCATTTTCAATTTTTAATTTGAATTTTTAATTTGAACAATTTGAACTATTTAATCCAATATTCGAAACTTTTTAATTAAATAGTCTGCTTTTTCAAATTCCACAATTTGACCTTTTAAATTAAAATTTGTACTTTTAAATTAAATAATTTGAAAAGTTAAATTAAAAAGTCTGCTTTTTAAAATTATACAGTCTGCACTTGTAAATGAAATAGTATGAATTTTTAAATTAAACAGTCTGCACTTTTAAATTAAATTGTCTTAAACTTTAAATTAAATAGTTTTCTTTAAAATTAAATAATATATTAATAATAAATTAAAAAATTGTACTTTTAATTTAAACAATTTGAACTTTAAAATTAAATTATCTCACATTAAAAATTTAAATTGATATTTGGTTTTAAATATTCTGCTTTTTAAAATAAAATACTCTGCACTTCTAAACTTAATAGTTTACACTTTTAAAATAAACAGTTTGAACCTTTTTCAGTGCATATTCTGCACTTTTAAATTAAATATTCTGCACTTTTAATTTAAAATATCTATTTTTTAAATTCAACAAATCAAACTTTCAAATTTAAACAAACCGTACTATTTAAATTAAAAAATATGAAATTTTAAATTAAATATTCGGCTTTTATAAATTAAAGAGTCTGCACTTTTAAATTAAACAAAGTAATGCCACCCTTTAATAAATATTGTAAGCGTAACCAGTTATCCAGAAATTTAGTCACTGATAAAATTTGTCCTCAGCCGTATAGTGTTGATTAAGGTGTTGGCTTAAACTGCGGTCTTGGATTTGATCTCGATCCCTGCCGGTGACCAATTGTGTCTAAAATCGTTCGTTGGCCTGACCTCCTACAACGATCACCAATTTTAAAAAAAAATAGGCTGAACGATCTTGTAAAAGATCTCAGAGTAAAGGGTCAACTTTAGTTTGTAATGCTGTTGATTTTTTGATAAAATCAATCATTGAACAAAAAGTATATTAGGTAACGGCGCTAAGCAATAACGTCACATTTATAGAAGCATATTCATAAAGCTGACTGCTTAAAAGTATTAATGATTTACTTATAAGGACAAACAGGATCGACCTATATAAATTATAGTAACAGGTTTGCAAGTACCACACTTCTTTCGGCAAATTAAAAACTAAAAAATAAAGACTTGAAATACTAAATTATGTGAATATGTTTCGGTTAAATGTATAAATTGTAAGGGATAATAATCGAGGTTTTTGGGTCGCTAAAACTACAAAAATTAAGGGATAAAACAAAACATGACCCGTAAAGTCACAAAAATTGAAACACAAAAACATCAAAGTGAAGTTTGCTGGGTTAAAAATACCTCTAGAAATAACCAAATTACGGAAACCGTTTTAAACATCGTCAAAGCTATCATAGAGCGACTAGATGAACAAAGTTATTTAAAATTTAAAACAGTATCATTTTTGTACTGAATTAAATGCAACTCTCATAAAATAACCCAATAAAAATATTAGGTTATTATATTAGATTTATACAACATTTAAAATAGCAATCTAAAATGGAAATGAGCAGTAGAAAGAGCAAGAGGTGGATCGACTTTAAAGAAACAACAATCGAAGAAAAACAAAGCAAATCGCCAATGTAAGGATCCACATTAAACACAAGCAGCTCAATATTTTTTCAAAATATTACTTCCCTCTACTGCATAATTTGAAAAGGAACTACTATATTAAACTAATTGGTCACTGTAGAATGTGATAAAAAAATTTAAAAGACCCAAAACCCAAGTTTCTTCACTTGAAAAGGATGATGGCAAAAGTTTCAAAGGGATAGCTGATCTGACTCTTGCTGCCAATGATATCTAAACTGTTCGAGAAATTACCACTAAAGAAACTTAAATAATTGAGGACATAAATATAATTCCTCCACACCAATTAGGATTTAGAGAAAAGTATTCTACAACTTAAGTTTAGTATCACCAACATATTTAAAAATACATTAAAACGTAAAAATGTCTGCTTAAGTATCTTTCTGGGTATCGATCAGGCATTCGATAAAGCTGGCACTTCTATTTAAAAGAAAAAGTATATATTTTTTTAATTCATATTTAAAAAAGAAATGTGTGTAAAGTTTAACAAATTTAACTTGTTTGACAGGTTAAACAAGATTTCGAAAAGTGTTACGTTTGACAAGATCAACAAGATTAACAAAATGAACAAGCAAAACAAGATTAACAAGTTTCAAAAATGTTTAACAATTATAACAATTTTAACAAGTTTGATAAGATTAATAAATTTTACAAGTTTTACAAGTTTTACAAGTTTTACAAGTTTAACAAGTTTAATAAGTTTAATAAGGTTAATAAATACAAGTTTAAACACAAGTTTTTTAAATACAAGTTTAATAAGTTAAACAAGTTTAAAAAATATTTAACAAGTGTAACAAGATCTACAAGTTTAACAAAGTTAACAAGTTCAACAAGTTTAACAAGGGTAATAAGTTTAACAAGATTAACAAGTTTAATAAGTTTAATAAGTTTAAAAAATTTAACAAGTTTAACAAGTTTAAAAAGTTTCACAAGTTTAACAGGTTTAATAAGTTTAAAAAGTTTAAGAAGTTTAACAAGTCTAACAAGTATAATAAGTTTAGTAAGTCTAACAGGTTTAACAAGTTTAAAAAGTTTAACAAGTTTAATAGGTTTAATAAGTTTAACAAGTTTAACAAGTTTAACAAGCTTAAGAAAATTAACAAGTTTGACAGGTTTTACAAGTTTAACAAGTTTAATAAGTTTTAAAAGTTTAACAAGTTAAACCATTTTAACAAGTTTGACAAAATTAACAAGTTTAACAAGTTTAAAAAATTTAACAAAATTAACAAGATTAAAAAATATTTAACAAGATTAACACATTTAACAAAATTAAAAAATATTTAACAGGTATAACAAGTTTAACAAATTTAATAAGTTTAAAAAGTTTAACAAATTTAACAAGTTTAACAAGTTTAACAGGTTTAATAAGTTTTACAAGTTTAACAAGATAAACAATTTTAACAAGTTAGACAAAATTAACAAGTTTAACAAGTTTAAAAATTTCACAAGTTTAACAGGTTTAATAAATTTAAAAAGTTTAAGAAGTTTAACAAGTCTAACAAGTATAATAAGTTTAGTAAGTCTAACAGGTTTAACAAGTTTAAAAAGTTTAACAAGTTTAATAGGTATAATAAGTTTAATAAGTTTAACAAGTTAAACCAGTGTAAAAGTTTGACAAAATTAACAAGTTTAACAAGTTTAAAAAGTTTAACAAGTTTAAAAAGTTTAACAAGCTTAACAAGCTTAACAAGCTTAACAAGTTTAACAAGATTAACAAGTTTGACAGGTTTTACAAGTTTAACAAGTTTAATAAGTTTTACAAGTTTAACAAGTTAAACCAGTGTAACAAGTTTGACAAAATTAACAAGTTTAACAAGTTTGAAAAGTTTAACAAGTTTAACAGGTTTAATAAGTTTAAAAAGTTCAACAAGTTTAACAAGTATAATAAGTTAAATAAGTTTAACAAGTTTAACAAGTTCAAAAAGTTTAACAAGTTTAACAGGCTTAACAAGTTTAAAAAGTTTAACAAATTTAACAAATTTAACAAGTTTAACAAGTTAAACAAGTTTAACAAGTTTTACAAGTTTAATAAGTTTAATAAGTTTAACAAGATTAACAAGTTTGACAGGTTTTACAAGTTTAACAAGTTTAATAAGTTTTACAAGTTTAACAAGTTAAACCAGTGTAACAAGTTTGACAAAATTAACAAGTTTAACAAGTTTAAAAAGTTTAACAAGTTTAACAGGTTTAATAAGTTTAAAAAGTTCAACAAGTTTAACAAGTATAATAAGTTAAATAAGTTTAACAAGTTTAACAAGTTTAACAGGCTTAACAAGTTTAAAAAGTTTAACAAATTTAACAAATTTAACAAGTTTAACAAGTTTAACAAGCTAAACAAGTTTAACAAGTTTTACAAGTTTAATAAGTTTAATAAGTTTAAAAAGTTTAAAAATTTAAAGTTAAACAATTGCAAGTTTAACAAGATTAACAAGTTTCACAAATTTAATAAGTTTAAAAAGTTTAACAAGTTTAACAAGATTAACAAGTTTAACAAGATCAACAAGATTAAAAAGTTTTAACATATAACAATAATTAAATTCTTTTCAATCTTTTGAAGGATAAAGTTACATAGTGATTCATTCCACTACCGGCACCTATTCAAGGTGGCCGCCTTAGGGAAATGCAGTGAAATTAGTAAAAACGCAACTCAAGAAAACTATCGAGAACGTAATACTTACCTTGAAAGAATTTTTAACAATTACAGTACAGATCAGGAAAATTCTCAACTCTAGGCCATTAAGCCGAGATAACAACGATGAAGTGGAATTCGTTACACCTGTCCATTTTTTAATCGGACGTGCAATACATCAACTGCCAGAACCAGTCTTCGAGAAGAAATTAAATCCTCATACAAGATGGGAACAGTTTTACTGTTAGATTTGTAGCGGGCGGAGTTAATAAAAGTAGTTTTCAAAAGGGAATATAAATATATTTGGGACTTTAAAAGAAATCAAAAACCTGGTTTTGATAAATTGGCATCCATTTTATTTCTTGAGTTTTAATGGCTCTCTCCTGCATATTGCATATTTCATATATAACGCAGCATATATCTTGCCTGTGTAAATTAGTTTCAACCATCAAATGACAAGTTCGAACTGTTATCACATGATCAGCACAGATAATAGAAATTCATGATGTATGCGTTCTTACAACCAAATACATATACATACGTCATATTTACTCTTGGTCGTAAATGACACTGTTTGCGAAACCACTTAAAGAAGCTAGAACAAACCATGATAACATTTATCTTCATCTCAAATATTGAATCAAAAACTATAAAATTGCCTTTGGGTTCTGGCAACAATAGCTAGCTATACATTTACTCTTTGTTCACTTTTATGATTGCGACAAAGAAACGTCTTTTGTTTTAAGATCATAAAAATATGATGTATTTATGTTGCTACAACAACAACAACAACAAAAACCTCAATAAAAATGGTAGGAAATGATGAACGACAACGTACACTGTAATTTCAACTGAATCATAGTCACACACATATGAAAAATTCTGGATGATTGATAAACTGGCGTGATATATACCTTATATGTGTACATACAATATTCTTTTTATCATTTTATATAAATCTTTAAGGATTTTCTTATTTATTTTCCATAAATATTGATCGATTTGATAATTTAAAATGTATACAAAAATATAAAAAAAAAATCTCATGGCGTTATGGGAATTGTGGTGTAATAATATCGATGAAAGGCATTTTTTCAAACTTTCCTTAGTCGAAATTGATTTTTCCAAAAAAAAAAAAAAAGGAAAATTATATTTTCTTCATTTAAAAGTGATTTCGATTTTCTATTATATATATATTAACAACAAACAAGATTTTATGATACTCGCACACATATAGATCCCAAGTGATTTGTTAAGGTTAATATCGACAAACACACCCACACACACACACATTAATGTACAGCAGATTTTTTTAAGCTGTTTAAAGTTCGTATATACAGCCCGGTAAATTATTCATTAAAATATTATAGTTTTTTAGATAATAGCATAGTTTTATAAATATTTAATTTTTTTAAATGTTTATTATTTCTAAATTTTGCATAATTGATAGCAAAACACAAAAATAATGCTATCATAATGTAATCATAATAATAAAATTTTAAATTGAATTTAATGTAGTCCCTGGATATTTTTAAATTATAAATTGTGCTAAATAAGCTTCATGATAGCATAACAAAAACAATGTAATTTTAATTTAATAATAATAATTTATAAAATTATCATATTATTAAAACAAAACTTATTTGGATTGTATTTAGGGTCCAACTAATTGAATATACATGCAACAAAAAGGACTCTAAAACATCTTTTTCATAAAAACGTAAAAGTCCACGTACACAATATGGCAAGGAATATCGAAGAAAATATGAAGACGGCATGTTCAAAGCTTCTAAGTCTTAAATAAAGGTAACTGGCATCAACAGCTGGGCATCAAAACGAAACTATCAACACCCATCCACCAACAGAATGGGAAGGTACAATTGGCACAGAGAAGCTAAAGTACAATAAAGCTGCTAGAGCTACTCAATAAACCGAGATACTAGAAACCGAGTTTGATGTGTACAAAAAAAAATAAACACACTATGACACTGTTAGAGTAAGGCAACGACGCGCACTCTCGTTAATCCTGTTCTTCATCATATTGGATAAAGATTCAACAAGAATATGACTACATCGATTCACATCAACCAACAACAAAGTGAAGATATTAACAAAATCGTATACCTTGGTTACACATTAGCAACAACAATTTGAAGAAGACGTAAGCCCGTAGACTGAGAAAGTAGTTAACCACTACATAAACCAACACAGGTATACATCAATATGATAAATAAAATCTGGAATACCTCTGTCCTGTCACTCAAAACCAAAATACGAATGTTGGGTTTTTTCAATACTACAGAAGGGAGATACATAGAAAAAACATACAAACACACGAAAAAATTATAAGAAAACTGCAGGAGTTCGTAAGTAGCCTTCGGCGAATATTGACGTGCTTTTGACCGAACACCATATATAGCATCGGATTTCACCGAAAAACGAAGCAGTTAAGACCAAAATAAAGCGTCGACACGTCAAAAATTATTGCCAACGTTGACGCGTCAACAATGGGTCAACATTACGTCGACGTCAATTTCATTACGACAATGAAGTAATGTCAAGAAAAAAAATATTTCGATAATTTCTTTTGTTTTTGTTCCCTTTTTTGCATTTTCCTCTCTAATTCTATCAGGATTTTGCGTTAATTTTTTATTTTGTTTTACTTTACAAGAGTGATGCCATAATTTTACAATTAATGTGCCAACCAGCGACTTAGCAACAACTTTAAGTAAGAATACGACAGATTGAGTCCACATATTACTGACAAGTTAAGTGTTAAGAACTGAACGAAAATGTTTCGTTTAAATCAATTGTCATTTAACAAAGTTAACAGAGCGAAAATTAAGGAACAAACTGTAGGAAATGTCAAATAATTTTAAACTCAACTGAGATTTAAACTCAACCAAGAGAATTTGTTGAAATAGCCAGAAAAAGTAACATTCGTCAATTTCCACAATGTTAGACTATAAGACGGATCCATACAGATATTAAATTTCTTTTAGCCTAATTTTTCTTAAGTTTGGGCGAAAAATGTGAAAAACGTGATATTGTCGATTATATCTTTTATTTTAAATTGAGCAAGTGACTGATTTTCGATCTGATGAAGAATCATAATAATTTTGTTAAAAATTATCTGTCATCTCATCAGGCCATGGCGACAGAGTGCTATGTGCAATAGCTACTTTATGCTCTATATATATTTATGTACAGTGTACATGTGTACAGTGTACATGCGTTAGCGAATTATATGGGTTTGCACGAAATATCTGAATAATTTTAATTGTGTAGCGATGATCGTTACAGATTTTATCATTTTGATATAAAAAAACGAGTATTTTTTAAGAGAAATCAATTAATGTTTATTTCATTGTAAAAAGGAAGGTATGCCATTAACATTTGAAAACAATATCAGCCAAATGGCCGCCACGGCTACGTTTGCAGCATCATAACCTTTTCATTAAATTTTCCATGACCAATTCGCACAATTGCGGCTGTATGTCCTCGACAACTTCACAAATTCCACCTTTAAGGTCTTGAATCGATTGTGGAGCATTAGCATAGACCTTATCTTTCACGTGGTTTCAAAGAAAAAAGTGTAAAGGTGTTAAATCACAAGATCTCTGTGGCCAATTGTGATCATCTATTCGAGAAATAACACGGTCAGGAAACATTTCTTGCAGAATTGCAATTGTTTCGTTGCTTGTGTGATATGTAGCACTATCTTGCTTGCTGAAAATAAACGTCGCTCACATCAATATCTTCCAATTCCGGCCATAAAAATCATTAATCAAAGATCGACGAAGAATCGACAAACCTGGGGTTATTTCAACACTACGGGCTACAACGGCAATATTCTCAGTTATTCTTGAGCGCTGCACACGGTTTCGATTCTTCACCTCACTAACTTGTCCCAACAGCTCAAATTCTTCCACCAGTTTCAATATTGCCGGCCGAGAAGGTGATTCACGATGACCAAAAAGTGCTTTAGTTTTGCGAACTATGACAAACATTTTTACCTTTTTTGTAATGAATTTTAGCAATTTCAGTACGTTGTAGAAGCGTGTATCGTACCACTTTTAGTAATGGCGTAGTTTTTACTTGACAAATGTTAAAAAATGCCAGCTTTAAAATTGACAGCTGCCCCAATAGCAGGCTATTCAAAATGAAACTTCTTATTGGGTAACCCTTTATTTTTAAATATTTAAAATAGAAAAATGTTAAAGACCCAAATGTTTTTTGGAATTCGGCGGACATAAAAGTTTCTGAGACTAGTTTGGCTAGAAAATGTTGAAAAATTCCAGCCAGTTCCGGACAACTTAAAAAAAAATTTCCAACTAGGTTATATCAAAAGTAAAAATAAAATAAAAAGAAACAAATAAAAGTACTATTTTTCTATTTTTATTGTTGACGCGTCCAAAATTCACGTCAACAAAACTTATTGTTGACTCTACAAAAATGCGTCGACAATAATTGTCGACGTCAACGTTTGTTGACGTCGCACATCTCTGAAATAAAGCAACAAAAGTGGAAATGTATTTGCCATACATTCAGGAAATCACTTTGATATATGATGTGATATGTAAGAAGGATGTCATGGAAAAGACATACCCATGGAGATAAAGCTTACCAAATAGAAACCTTCGTTTACTACATTAAAGCACGAGAAAGATCATTGAACAATTGATTAACACATCATCTATAAGAAATGGTTGTAGTCAAATCTTAATGACAGATAAAGCACAGAAATACCCCAAATGCTTAACCATTACGGAAGAAGACATAAGGAATGCAAAATTTTATAAAGTATTGCTCTCCTCAATGCACCAATATAGGTTCGAGTATAGTCAAGTCCAAATGAGATGAAGAGAAATATAAAATTTCATGTCATTATGTTATTTGAATTGTTGCCATTTATCACTATGGAGTCGTATTCGATTGAAGACCGTGTAAATGTTATACAAGAGCACTACAAAATTGATTAAAAAATAAAAAAACACATTATACACAAGGACTTGAATCACTGTGACCATCATTTGCATCGTGTATTCACCGATTGATTTTAGAGCACCGAACAATTGATAAAAAATGTTCATCAAAAATCATCTTCAGCAATGAGGCGAATTCTACGTGGAATGGGACGGTGAACAAGCAAAAATTTCGTTTTAAAGCCAAGAAGAATCCATGTGAAAATCAAAAGCAGCCTTTACATCCTCAAAAAGTGACTGTTTAGTGTGCTTTGTGGTCAACAGGCATCATTTATACGCTAAAGAATATCGACGAATTGCAGCGGTTGTTCGAAAATCGCTTAATTTCACTTCACGGAAATGTGAATTTTAAAAAAACAAAGTTTACGATAATAGTCCAATCACTATACAAGACCTAAAAAACAACATCATTACCGAAATAAACGCCTTTTAAAATTTCTAAAAATGCCAACAACAGTTTTGACCTTCTGTAAATCCAGCCGTGGTGAACATTTAATTAATACCATTTTTCATACATTAATGGCATCGATAAATCTTCTAAATAAATTACCCAACTTAATAAATATTTGTAATTTTATTTTGCGTTTATTTTGCTGCATTTCAATTGGACAACCCTTTACCAAAAGAAAACCAATAGAAAAATCAATGCAATGCTAAAAAGAATAAGTAACACCAGGGCAAAACTGTACTGACCACATCAACACAATTCGAATCATCATCTTTGTGAAATTACCATCCCGACTAAAATAATTGTACTCATAAAAGAAATTTATCGAGATGCCTTTCAAACAAACTGAAATATGTAGACAACAATACCCAAAGAGTAAAAAGAAAATGTAGATTCCCGCTGCTACTGTTCCTAGTAGTAAAAGATAGTACCATGTTTAAATCAAACAAAGAATCACTCAAAGAAATTGAAAGGTGGTTATTTGCTCCCACTTACCTTGGTATGATGCATCGCATTGTAACTTCATTGCTCCCGCAACAGGAAAACATCCTGAAAGAAAAAATAAGTTTAAACAATGGCTAAAACAGACCAAGTGCTATACGATCGATCATGTAATTGAGTCTTCCTGTAAAGTTGGCAATAACAAAGCATCTAAACCTGACAATATCCCAAACTTGCTGATCAACTTCATTTTGATTTACGAGCAGTACAAAAAAAAATCCCATAAAGCGAAATCAAATTCTTGAACCGTTAATGTCAAAAGATACCAATGTTCCGCCAAACTCGTGGGTCAGAATCCTCAAATATTTTAAACGGAAATAATTAGACGGGGTGAATTTTTTGGTGCGATTCATCACGCTTAAGACATTGCGCTTTGAATAAGTTCCAAAATCTGCAATATATTTCGAAAAATTTATTTGAAGTACATTTAGACAAAAAATTTGCGAAGATGTCCGAAAGATGATGTAAGACGATCTTACATTATTCCTGTTGTGACAGAAAATTAGTTTATTTACAAAATAGGTCGTTTTACGCTTGAACAATTGAGAAATATTGAAAACTGACTTTCAAAACATCTTTTCCGTCGAAGTTCATTTTCACTTCGGTGGCTATGTCAACAAGCAAAATTGTCAAATGTGGGAGTGGGGCTCAGAAAACCCACACGTAACCATGGAGTAGCCGATGCATCAATTGGCCACCACGCACCCGCGATTTGACTCCATTGAACTTTTTTTTGTGGGAAGATCAAGTCCTAAGACTTGGAAAATCAAAAAGAATGTTAACATTAGTGAGATAGGAGCCAACCCAATTGAAAATGTTCCGAAAATTTGGGCTGTAAACGTTAAATGGGCAACCCTTTATAAACTAAAAGAGACGGCAGTGGCTTAGTTCCACTTGTGATAAGTGGTCTTCACTAAGACACCGGAGGTTTCTTAATCTAAATATTTACATATTGAATACTGAAGTCATATTGAAAATTCTGGGAAATTGGCCTGCGGAATAACTCACTTGTTCATGGAATTCCATTGGCAGTTTTAAAAGTATTATATTCAGAAGATAATCCACCGATTATGATTGAAGCCAGTAACGACAAAAATGTGAATGATGATACACTCGACGAATCATGTTCTGTTTATGATGCTCTCCTAAGTAAAGTTATAGGATGTGAAAAAAACATAGCTTAATGTCGTTCAAGTCCCAAAAAAAACTAGATCCACCACTAAAATTAAGAAATTTTCCGAAGGTTTGCCCCTTTGTTCATGCCATATTCGACTTCATTTTAGTCAAGGTCACCATCTCACTTTCCATTAAAATAAATAATTCATTAGAAGATCGGTTTAAGGAAAGACGGGGAAGACGACATTAGCCTAATGGCTTTTTTTGAAAAAACTCGCAAGAACTACTATTGCTAAGCAAAATGTGGTAATGCTCCAATAAACGGTAACTACAGCATTCAACGCTTATTCTGAAGAAGACAATAGTATTGTTGTAGAATTAGTTGAACCCAATTACCTGGTTAAATCACAAGCTTAACCTCACATTCATAAAAGCCAAATAATTCAATAAATATTAGTTAAACCTAACAGTCCTACTCAACTTGAAGAAAAATATTTGATTGATTGATTGATTTAGAATGTATGGCCAAGCATTAAACAGGATATCTTGGAAAGTAACGTGCCCACCATACACCCGTTTTTACATAAACTTGGGAGGATAAAGCAGGATATTAATTAAACTGTCATCTTTTATCAACAACTCCAGTGTGCCACCATTCAAGTGCAATCTGTAAAAGTTCCCTGGAAACAAAATCTATTAATGAACTAATTGTTCTTAGCCGTCTGTTTTAAATTGGATTAGTTTTCGCCTGAAAATAAAATTTTATTAATTTGCCCCTAATTTGTAGCTAAAAATTATTCTAAATAATAATAAAATAATACAACAATAAAAAAATATAACAATATAATAATAAAATAACACAAGTGACAAGCAAATACGTCAAGTATTTGCATGAAAATCCCAAGTATTTGCCTGAAACATTTACCCCACTCGACACAAAAACACCGAAAAAAATTTTATTAAAATAATTAAACGTTTAAATTTGAACAAATTCACCGTTTTATAGCTAATACACAAAGCACTCGCATGAAAATCTAATTTATATTTACTTACTCGACACAAAAACACAGAAATAAAATTGTAATAAAATAATTAAAAGTTTAAATTCGTTCGAATTCACCGTTTTATAGCAATTACACCGTACTCAACTTCAGGAAACATATGTATGAAAATGCGTACTCCTAGACAGCGGTAACACTTCGGTGTTATGTTTCTTGCGAGCTTTTTCATGAAGAAAGAGGCATATACAAAAATTAATTGAAAATTCGATATTCAGTATAACCTAAATCGACTACCTTGAAATAGAAAAACGAGTATTGGCGAATATATTTTCTAATCATTGAATCGTTTCATTTATAAATATGACATCCACCATATTCTTAAACAACTTCATGTTTTTGAACTAAAGAAATACTTCGGTGGATTATAAAAATATTTGGTTCTAACAATTTACTTGTTATACTGAAACTGCTTTTTACTTTAGAAATCGTAATATTTAGAAACCAAAAACTGTATTCACGGCTACCTATAACTTATCAATATTCTTTGCGAATTTTCTACTTGGTGATTGGTTCGATGGTAAAATGTAAACGTTAAAGATTTGGGATAACTTTAACCCCACAAGAGTTACCAAATAAAACCAAACAAGTAAAATCGAAAAAGATTGCAAAAAAAGTTAAAAGATGAATCCAGAATTTTAAAAACATTGTATAATCGAAAGCATGTATTGAAAAAACATGTACTAAACCATAAAATCTGTATATACGTAAAGTAGCATCAAACCACTATAAAACCACAACACAAACCAAAAAAAAAAAAACATCCCTCAATTTAGCTCAAAAAAAATTGCAAACTTTTTGTTTTAGTTTTTTTGTTGGGCAACCCCAAAAATTTAGTTTTTAAAATACATTCTAGCGTATGGAAAAAAAACTAAAATTTCGCATAAATCAGGAGATTTAATTTATTTAAATTTTACACCAAATATTTATCAATTTTCTATGTAATACTATGCAAATAAATTGTTGTTGTGGTTATTTTGTGACAGTGTTTTCTAATTTGCATTAAGATATTAACATGCGGTTATACAAAGTAGGAGTGCGGGATGTATGTATATCGTTTAACCGATACAAATATGGAAAATTCGATTATCCTTTAATTGGACCACAAAAATCAAAATAAACATAATAAAATAATGTGTTATGGCCAACATATTATTTGATTTTGAAATTGAATTGGATGGTGTGCGGGGTGGTTTTCAATACATAAAGCGTTGGGTAAAATGAAAACCTATCAATCCGCACACGATAAAAGAATATATAAACGGATAACCCAAATACGAACTAAATAAGATAACAACCCAAAGCTTTTAGGATGAATGAAATTTTTTTTTGTTTGAATCTTTATGTGTATAGAGATGGTTTAAGCTATTTTCAAGTTTTTAAAGTTTTATTAACAATTTAACAGCATGCGATAATTTATTTGGATAAAAGATAAATCGCCTCTTTTGTTCGACGAAACAAAATCAAAATTATTAATCCCTTTTCTCGTATATACACAAATCTGGATGTCCATTTCGATTTATCTGTCTGTTGTATACCGACAATGTACATCCCTTAGTTCTTCTCAATATAAATACATACATACATATCAGTCATAAAACCATAAGCCATAAAAAATTGTATTACTTACAATATATCCTCGTATATACACATACATATATAGTATGTGGTTATCGGGATTCGGAATTTCTCTATTATTTTTGTCGGATGAGGCAATTTTTTATCGTAAAAATTATGGACCAAACGAAACAAAAAAAAAGTGCCAAGCAAAATTTATGTCTTCTGGGAGAAACCCAAATTTAGATTGAATTTTTTTTTTGGTTTTTTACTATATATTTTTTCTTGTTGATGATGATGTTTCTCAGGGTAGGTCAAGTCATTTGTTTAGATTGTTTTACTATTATATGAGTATGACCTAACCAATTTAATTGATTTTTTTTTATATTTTAATACAAAGTTGTAAAGTAATTTATTAATCGGTATATAAGGATGATATTATCGGTGGTATTGTCTACATATGGTTGATACAAACATAACATTAGATCAGGATCAATTAACTGGTTTCATAGTAAGTAAACAACTCATTTCATTGTGTATATGATGACTTTCTTTCGAAAGAGTGATGCCACACGACAAAATATATCCAATATACAGATTAACACAGTACCAAAAATGGCATCAAACCAAAATATTTTCAGACTAAATGCGTTCACAATGGAACAAAAAATCATCTTACTAACTAAAGTGTATCCCTTTAATATTACTGAATTGAAAAGCATCAACCGTTCTAAGGCCCAAACCCGAAGTAATAAGACGGTAAGAATCGAAAACTAAACTGCTCAGGACAAAATGAGTAAAATACTAAAATGACTTAAAATGGCCAATAAGCAGCCACACTTACAACAGAGTTACTTAAAAACGATTTGAAAATTATTTGATGTAGCTGATGAAGTGACAAGTCAATTGAATAAACAATTACGGAACAGTTAGCCTAAGTTTGAACCGTACTGTAGAAATTAAATAGGCTACCTGATTGCTAAGAGAACTGCAGGTATTCGATAGAAATCCTACGTAATACATCACCAACTTTGCTCTGATATCTAATAACATTTTCATTAAAAAATGGACGTCAATCCAAAAATGTTTGTTCCTATACACTATGCGGATAAAAGGGATCTGCGTACGCTAGAATACCAGCTCAGCACCATAACAAATAATTATGATATTGGATGAATTCTATGACGTTAATCTCGTTAATAATCAAAAAAGACAAAACGGAGGTCTGTTAGCTGAACCAAATCAACAAGAAATTAGACCCCTCAGAAACAAAAAAATATAGAATGGTCATAGACTTCAAAAGGCTGAATGTTATTACAATATCAGACTCCTATCTGATTCCAGATATATCCAGTATATTAGCAAACCTCGCAGATCCTTTACAGCCAAAAGAATCAGAAATATCAAAAACTTCGTTTTCTACAATTAACGGAAAGTATGAGTTTCTAAGATTTGCTTTCGGCTTAAAAAACACCAAACCAATTTTTCAAAGAATGATCAAAGACGGGGAAACATTTTCGGGGGAAACAGAACAGGAACATTTATTGAACATTGCGAAAATCTTCTCAAAATTGGAGGAAGCCAACCAGAGACTCGATTTGAACAAGGCAGAGTTCCTGAAACAAGATACCGAACTGTTGGGCTAACTAATCACTAGCATGGGTATCAAACCACATTCCATAAAAATTGCAGCCATTTAAAACATCAAAAGACCTCAAATTCTAAAAGATCTAAAGTCAGTTCTTGGACTAGCAAACTTTTACAGACGTTTTATACAAAACTTCGCAAAGACAACCACGCCACTGACCAACAATTAGCATGAACCAAAAAGAAATTCAAACAGTTTGATATTTCACAGAGCTACTATCTTTAACGGATAAATTAACCTTCCCGACTGCAACAAACCATTACTTCTCACAACAGATGCTTCATCATTCGCATTTGACGCAGTATTGTCCCAAGGTGATATCAGCAAGGACAGCCTATTACCTATATCTCTAAATCATTGAATAAAACAGCAGATAATTATGCTGTCAAACGAGAAGGAGAGGTTGGCTATAGTTTAAGCCCTCAACAATTTGAGGAACTTTTTATACGCAAAAAAATACAATCATGACGTATCACGAACCACTAACGTTTGCAATAAGCAATAAAAACAATAATGCCAAACTAAACAGGTGGACAGATCGCTTGGAGGAATACACCTATATGAAATTAAAAAGCAGGCCTCGGATCTAGTACGCTATTGTGAAGCACCAATCAATGCATTTGAAATCAACTTATATTCAAAAAAGGCAAAGATATTTACGCTCAAGAGACAAAGTCAAAAGAAACCCAGTGTAATTTTTTAATTCTTTATTATCAAGACATTCATTGCCAACAGAACAAGCCAAATACTAGAGAAATTTCCTAGGCAGTCTTGGAATTATATTAAATCTGCCGGCAATCCTCCAGATCATGGGTCCAGAGGTATATATCCCAAACAGTTAATTTGAAGATTTCACTAGAAATCTACAAGAAATAAGAAGTTAACTTTTAAAGAAATGGCTACACTTTTATGCGCCAAATAGAAAACATCTTAAATGGACACAATCCATTATGCACAACATCAACTGGTACCTTAGGAGACCAAGTACCTTAAGAGGTAGTTACTCGAGCACATTTTTTAATTGATACTTCAGCTGGACCTGTTCCAGAGAAACCAGCTTTTATGACAGACACATTTGGTATCAAAATCGCTAAGGATTCAAGCGTGAATCCAAAGGTTTCAGAAATATAAGTATCAAAAGATAAACAATTATCCTTAAGTCAATGACATTATGATTATACAGGAGGTTAACATGTCCGTGTACAAATAGCCTCTTGCTCAAACTTAAAAAGATACATGCAAGGGATAGCAGTTAAGTGACAGTTAATGGTGACCGTCAAAACTCCGAGTACTACACTACAATGCTCAACACTCAAAATATGTAAACTGCGTGTTGGTTAACGAAGAGATTGTTAACGGTAAATGGACCATGGTATATATTTAGTAAAGGCTAGAAACAAAGCAAAAGATAAGTGGTAAAAAGGATGTAAGAATGTCTGTAAAAGCAGTAACTTCAAAAACCAAGAACGACTTTATAAGATATTGCTGCTACAACATGTTAGAGGTGCCACCAGTTTTGATTTTCTCAACACAGACAATAGTATAATGCACGACATATTATGCATGTTTTCATGATGTCCAGATCCAGGTTCTGCTCTAAATAGAGAACATTTCTTAACAACCCTTAATGTGCTACAATAGACAATTTTTAATGAAATCATCGTAGCCGTTGATAATTCTAATGTTGAATTGCGATTATTTTTATCAAACCACCTGGCCGGTTCCGGAAAAATAAATTTGAAATGTTGTATTTGGTGCTTTAAATACATTGATGTCATATGTAAGAGGACAAAATGGATTGACTTTAGGAATTTGCAACACCTGGAATTGCTGCATACTCATTGAAAGACGAAATAACAGCTCATAGTGGTTTTAAAATCCCATTGTCAGCAACTAAAATTATTCAGTGAACATTTTTTTCATCAATTGACAGTCAAAAATTTAAATGTGCCGATCTTGTAGTCATTGATGAAGCAGCAATGCTTTCAACACATTCCCTTAGAGTCATTGATCGTTTATTGAGCTTTGCATCAAATATGCATCGTTCTGATTTTATGTTAAAAAGAAATTTAATGATTGACTTTTACTCTTAGGTAATGGTAAATTAACAAAAAATGAGATTGGTTTTGATCCTGATTTAATTGATATTTTTGACACAATGATTTGGAAAATGGTTTCTGATAGTCTGAACGATGAAATTAATTTTTCGAATGAATTTCATAATTTACAATGTCCATCGGAAATGCATTAATAAACTATGCCATCTTAGCACATCCAGCAAAGAATTTAATCAATTATAAATGGTGATATAGAGTTGTTTAGATTATCTTCTTACATAACGTTCACTTCCAATATACCATTCCAATAAGTCTGAATACCTTGCAAAGCAACAAAAATAAGCAAAAAACAATTCTAAGAGCAAAGTTTAGAACTGAACCAACAAGTCTCACAGTAAAATAAGAATCTCAAATTTAAGTTAAGTTAAGGGAATAATGCAGCAGTTCGGAAGTTGAATCAAAGAATTTAAAGCATTCGACGTAATAATATATCTTGCATATCAAAAAAATTTCGTTACACTAAGCTATTTGGAGAGTATCAACCACTGGCTACAAACGTATTTTAAAACCCATCTATTTGATGGCGAACTTGCTAAACAATCATTTGAAGTATAATTTCAAGATATACAGATTTTGAGGCATTAGCAAACAAAAAATAGAACATAATTACAATAGGATCCATTTATGTATGGTTGCTTATCGTAGTGTCGTATAACAGAATATTCATCTGCTACAGTCAAAAACGCCAGCAAAATTTATGTAATTTTGTAACAACTAAATCTAAACCAGTACAAAATAAAATCTTAAAATCATTTTATTTTGCAATAAAATTCAGGATCGCACAACAAAATTTAACCAATAAAAATGTTGTATACCGCGGATGCATGATAGCACCCAAGATTTACGTGAATATGATTAACATCAAGAGATCAAGGCAACTCGTTACTAACAATGCCGAAATCAAAGCAAAATCTCAGTACGAGCTGATAAAAACACACACTGTGACAATAGTTACCCGCACACAGCACCAATACTACGTAAAGGGTGATTTTTTAACTATTTTCTTTTTGGCAACACTGATTTTGCCAGGTCACGTATGTTTCGTGTTTTGTGTCACTGTCAAACATCTTCAGTTTGGTCTATAATTTAACCATGGATCGTCTTACAAACGACTTGCAAATCATTGAATTTTATTATCAAAATGCGTGCTGGTGCAAGAATTGAAGTCGAACGACCTACCACAACGCAGGATTTTTGTGAATGGGCTCTTGAAAAGTTGGCGGAAGATCCATTTTTTATCGAAAAATTGTGTTCAGCGACGAAGCTCACTTTTGACTGAATGGATACGTAAATAAGCAGAATGATCGATTTTGGAATGAAGATCAGCCAGGAGCATTGCAAGAACTACCGATGCATCCAGAAAGAGTTACTGTTTGTTATGGATTATGGGCTGGTGGCATCATTGGACCGTACTTCCTTAAAGATGATGCGAATCACAACGTAACTGTGAATGGTGAGCGCTACCGTGAGATGATATCCAACTTTTTTTTGTCCAAAATGGAAGAGCTTGACTTGCATGATATGCGAGGCAAGTTCAGTGAACACTTTATTTCACGTTTGGAACCGATCAATTGGCCGCCTAGATCGTGCGATTTAACGCCTTTAGATTATTTTTTGTGGGGTATGTTAAGGCTCATGTCTTTAATGACAACCCTGCTTCGATTGACGCATTGGAAGACAGTATTGATACCGGCCGAAATGTTGGAAAATGTATGCCAAAATTGGACTAAGCAGATGGACCATTTGAGCCATGGTCATTTGAAATCATGGATAATGATTTCAAATGACCATGGCTCAAATGGTTGTTGTTGCAACAACAACGTTTGAATATAAATATATATTTAAAGCCAATCATCGATTAAATCGCACGGTACTTTAAAAAGAAAATTTATTAAAGATGGCACATACCTGTTCTCTATGAGAATAGCGTCACAGTTTATTACTTTCCATTTTCACATCACTCACAGTAACTTAATTTTAATTTCACTTAATTTTTTTTGTATATATACGCATAGATCTTTTCACTATAAAGGCAAAAACAATAATGCACAAATACCTGCTAGACTTGATTTTAACTAACAGTAAAATATTTATTTTATCAAAATATCAAACAATATACTACCCCCCTTGCTAAGCAAATATATAACAAAAGCTGATGTACCGTAGTTGAAAGCAAGGTTAATCTGCACTTACAATCACCATTACACAAATACTTGTATGGTGCGTTATATAGAACAAAATATGAATTATTATTTTTTGTGTAGAGCATCACATGCGTCTTGTACAATGATCAACGGTCGATACTATATCCATTCGTTGTAAAATTATTGGGTTGACCACCTGATTACTTATAAGGATAAGATGTTGGAGATCGGCCTTAATGCTTTATCACAGTCAATAAAAAGTAAATGTTGGAAGTCGTGGTAATACAAGAAACTTTAAAGCCAAAAATTAGTGGCTTAAGCATAATAGCATTAACTAATATGTTAATAATGGAGGTTCATGTCCCCAAGGAACTCAACAGGTGATACTCAAACTGAAACAAAAATTATCGAGGGCACAAAAACCAGGATAGCAGTTGTGCTTTGTTAAGTCGCAATACCATGATCATATCCACAAATCTAATATGATTTTTTGCATATAATTACATTCGACATCACTTCTGACGTTTATTCAAATAATAAAAAAATATATGAAAAGACATAATTATGGATTTCATAATTCCAACTGAATCGTGATCGCATAAGTTTAGTACAAGGAAGTTTACAATATCAAATAAGACAAAGGAGACGTCACAAAAAAGTTAAACTTCAAATCTTAATTGATAAAATTGCCATAAACGGCCTATTTTTCAAAATCAATTTCAAACCAACAACAAACATCTGTTTACAAACAATAGAAAATTCTAACATTTATCAAACATTCTTTAAAAAAAACAGTATTTTTTAAGAGAAATCAATGAATGTTTATTTTATTGTAAAGAGGAAGGTATGCCATTAACATTTGAAAACGATATCAGCCAAATGGCCGCCACTGCTACGCTTGCAGCACCATATCCTTTTCATGAAATGTTCCATGACCAATTCGCATATTTGCGGCTGTATGTCCTCGATAACTTCACGAATTCCATCTTTAAGATCTTGAATAGATTGTGATCGACCGGCTTGAATTCTTGTGTTAACTGAACTTTAAAAGCCTTAAGTCCTAAGTCTTTATGCAAAATACGGGTAATGTCGTTTGTGGAATGTCTAATTCTAAAGATGAACGAGAAACCGACAAGCCTGGGTTTTCTTCAACACTACGGGCTACAACAGCAATATTCTCAGTTTTTCTTGAGCGACACACCCGGTTTTGATTCTTCACATCACTAACTTGTCCTAACAGCAAATTTTTCCACCAGTTTCACTATTGCCGGCCGAGGAAGTGCTTCACGACGACCAAAAAGTGCTTTAGTTTTGCGAACTGTGACTGCAAAATGTTCACCATTTTTGTAGTGAATTTTAACAATTTTAATGCATTGTTGAAGCGTGTATCGTACCATTTTCAGTAATGGCGTAGTTTTTAATTGTCAAATGTCAAAAAATGACAGCTTCAAAATTGACAGCTGCATAAATAACAGTCTATTCAAAATGAAACTTCTTATTGGATAACCCTGTAGTTCATCATGATGGTTACGTTATACAATGTATTATTTTTAACCGTACAAGGCAACGTGGTGGTTGGCCTACAAAATGTTAACGCCAAAATAATAAAATATAACAAACTAATCCGAATTCTAGTGTAATTTCTGTAAATTCATAAGGCGGACTTTCTTCATAGTTTTAAAAAACAAGTCACGACCATTAAAATATTATTGGCAATCGCAATTGTATGGGTACAGTCAACGAACGGTCATAGCAGAACATAACAGAAAATGTATGCCATATAAATAAGGCACATTAGAACATCAACCTCGCTTAGAGTGTCGGGCATAAACGGAAAATTTACGAACGTTAAGCACATAGTTAATTTAAATAGTATCTCTCGAGTATCTGACTATAAAACAAAATTAGAATTTTTAGTCCTATTGTAAATAACAGGTGAGCTGCCTTCGTGCTTAGTGCCATTTGATTCATCGACCATACCTAACAATATCACATTGACAGACCCGAAGTTTTTTATAAACTATAAAATTGACATGCTCATTGGTGCTACCGCCACTTACGGCGCACTTTTTCGTCTGACGAACGAAATATTTTACCATTTGCGTTAAAAATGCTAGAAAACAAATTTTTTGTGATGACACGTTGTCGCATGTGCAAACTCCTTTGAAGAAGCAAAACGTCACAAACCGGATTTAACACAATTACTTGCAAAAGTAGAATTTGAACTACATAAATATACATAATTCTAATTATAAAAGTTTATCAGTTATACCCGACATCGATCCAAACTTATAGATAACACCATATCATTATTAGGTTTTCATTGGAATCCTGAATCTAATAATTTTAAAAAAAATCTCGAAAGTTTGTGGATAAAAACAAATTCACTATAAACGACCTGTTTTGAAAAAAAAATTGTACACTTTTTTGATCCGTTAGGTTTATGTGCGCTAGTGATAGTGACAGCTAAATTGATAATGAAATCATTTTGGAATTCTCCCAACTTATTATGGGATAACGAAGTTTTTTCCACAATATCATATATATGGTCTAATTTTAACCGTGTAAAATCTAGTTTATCAACGAATTTGACAGTCGCCTAATCCGTTGAATTAATAAGAAAACGTTTTTATTTAAAAAACTATATAAGTACTTTTGACCGCCGCGAGAAAGAATAAAGGCTAAGCGCGTGAAAAATCAGGTGTAGTCATTATTATGGTACTTCGATATTTTGGATTTTATAAAGATCATAAACGCCATTAGAAGGTTCATCCACGATGCACAATTCAGATAATTATTGTAGCGGCAATTCGTTCAAAGATTGAACTTGTCTCCATTTTCTCAATAGATCTTGTCCAGTCTAATTTGTTTTTCTTTATTTATCATTTTTTCTGTGTTACACAATTTTGCATATTTTTCAATATTTAATGCAGTCAAAATATAAGAGAGATACTTGCTGCCATAAACGAACAAAAATGAAGTTGCACAACTGGTCAAATATATGTATTGCAAACACAATACATAATGTATTATTGTTAAATAATGTATGAACTGCTTTATGTGCTAAATCAAAGATTGCTCCATTAAAAGAATTCTCTTCTAAAAAAAGAAGCGATTGAAATTGAATTTAATAGAATTGGTTTATAGTAATTCAGAAATCACCTGGCTGAGCATTAAATTGGGTCCCTCGAGTTTGCTACTTTTGTAGCAAACTGAATTTCATTATTACAAGGTTTGTCCTCGGGAAAACGTTGGATATATTTTCCTACTTCTATTAACCCTGCTGATTTAATATTTAGAGGAGTAAATACAGATATTATCTCTTCAGAATAATGGTGGAAGGGACCGTTTTCGATGAAAATGGTTTGTTACGTATTGGTAGTGGATTAAATAATGTGAATGTCTCTTTCAACAACAAACATCAAACTACTTTACCGTAGATTCAAACACAAAAAACCTATAATTCGAAATAAACATCACCAGCTTTACGCCGGCCCACAAGCATTATTCTATAATTTAAGGGTTCAATTGTTGATAATTAGCGGTAGAAACTTATGTCATAGTTTGTTACATGAATGTTATAGCTGTTTTCGTTCTCGTCTCTCAACTATGAAAAAAAAATGGATCAAATACCTGCATATCGTTTTACTACTAGTAGAGCTTTTTTAAACGTAGCAATACGTAGATTTTTGTGGTCCTTTTAGCATGACTCACTACAATCTTCGAAAAAAAAGTAACTAAAAAGATTTATAAAGCAGCGCAAATTTGATTTGACACTAAACCGGGTCATTTGGAAATTGTAGACGACCTCTGATCTCAAGCCACTAACGTTTTTACCACTAACTTTGCCGGTGCAAATTCTGAGCTGAAGATATCGCATGATTTATTTACATCGGCTGTATATATGATTTATTAAATTGACTGGCAGCATTTACAGTTTATGTTCCAGCGATTTTGGAAGCGCTGGAAGTTAGAACATTTGACTAAGATATACAACAGGACCGAAAATATAGATGACAGATACGGTAAATGTTACGGTTGCGTTGGTTCTGTTAAAGGAAGATATCTTCTTTGTGATCACACTTGATCAAAATTTCCCTCTATTGGTGTCCAGAATTCATAAGCCGATCCATCTTTTATGCCATTGTACAGAATTACATGGAGCTATGCGATGCGAAGGTTACGAAATACTTTACTTTAAAGGACATTAAATCCATGACAACAGGAAAATTTATTAAACTTTCATAGTTTGAGGGGTTATAGCAATTCAAGCGCACATCAAGCAACAGCAATCATCTCTCATATTCATCCGTCAATATTGTAAAATCACACATACACATTGAATAAGACGCGCTTGAATATTCCCTTGGCTGTACCATTGCTTGAGATTGGCTCGCAGAACCTGTTATTTCATGAACGAGATTGGAAATTTTCATTTAATTCCTGATCTAGTGGTTAAATAAAACTCGGTAAGTGTCATCATCGTCGAGTTTGCGGGGTTATATCATGCACATGATGCTGCTCTCAAATGTCATTAACCATTTTTCATACTAATCCATCAAGGTTCAACTCTCCCACCCCTACAGACAAGAGGTCTAATCAGCATCTCGTATAGCTTGTGGGTATTGCACGGTATTTTGAATTTAGCAGCGGGCGTAAGGTATACAAAGCACGGTTTCCAGTGACAAGACGCACTTTAATATCATCTCCCATACAATAGTCATGAGTGACAAGGAACCCGAGGTATCGGAAACTTGTCACTCAAGATCCATACAAGATACATATCAATACAAGATCCATATCCCATTCATATCCTGTGCAAGATGTTGCCTGAGGGGTTTCACTTTTACGAAAGATAAATTCTAACATGAGAATAAAGAGTATCGGTGACAGCGCATCTCCCTGCCGTACTCCTGAGGTAATAGAAAAATGTCTGATAGCTTGTTCTCAACTTTGACACAGCATTGTGACTGCATTACTGTCATTTTACATACACGCACATATTTGTCAGGTATTCCCAGACATCGGAAACCAAACAGTAAGCTGTCCCAATGGATTGAGTCATAAAACATGCTGAAAATCAACGAACATATGATGTAAATCACAAGATGTTTCGTAATATTTAGAAATTATCCTCAGCAAAAAAACTAAATCAGTGATTGACTGATTCGGAATCTTTCTTGGCAGCCTTCAATTTCCTCCGCCAGGCGTATGATACTCTCCAATATTATGTAAGACAGAATAAGATGTAATCTTATGTAATCTAATGTAATGGAATAAGGTCGAAAAGATGATTCCCCAAAGTATTCTTCTGATTATAAAGAGCTCTCTGTATTAATGCAATCAATCCCAAGGGAACGGTTTCGTTTTAGTTTAAGCATGGCCAGTATGAATTCCTCGTAGGATGGGTGTTCTATGCACATTTTCGCAGTCTGTATTTGGCGACTTTCAGATGCAGCATATGACACTATTGTTGAATATTCAGTAAATCAGATAAAGGCTCCTTTCAAGTATTGAGCACAGCATCGATGTTAACACGGAGATGTCCATCCTGGCCAAATAGTCATAGACCTAAATCTGAAGATATGGTCTAGTCCGGTAACTCCTTTAAAGATGTTACGAGAACTGTGATCATTGCTGAGTTGTTGTACTCTTAAGACTTCAGCCTTTCATCATTTTCGCTTTTTCCGTCGCCAAATTCGCTTGGCGCTTCTGCTATCAAAGGCCCTTCTTAAAGGACCGCTTTATTTTTCCTAACGAAAAAGTTACATACTTAATATAATAAAATAATTTCCGACCTCCCACATATATATCACCGCTAACACATTATTAATGGTTTGAAGTCACATTTAAGAAAAAAAAGTTTAAAGAAAATTTTTAATTTAAAATTTTTTAAAACAGTTCTAAGTACGTACATTAAATTGATTGTCTTCAAAATAACTGAAGTGAACAAAAACTTATAAACCCTTAACATTACAATTTTAATTTAACTTTATAATAAAATTAAATTATTTTTTTATTCTTACAAATGAGCCATTTTTCTATTGTAAAAAAAAATGATTAATAACATCCATCTCTCATATTCCGTCAACTAAAAGGTGAACTATTTCCAGCACTACTATATTATTCACACATATACAGTATGGTTTGTAGAACACTTAAAAGGTGGGATAGTTTATGGTTTGTGTTGTCTGAAAATGCCTGACAAATATGTGCGTTTAATACAGTCACACTGCTATATCAAAGTTGAGAACATGCTATCAGGAAGTTTTACAATTAGCTCTGAGGTTCGGTAAGGAGATGATCTGTCCCCGATTGTGTTAATCTAATGTTAGAATTTATCTTTCATAAGTGAAACACCTCAAATGATTCTCTTCGTTTCCTCAATGGCCAGTAAAAGCCGTTTATTATTTTAGCTCATTGTTATGGTTTGGTAACATATATTTAGCTCCTAAATATAAACTATGAATTTAACAATAGATTGGTTACAATGTTATGCATAACTGCAAAAATAAAAATAAAGCTTTTTTGTATCAATTCAATCCTGCTAACTGATCTACAGATCATACTATAAATCTAAAAACTAGTTTTGCACAAAACTCTATACACATTCCCGCTCTATGGAGAGCTATAAACAATTATATGTACCAGTCAAAACACAAATAAATTCAAAAACAAAGGAAAAAACAAAAACTATCCATTAATCAAAGTTACCATAGTGAAACATTCAAAAATAACTGAACACTAACTATTACGTAACATACATAACCACTTTAAACTATTTCTGGCTAGTTTTATACTAAAAAACAAAACAAAAACCTCTCAGCTTCTTAGCTCATTTTTTGTTTTTTTTTTAATATTTTTTGTTTTTGTTATACATAGTTTCTCCATTGTAGTCGAACAACATAGTTGTTGGGATTATGATTGATCATAAAAGTTATGTTTGTTCAGTTGGAAAACAAAACCAAGCTATATATACACTCGTTGTAATAATAATAGTAAGTGAACAGGAACTTTTATTTGACGTTGAAAAAAAACATAACCAAAAAAACGAAAAAAGCTCTTCAAAATAGGTACGACTTTTGTTTATTTATAGTTTTATGTGTAATAAAAGTTTGGTCACCGAATGAAAGATTTATTATGAATTTTTATTAATTTTTTTTCCTTTTATATTGCGGGATTGTGAAAATACTAGTAATCTAATTTGTATATTTACTATAATTTTCACCAAAACTTAAGCCACTGCTAGCAATTTTTTTTTTTATTTTTTTTTGGTTTTTATGCAGATGCCAGTTTTAAATGGAAAATCTACTTTTTCTAGGTTATATTTTTATGTATTTTTTTCCATTTATGCAATATATACGAGACAATCGCAGAAACAAATGATGGAAAAATTAATTTTAGTTGAACGACGTGACAAACGAGATAATATATAAATTTCATCAGGGAAATGATAATTTTTAAATGTCAAACCACAAGTGATGATGCTCATCGCTTAGTAACTTTGTTATAAATTTAAAGATCTCTGATTGCGTTCAATGATGACATTGAACTAAAACTTCGGTGCCTAACAAAATATATATGATTAGCGATTTAAATTCAAGATATATAAGTCACATTTCAAAAATTTTCAAAATATAGAAAATGCATTATATTATTAGCCCATAAAACTATAGAATTTATATCAGTGGGGCAATTTCCAGTTTCGTTAGCGGTAGGAAAAGGAAAATAAATTATATAATTTTCAAAGATGTACTTGCATAGCAAGTTAAACATTCTCCAAAATTTTGACGCAATTTTTGTCTAATATTTGTTGAAAATCCGTAGATTTACCGTCCTCCTCGATGGCAGTGTTTTTTTTTTAATGGTGTCGGTTGATATCTTTGATGTTGATGTTAGGGCTTAGAATTCAGCAGAGATAAATGACAAAATATTAGAATAAAAAATGTTAGACAACTACATCAAAATGTGAGCATGATTAAAAGTTTATATATGACAACTTACTTGCCTAAAAACACTAAGTTCTGTCATAAAATTGCTCATTAAATGAAGCTATCTGATTTAATGTTCGTTTTTCCAGGTAGCAACTCGTCCTGAATTTCTTTTTAATTAGCATATTGGAAAAGGTAAAAGAAACAGTTTTTTTGGTTTCCAACTTTCTACCCTCTTCGTCACTTATTCGTTTTGATGACATGAGTCTGAACTGTGCGCTTTCTCTTTGTGTTCCACTGACAATGTTATTTAACAGGTCTAGTACTATAAACTATTATAATAGGGATAGGTCTAGTATTATAAACTATATGCCTATGTTTGGAAAGGGTATTTCACCTCAGCAGCATGGTTTCATTCCAGGTAGATCAACTGCTGCAACTCTCCTCGAAGAATTCATGAATTATTTGATAAATACAATTGAGAATGGGCCGCAAGTTGATGTAGTTTTCACTGAATTTAAAAAAACATTTGATAGGATTTTTCACGAGATTCTTTTATCCAAGTTGCAAACCATTAGTGTTCACTTTTGCAAGTTATAGTGGTTTAAGATATATTTATGTGGTCGTCAAAGTTAGTGGCTTTATTTATGAATATTTGTTGATAAATTCTGGTGTTCCTCAAGGAAGTCATGTAAGACCAATAATTTTCTTAATATTTATAAATGACTAATCCCTGTGATGATTGCGTACTACTTTAATCTGATATGAATATAGATTATTTGATTTGTACATTTTAAACTATTTGGAGCTAAAAAGATTTAGGTGTTATTTTTGAACAACGCTTATCTTTCAGCCAACAGTGCGAAAGTATTATTGGCAAGAAAATTCAATGATTGGCCTTACTATTCGTTCCTGCAAAACTTGTGATATTTCTCATACAAATCAGTTTGTTTTTTATTAGTTAGATCCCAGTTGGAATACTGAAATTGAAAAATTGGTAACTTAGAAAATACTTGGGGGTTAGTTCATTAAAACTGTTATAGATTATTGTAACCTACTTATTTATGCACGCCGTCTACATTTTTGTAGGTTCTAAAAGAAGATTGTGCAATAAAAAAATGACACAGCCAAAATTATATATAATCGTGACTTGTTGCTTTCAACACAGGGTGTGTAATAATTTTAGTACTTCCACTTAAGATTTAAGTAAAAATATTTGCCAACTTCATTCCAGTTAAAAATTTCCAGTTCAAAAATTCAAATTTCTCTTAAATGAAGTAGTATCGTAGGCCAGTAGAACTACTATGAAGTAGTACATCGTAGGCCACTATGTACTTGCTTTCATTAGGCTTACTTATACTTCCTTCAATATAGTGATATTACTGATAGTGCTCAAATTAACGAAGTCAGTATTAAATGCCTAGTTTCTACTTAATTAGCATAGTCCGCATCGATGTAGGAACACAACAAAATATTGATCGAACTCTTAATGTATGTAGGATAATTTATCTTTCTTTCACATGAAAATTCGTAGGATTTCTAAGTATCGGCTTTTCCATATAAGTACAAATTGACAGATACATTAAACTTCCAATGACGCTGCGATATAGAAAAATTAGGTCACCTATTAAATAAGCTTTAACCAAGATAGATTACCGGATGCATGTTAAAATAATATTTAACGTTATTTGCTTAAGCTTATTGGCTTATCCAAAGTTGGTTGCTGAGATTTTAAATTTTAATATTTTTAAAATGCTTTGAATTGATGTAAATTTCACTACTGAGGTAAATTTGTCCTGATATACCACTCCAATATCTTGCATCAACCTATCCCATATTCTTTAATTTGTTTCAATCGCTTTTACAATGATCAGGTAGACCACACTTAAAACAATCCTCCATTTCTGTCGATTTTATTTCGCCCGTCGTCTTAGTATAACGTTTTTCCATCACAAGAGACACAATATTATGAAAATTTATTGATATTATCGTCGATTTTGACGAGCTCATCATATTCTTTGAACTGCTGCACAATGGCTTTGTCATTACCCGGATCTTCTATGTGAATAACATATGTACCGCTGTTGCAACAAACAATTATTTGATGAAGAATTAGATTTGTATTCTAAATTTTCGAAGACTTTTTCCAAACGAAAAATTTTGTTCCAAGATCTTGAATTATTTTTGGATTATTGCTATGCACTTGACCTTAGATAATATTACAACCAATAAAAATAAACCAACGATTCATTGTCAATTCCTTCGAAGATCAAAAATGAAAGAAAAAGCTGGAGTTAAAGATTTCCTTATGGTTATAACGAAGGCATTTCATATAATAGATAGTTTGAAGACCTAGCTGTTGACAGGCTTGACCCAGCACACAATTTTTATTGTGTATGTGGATGAAAATATTGATTTCGATTTTATTGATCGAATGAGAAATTTGAGACTGAATGAAAATTGAGAAAAATTATTTGGAGGAAAGACCATTCTGTTGTATGGGGTTTTTCGTCAAATTTTGCCGATAAATTGATCGCATGTCATATTACATCTTAGTCTGAACTTTTCACTTTGCACCGAGTTAGCTCTAAACATGAGGCCTCTCTTCAATTAGGCAGGAACTATGCCTAATACCGGCATAATATTTCGTATATCAGAAAAGCACACTATACAGTTTTGCTACGATTATTTACGATGAAGTTATGGAACAAAACAATTATTCTGCTGAATTTTTAGATTATATCACTGTTAGCGATTTACTTCCATTCAAATTGGTTTTCAAAGAAATTTGTACTGTCTTACTCTTGATTGTGAAATGTTGATAGGTATTGCACGAATTTTATCTCCTCGGATTCATTTATGCTATTCAGGCCCCTTTTACCTTAAACTGTTAAACAGATTTAGTTCCCAGTTATTCGAGCTGTTGCAACGAAATAAATAAATCAAATGGAGAGGGATTGTGATTATACCAATATATTGTGCAAGGACTATAGTAAGCAGGAAACATCAAACGGAGTAGGTCATCCAGCATTTCCCTCTTACTATTGAGAGAAGTTCTCAAAAGTCTTCATTGGTGATGATTTGTCAAAACTATATTACAAATCGATTGGTACACTGCCCTACTCGGCTAGCTCATTATCACAAACTAAGGTATTTGCGTTTGAATATTAGAACCAAGCATACCTTATGAAAAACTTGTAGTTGATCCACCTCTGGGGCTACGGTAGAGAAATAATCTTTGAGTTTAATTCTTAAATTTGAAGCAAGGCTGAATTTAAAGATACTGAAAAACACCGATATCAAAATTTACAATACTTCCTAAAATCAATTCGAGCTTCTAACGAACCAGTTGGTATCCCTAACACTCTTCCTACTGAGGTCCGACAGGTCACACAAGAGGTGATCCTAAAAACATTAGCCTGTACCAAGCCAGACTGGGACAGGTGCAGAGCAGATGTTTTATAGTCTCCTTCTCCTCCTTATCCTTACAACTTGTACAGTAATCATGTGAGAGAACACCTAGTCTTCTCGCATGCTTACCAATGAGATAGTGTCCAGTAATGTCACCCGTAGTTATGCCAATAGTGCACTGTTGCATGGATATTAGTTGGTTAAACCTGATTAAGTCTAGCGTAGGCCAAATTTGCCGAGTAATTACACATGAGGCACAATGTGACCATCTATTATTTGTGATTTTATAAGCTTTTTCCTTAAGTAGTAGCTTACACGTATCTAGTGGTACTTCTATATCAGCGTTGCATGGTAACATATGATAGGAGCTACCCTGACGAGAGAGTTCAGTGCTTTGATATTCACTGGTATATTGAAATGCCGTGGCACCCATGTTAGCTAAATGTTAAACTGTTCTGCCATCTCAAGAGATGAGAGACACGTAGTTCCGGGCTACTTCCAACGTGACACAGCCTGATTGTAGAATTTTAATGGCAACCTGATGTCCGTAAAAATGCCTATATCCCTAGAAAAAATGCCTAGACCCTATAGTGATCAGGGAGGAAAAGAGAGGTTTAAATTTAGTTTCTTGCAGAACACCCCATAACCGACGTTGCCATCAATTCTCAATTCATCCGTAAAGAAGTTAATTGTACCAGGATTCAGAACTGCTGTACTAAGATTTAAGTTAAGATATCAAAAAAGATTAGATTAAGGAGAATCTGAAGCCACTGAATTTAAAGCTTCGAGGGCTTAGTCCCCATCCTTTCACAATGGCATTCTTACAAGAGTGTATCTTTCTTTACTCTTTTCAAAATATTAGGTTTCCAGCTTAGTTTGCTTTCTACAATATAACCCAAGAATTTCACTTTATCTAGAATATTCAAATCGACTCCGTTAAGAGTAGGTGGGTTAAAAAAGGGAAGTTTGTACTTCCTAAAAAAACGAACCAATTCAGTTTTAAGTGGATTAACATTAAGGTTGCAACTATTGGTCCATTTAATAAGGATGCCAAGAGCATTTTGCATAAGACCACTGCGGGTGCCAGGATATTTGTCGAAGGTGCCGATGTTAACATCATCTGCATAAGGAGCCACCTTAAGGTCCACGTCCTCTAGGTTTAACAACAGGTCATTTGTGCCCAAGTTCCAAAGAAGAGGGGATATTACACCACCTTGCGGTGTACCCCTACTCTCAAATTTCCGGACGGATGCCTCACCAAGATTAGTCAAAATGACCCTGGTCCTGAGCATTTGATCAATCCAGCGTCCGAGTGACACATTTAGCCCCAAATCTGCAAGCGCCTGCGTGATCGCCTCTGGTTTGATATTGTTAAAGGATCCTTCTATATCACAGAAGGTCACCAAAGAGTATTTTTTAAACGAATGCAGTTTCCACCGATTTCCCCTGCAGTAAGCATGCTAAGATGCTGCTCACTTTAGTGGCTCACTTTATTAGAGGCAATTGAGCCTTTAATATAAATTTCTATCTTTCTTTCTAGAGTTTTCAAGAAGCACGAGGATAAGCTAATAAGCATAATGTCTTTCGGGTCGTAATGAGAGCATTTTCCCGCCATAGTTATAAAAATAATCTTTACTTCAGTCCATTGGTTTGGAATATGACATAGTTCCAGGCTACTTTTAAAAATTACCTTAAACTAGGTAATCATTAAACCACTGGTCTGTTCGATAGGAATCTGGACCTGCTAACTTAAAAGATTTTTTAACTGTTTACTGATAGCAAGATGTTCCTCCTATTGACAATTTTTCCAGTGGGACCCGTAGCCCTTTTCGTTCTAAGCAGAACAGTCGGAGATTTGAAACATCCCGGGAAGCGAGTTTTCACTAGGAGCTCCAGAAATTCTGCCACTGTTTTAGTCCAGATACCATTCGGTCATTGGACATAACTTGGAATGGCAGGACAGGTAGATAGAATCTTTCGTAGCCTAGCTGCTTCAGAGGGTTCTGGTATGTTGTTACAGAATAGTCTCCAAGCCTTGCTTTTTTCACTTCTTAATTCGTATTTGTATGATTTAAGGACTTCCTTATAGGACTCCCAGTCCATGCCTGCCTTCGTTCTCTTCGCAGTTTTGAAGAACTTCTTGCATTCCAGCCGTATTACTTGAAGTTTCTTTGACCACGCCAAGACATCCAATTCATGTGCTGATTCGTGATAATTAAGAACCAAATCTGGTAAGGAGTTACCTAGAAATGTTCTGAAGGTTTTCGAGTTGGTCATCTTTTTATTTCCAAAGGTTGGAGTTTTAAAGTATTTTAAATCCAATCCAAAATGTAAATGATCAGAAAAGGAGTGTTCTTCGGACACTTTCCAATTTACTAATTTAGTTGACATGAAGTTTGAAACAAGAGTAATAGTAGGCTTACAGCCTATATTACGGATAGAAAGGTTAGTACCTAGAATGTAATCAAGGAGTGACTCACCTCTCTCGTTCGTATTGGTGCTTCCCCAGATCGTGTGGTGTAAATTTGCATCCCAACCAACGACAGTTCCGACTTTACGTACCTGAACATCCGTTATTAAGCTGCGCATATTATCCGGAGGAAGAATTTATCCATCGTGTGGTAAGTACGCCGAGACGAGCCAGAGGTATTGACTGCTGACCCCAATGCCAGCTGCTACCACATCTGCATCGCTATATAATTGGCAAGCAGAAAAATTTTCAGTTTGTTCTTGCAGGAACATATTGATATGTCATTCTATATTACTTTGAGTATTAGTGCAGCTGATGCTACTTTATAGTGGTGTAGATTGATTTACAGTAGCTTTAGCATCTTGGTACTTAAATATCAATAGACACAACGGTAATGTCGGATCCTTCTGAATCCGAGGCCGTAGAAAGGTCAAAGAGTTCATTCAATGTTCCGGATAAATCGTTTATTAGATTTGAATCATTTGTTTCTTCAGTTTCATCAGTTTGAGGCTGCTTGTCTAAAGGATACATATCCTCAAACGAGGGTCCGTGCAAAGGAAAAGTGCCCCAACTGATTCTGACTTAGCAGCCACATCCTTCTTAAACACTGTTAGCGTAACAGCGCCAAAACTATAGCTAATTAAGCCATCTGTTTTGGCCAGCACTGCCAGTGATTCATTGTTTAAGATGATTATAGCCGACCTGGTATAATCATTTTTAGCCTCCTCCCTCGCTTTCTTTCAATTGTTGGTTGGCAACTCAGGATTACATCCTGATCAGCTTCAGAATAATCGTTGCTGGGCTCAGCCAGAATCCACGCACGAGATCTTGGCCTGTAAGGGATATCCTATGGCCAAGGTCGTCTAGTTTGGCTCCAGGCCAAATTTCACCTAAGTTACTGATCGCCTTCTTATATAGGTACATAGACCTTTGATTGGCACAAGCTGTCAACTTGACATGGTTCCTGTACCAATTACCATCCCAACATGTAGGAGCAGTCATAGGGTTCTTCCGTATAATTTTCAGAAATGAGGAGGTTAGAGCCCTTTTATCTTCCTCCAATAAGCAGGAGTACCACCCTCCTTGGCACTATCAATAAAGCTACAACCAGCGGATCGTCGAGAACCTCACTAAAAGACCTAGTTGCAGTTGCCTGCAACTTTGATTTCTCTGCGGCCTTTGCAGATTCATCCGTAAATCTCTGTCTTTTGGACAGAGAGCTACCAGATGAACTTCCCGATTTAGGTTCTACCGTTTTAGTGGCCCATTCTAGTGTGGCTGTGTCCTTATCCGTCCTATCCAGCAACGGAATGGTTTCTAGCCTTTTTAGGGCTTTCTATGTTTTCCTTTTATTATTATAGGTTGGTTTGTAGGGACCTGCATTAAAGGTGCTCTTTCCTACCCTTGGTGAGAGAAGGCCTAGAAATCTGATTCTCTACTTTTTGAGTTGTCGGCTTTTTAAGAGTACCGGGCTTTTTATTATTATTAGAATGTCCATCCTTGCAGATATCCGCAATGCAAGGATAAGGCTAAATACATTTGGAGGTTATCTGGTATCCAAAGGCTCTATTCGAGACTGGAATATTTGAAAGGACCCCCAGCCAGGTTGATCTTCAGCACGGGTTGCATAACATCTTAATCCGGCCCTTAATTTTATATTGCTAAGCTCTCGCATATAATATTTAGCCGACCTTAGTCATTGACCTTAGTCGTTTCCCGATTGGAACCGCATGGAGGTATATTAGATGGAATTGGTGGACTCTACATAGTTGCAACAATAGAGAATGAGTCACAACTACTTGCCTACCCTATTGAGTCCCTACCACACCACCCATGTAACCTTCTAAATGGCCTTAAAAAAATATAAAAAGTGACAGAATCATAGTGTATGCATAAAACAAAACACCACAAATTACAGGGGAAGATATTTTATTAGAATATATAATCGTTTGAAGATGGCTGCATGCTGGATAGTATACACCAGCTTCATTACTAAAAGACTACAAAAATTTGGTAGTTCCTATATGCCTGCAATGGAACATAACCAGAGTGACACCAATCTAAACTATAGAGGAATAACGTTAACTCCATTAATTCCAAAGTTAGTTGAACTTATTAAGGTATTGAATTCATTCAGGACCGTGGCGCCTCAATACACTCCGTCAACATGTTTTTTTAAAGCACCTAAAACTTGATGTCTGGTTTAAAAAATACTTCTTCTGGTTATAGTGACTTTGAAAGACATGTTATCGGCTCCCATTTCAATTGCGTTAAATCAAATTTTTTCATATATATAAGTTCACTTGCAATAATTACAGAAATTACGAAGTTAACCAATAAACCATCCAAAGGTTTTATTAAGGTTGACGAGTTCATTGTTATCACCTTTTCAATGTATTCTTAAGTACCAGCATATTTGTAAACAGTTCCAAGACTGCTGTTGTAATACTGATCTACAAAAAAGGAGACGCGTTTATGTTAAACTACAAGATATTTTCACTGCTGAGAACATTTTCAAAATTGTTTGCAAAACTTATATTAGATATCGATTACTCAGTTACCATGACAGTATAACATTTTTGCACAGTAATTAATATGGGATTTTAGCTGATAAATCAACAGAATTGGCTATATTACACTTATTGAGCCACATTTACTCGACACTAAATAGGTCTTCAAAGTCCACCGCATTATTTATCGATATTGCTAAAGCTTTTGATACTGTTGACCACAACATTCTTCTTCTCAAATTATCTAGCATTGGTATAAAAGGTAAAATCCTTGACTGTTGCAAAAGCTATCTTCGATTTCGTCAGCAATATGGTGGTGTTTTAGTCTTTGGTGTCCTTCAGTCTCAATGATCAGTTTAAGAGTCTCCACTTTTTGATATTTTATGTTATTTTAACTCGATTTTTGTAATTAACCTTGTAGGTTATTCAACGGCATTTGCGGACGACCTGGTACTAAGTATGAAGCTAAAGGTAACAATGTTAGTATATATATATATATATATATATATATATATATATATATATATATATATATATATATATATATATATATGTATATATATATATATATATATATATATATATATATATAGTTTCTGTTAGACAGGGATTTGCTGAAGCTAAGTAAATGGTTTTCTTTTACCAGGTGTTACATGCATTTTGGGCGCTCAGACCCTATAACAATGCCAAATTCTTCAATGTGCTACATTTAATCATGTAAAAGAAATTAGTCGATTTTCGGCCAGTATACAGGCCACTTGTTTAAATTATTTGGCGTAGAACAAAAAATACATATGAACAAATACATATGTGTGCCGTGGTGCCTGCAATTACACACAAATTTCGACACAAAAATGTAAACATGTACACGAATTTACATAAAAATAATTAAATTTTGCATTCATCAATTAATTTTGATACAGGAGCAACAATACCAAAAAAAGTTCATTTATTAATTTTCCTTTTTTTCATTGTATTTTCCTGGAAACAATAACAACAGCGGTAAAAATTTTTTTTTTTATTGCATTTGACGGTTTGTTCTGTGTGTTTTCACTAAGTAGTCACAAAAAATAAATGAAACAATAAATAAAATGACATAAGTCAGCAAAATGATTTCCCAGTAGGCGATCATATCAATTTAATAATAAAATGACAGTATGAATGTGAACATACACAGTAACAGATATAAGTGAAAAAGCTTTTAATTTTTTGTATTTATGAGTATATGTTAAGCTCTCAAGACAATAAACAGATATGAAAATAAATTGAATTATAGCAATGTCATTGAAATAATAGACTGACTCAATTTTTTATGACAAACTTTTATGTAATCCAAGAAAACTTTGCCGCTGCTTAACTTTCTGTATACAATTTGAATGTCGATTTTTATTTCAACCGCACTGTCTATTGACTTTTAAAGGCGTTATTTGTTAAGAAATTTTTATTTTATACAAAAGGGGAGTAAAATTATTAGTCGTACAGCAGTGGTCTGATTATTGGCCTTAGGCCACTGAGTAAATCGAGCGACAATGGTGAGAAAATACACAAAACCTTCAGGCGGTCGAATAGCTAAATTTCACAATACAGTTTTAAGTTCAGGCAGGATGAAGAGGTCCAATTTGAAATGTATGTGGCTTCGAAACTGACTTGAGTTGTTTGATTGAAGAGAAACTCGAAAACGCATTTTCAGTATGATGGGTTTTACTCCAAATTTAACGAGTTACTCAAACATTTGTCCCTAACTAAATTGATCATAAAGGGTGGGCCATTTAAAAGTTTGTACTAAAAAACGCCATAAAATAAGTATACCATCAATATTTTTGGACATTTTTTTTAATGTGGAGGTTGGAGTCACCGATTTAAGATTGAAAAATAATGTCGTTAATGTGCTCCCTCTGCTAGCTTTACAGTAAGCCATTCTTTTAATCAAGCTTTTAAGAAATTAAACGTCAAATTGCAATCTCGCGCAGGCCAATTGACATCTTCAAAACGGCTAATTATTCGGTTGCCAAATTTAATGCGCAAGAGATCAACTGCCTGTCGGCTTTTATGCCATGTTGCATAAAATCATCTTGTTAAAACCAAAGGTCAACCACATTCATAGCATCGATTTGTGGCCATAGCATGCCTCTGTAAAGGTCGGTATTGACGATAGCATCGTTTCCAGCAGCGTTTTCGGAATGGGCCAAATTTGCCAACCCTTCAAAACCTAACTGTTACTCTTGGTGGATGCATTGGTTTCTCTACAATTACGTGTGGCTGTTCTAAACTCCAAATCCGGTAAATCTACTTGTTAGTTCCTGCTCTCATATGACTAAACGCATTATCCATTTCAACAAACAACTAGCATATAAAGATATTGGACCATTTAAACCAACACCAGTATCGATAAGTAAAAGTACTTCCATTAAGACCGCTTGCTTTAAAAGTAGAATAAAACCCAATGATTCTGTGAAAAGTTCAAGGTGGGTATTGTAATAAACAGTTAGGCATATAATTCATCCCATTTACTAATGACATATCTCTAGTTTACTCAAGTAATATTAGAAGTGACGTTAATAAATGGATGAATGAAGAGTTGGTGCTTTTACGTCAATGGTATGATGCACATTTTATGGTCATGAGTGATAAATCAAAAGTTTTTTTTTTTTTTTTTTGTCATGGTGCCATACGAGAACTCCGCCAAGTATTTGGCGGAGTTCTCGTATGGTACCATGACATCGTTTATGCTGATTGGCGGCGGATTAACCAATAGTTTGTTCGTAAAGTTGACATGCGCAGATTTTAATTCATTAAGTTTGATTTTCCATCGCTTGGTCCACTGGTGAATTTCTTCACTTGCATATTGAAGTTTATTCGGCGCCTCTTCGACAGTTTTCGCTGTTGATAGTATAGCGGTGTCGTCAGCAAACGTTGCTATGCTTACATCATCGGACTGTGGTATATCACTTGTATAAAGTAGATATAGGAGTGGTTCCAGAACACTGCCTTGTGGGACTCCTGCCCTTACCTCTCTCAATTCAGAATACTCATCTTCTTGTCTTACTCTGAAAAGTCTTTCAGATAAGTACGACTCCAGAAGATCAACATATGGTCACGGAAGCATAACTTTTAGTTTATGTATTAATCCCTCATGCCATACCTTATCGAAAGCTGCTGCCACGTCCAGAAATAAAGTAGAACAAATTTCTTTATCTTCTAACGCCCTTTCTATAATGTCTGTAATTCTGTGAACCTGGTCAATTGTTGAATGTTTACATCTGAATCCAAATTGGTGATCCGGTATTAGGTTTCTACTTTCTATTAATGGTGTCATTCTTCTCAGAAGAAGTCTCTCCATTAGCTTTGAGATGAGAGGAAGCAGGGATATCGGACGATATGATTGAGCTTCATTTGGCGGTTTACCTGGTTTCGGTAGCATAATAACTTCTGCAACTTTCCAGGCGGAAGGAACATGCAGTAATCTAATAACAGCATTAAACAAATGGGTTAGTTGGACAATAGCTTTCTTTGGTAGTTGCTTTAGAACTTCTCCTGTTAAAAGATCATATCCAGGAGCCTTTCCGGTCTTCAGATTGAATTTTATTGCCTTATTAACTTCTTTCTGGGTTATTAGAGGGATTCTGCCCCCATATTTGTTGCTTCCATTTTCGATTATAATATCCGATTCGGTTGGAAAATACCAGCCAGGTGATCAGCAAACACTTCAGCTTTTGATTTGTTATCCCTGGCTCACGAGCCATCACTTCGCTTAATAGAAGGGATCTGCATGATTGGGGTTTTCATTCTTTTGGTTGCCTTCCATAATGAGTAGTCTGTATTTGCATCAGCCGTCAACTTTCCAAGAAATGAAGAAAACGATTTTTCATTTAACTTCGGAATATCTCGCTTAAGCTGCTGTGATTTGTTATTTAGGATCGTCTTGTCAGATGGACTCCTCGTTTGTTGCCATTTTTTCCTAACTTTCCTTTTTTCTAAGACCAGGTTCCTAATTTCTCTTGGGTAGCTTTTACCAGTAGTTTTGGATGCTGTTTCTTTAGTGTTATTCCACGCGGCTAATTGAATGATATTTGTGAAGTTTTCAACCTCTTCCTCTAGCTCCGTTACCGTTTTTAATCGTGTTTGTAGGTTAATGTTGCTTTCTAATTCAGATCTGAAGCTAACCCAGTCAGTTGTTTTATTGACAAGAGTTGGTCTTGTTTCCTTCCTAATTATCTTGCCGCTTATGGTAAGTATCACTGCAGAATGATCAGAGACCATATCTGAATTATCCTCTACTTCAATAAAATTTGATGAAACTTATTTTGATGTAAAGAAATCCAGTAGATCAGGAGTTTTAACTGCGTCCGTAGGCCAATATGTCGGCTTGCCAGTGGAATGTATGTTACATCCCATTTCATTTATTGCATTGTTTAGTTCATTACCTTTGGTTGTTGTAAGCCTAGATCCAAAGTCAACATGTTGTGCATTAAAATCACCTCCTAATATAAATTTATTATTGAACTGTTGTAGGATATTCAAGTAGTTTGATTTTTTCAGGTTGTATCTAGGTGGAAAATATACCGCTCCTATCTGAAAGCGTTGCTTGGTAGATGTAATTTCTACTACGGTAAGCTGGGTTTCAGGTGATTGATAATGCTGGCATTCATGGTGCTTAATATAATTTTTTATTATAACAGCGGTTCCACCTCTTGCTTGGTTATCCGGATGAATTGTTTCGCAAAGTTGCTAACCCTGAATTTTTAAGTAAGACTGTCTTGTTGAGTGGGTCTCAGATATCAGACACACATCGATATTTTGCATTTTTAATAGGGGTTCAAGTTCATGTTTTTTATTTTTAATACCGTTAGCATTCCATGTAGCAATTCTCAATTTTTCATTTTGGGAGAAATAATTAGAATAATAAGGCAGAATTGCCCTGCTCCAATCTTTGTAGCCTTTCAGAAAGGTAGCTTGCAGGGTGGGCCTGTGCACAGTTTGAACACTTTGCCGCGGTGGTCCTGGGTTTCTCACAATCAATAGTTAAATGATTCTCTGCACATTTAACACATCTAGGTTCGTGTTGGCAGAACTTTTGAGTGTGGCCATATCGCTGACAACGTTTGCATTGCGGAATTATACGATTACTTCTAACCGCCTCGATCTTTACTCCCATATGGCACATATGTTTTATTACGTAAATTTTTCTTATATCTTCTTTGTTATCGAAGGTTAGCATGAATAATGAAAGAGGAATTCTCATTTCTTCATCTCCTTTCTTAGACTTTTTAATTTTATTGACGACATCAATGATTTTAAAACCCCTTTCGCACAGTTCACTTTTAATGTTTTCTGGGTTGCATGATTGGTGTAAATTTCTAACCATAACCCTTATCGGTCGCGTCTGCTTATTTTCATATGAATGCCACTGTTGCTGCGAACCGTTTAAATATTCTGTTAGATTTCTATAATCTGTCTCGGTGTCTACATTTATTTTCAGTTGATTGTTGTTCATCATTCTAGATTGAAAATTGATACTGTTTTCCTGTAATGACTTGTTAATGACTGAATAGTTTGTCACATTGCTAAGCATTACGGGGGGAGAATTTTGTTTGCTTTTTTTAGGTTCTTTAGTTTTTTGAAAAGTTGTATGCTTTCCTAGTGTGTTGTTTTTTTCAGGCTGAGATTTTGTTTTTGGATTTAAATGGTTATCCGTTTTGTCTGCTGCAGTACCTGCTTAATTACCTTTTTCTGACGAACGCTTCCTTTTTTTGGATTTTGGTAGTAGCCATGCTGTTTCTTGTGCTACTATGTCTTCTTCTTCGCTCGAATCAGGTTTAGTATAATTATTTTTTTGTGGCTGACTCTGTTCTATCATCAGTTTTAATTTTCATTTTAATGAGATCCACTCATTACGTGCTTCCTTTAATTCAACTTGTAATGTTTTGATTATTTTATCATTTGAATCTCTCCCAGATATTTGTTGAGAACTACTGTAACTCATCTGCCGAGGATCATTACTTTTTGCTAAATTTTCCACAGAGATACTTCATGGCCTTATAGGAGATCACATCATTAGCTTGCCCATTCTGAATGGGTTGTCACTAGTACATCCGCTCATGTAAGTGTCTGAGCCAATGGCGTCATGCTTATTTTGCAATAATTGACCCTCCCCAGAATCTATGGGGTCAACCTCCGTAGAGGGTGGATTTTCCTGCAGTGCAGGTCTGCCACCTGGGGTATTATTTCCTGGTGTTTTATTCATTGCTGGTTTATTTTAAGGGTGTCCTTCCCATAGCCTTTTTAGTCTGCGGCCAGACTTTAAATACTGCCGACCGATTCGGTGCAGACGCAGACCGAGAAGCCGCTCATTGTAAGACAGATGCTTCCTGGATTTTATTATGCTGCTGTCGTTCGTTAACTAGGTGCCTACTACGCCAGAAGTTCACCATGTTTCCATAGCTATTCTGACTTTTTGGATGCCATAGCTGTCCAGGGCGTACCGCGAAGATATTATTCAATTAAATATTTAATTTATAATTTTCCTCTACGTGGAGGTGACAGTCAGACTCTACGCCCCGATAAATCAAAAGTAATGGTTTTTAAAATTAGCAAGATGAATAATCTGTAATTTTTCTATGAAAAGCTTATTTTGTTCTATCCTTTATTAATCGGATAAGCAGAAAACCTCTAGAAAGGTCGCCTACCAGCTCTAATCGCAAAGATTTCAGGAGACACGATTCAGACTGCTATGGTATTCCTTTCAAGTAAACTTTTCTTTTGCTAATTTTATAAAATGCGGGCAACCTAACACAATTACTTCTCTCTAATGGTAAGCGAAATTTTTATTTGCTACGTCCCTTTACATTAATATCCGCATTTGACACTTGTTAATAAAAACATAGTTATGATTTGTAAATGACTCGATAAGCTTCCAGGTTTGGCATCCAAATTAGAGTAGTTACAGTTTCAAGATCAAACTTCGGTTTCTAAACGTTAAAAACGTACCAAGAAACTGAGTAATTTTGTTCGTCAATTGATCGTCAACCATAATGAAAAGCAATGGTGGGAGTCTCTGAAGTACGTCACCCTAGATATCGAATGCAGTGATGAATTAAGCTACCGCACCGACCACCAGGTAATAGCACCAGGTATACATTACTTTGCGGCTATATTCTTCTTAGACTGGAAGCTTTTTTGCAGTTATTTAGGTTAGTTGTGTAGAGTGTTTTAAATAGAAAGTTGCAGTTTTCCAACTGGCTCTTTTACTGGATTTGATCTCTGGATCACTTAAATTGTGATTTATTTCTTTAATTTATTTAATTTATTTAATTTACTTTGTAGATGGTCTGCAGTCGTTGTGAATTAAACAAAAAAATTTAAATTATAAATATAAACCGTCATAATGCCATTTGCATAGAGTTCAGCTTACCCAATGCAACACAAATTACATTTAATTGTAAACAAAAAGGTCTATATTGAGCAAGCCAGAGAGTTTAAAAATGTTTGCAAATTATCAAACATGGTAAATAAAATATTTTAGGTGGTGGAAGCAATAGTCCAAAATGTTGTCTTTTCTGCAAATTATGACACGCCTATAAACCGCGGAGAAAATAATTTTAAAAAATACCACTAAAATCTTAATTGATATAAAATCTTCCCTAACATTTCACCATGAGGAATGTCACTACCGGAAATTTCATGTCACGACTTCATAAGCTTTAATATAACTTTTTTGGATTTACTTCGACTTGGTTCTATGTCTTTTCCAGCGGGGAGATGATGTGCGTTCATATATTCATATATTTTATTTTGAATATTTATTCAAATATTCAGTTCATTCTGTTCCGCTAGTCATTTGACGATTTGATTAGTAGTGTTCTTGAACAAATAGTATTGTGCTGCATTCCATATAATTCATCATGCTTTTTGATTACATAAGGTTACCATTTTTTTTGTTCTGTGCGCAAAAACTATATATATATATTACCCCAAGTAATGTTTATGTTTATTTCTAGATTTTATAAGTAACATCTGTAAACAAGGGTTCGTTTAGTGGATCACTTGTTTTAGTTCAACGTTTTAATTCCTCTTTAGTTTGCATTGACTTAGGTAACCTTTCTTGAGAGTTCATATAGATTTTATTCAAAGAGACCATCTTTCGTTGTAGGGAAATTTTGGTTATTTATCCCATCCAAAAAGACTTTGTTGATTTTAACTAACCTGCGGAGAACAATTCAAAACATAGTTACCTAAAATTTTCAATCCATCAAGTAGATTATTTTTCTTGCAACCCTCACAAAATTATTGATGTTGTAATATTTTTTGGTAAGTTTAGAACCAGATTAGAAGACAGTGCAGCACTGTTTACAGATTTTATCACTGATGATAATATTATAATCTGAATATAGATCACAAACATTTTCCGAAAACTAGGTTGTAATAAGACAACTATATGACGAGAGGAGCTGACGATGTAGATTTCTCTATCATAAATACTGACTTTTAGAAATCAATATTTTACGATTGAAAAAAATCTGGTGTACATTTAAGATATAGCATCACGTATTAAACTTCAGCTACTCTAGTTTTCCCAGTTGTTATCTTATCGTATATCTCTATCAAATATATATATATATATATATATATATATATATATATATATATATATATATATATATATATATATATATATATATATATATATATATATATATATATATATATATATATATATATATATATATATATATATATATATATATATATATATATATATATATATATATATATATATATATATATATATATATATATATATATATATATATATATATATATATATATATATATATATATATATATATATATATATATATATATATATATATATATATATATACAAACACACTATGATTTTGTCAAATAAATCTAGCTAACTTTTTCCATCAAATTGAGATAAAAACTTTTTAACATCCAAATACACAAACGTATGCATACGTCATATAATTTTTACAATCGATGCAAATGTCGAAGTGCATCAAATTTAATGTTTAACGATTATGTTGGATGTATATCATGTTTTTTTAATGTTTATGCTTTATTTGTGTGATCTGATTATTTTAAATTTTATTTATCTCTCATATATGTATATATATATTAAACCAATATATATTTTTTAACGATTTGTGCAGTTGAAACTATAAATGTGTTACGAATATATTATTGTATATTGTTTAAACTTAAAATAGTACCGGGTGAGTCATTTCAGTTTGACTTAGAATTTTGTAAGCGTTGATTAGAGTACTCAATTCCAGGATTGATACCCAATCGTCTTTCCAGGTTACATATAAACTTCTTAAAGAAATTTTAAATTTGTGGATATTCAATTTGTAAACAGAGCACCAAATCTTAATGCAACATTCTAGGTTAAGCTAAGCACCGGCCTTTCTGGCCTTTTGATTCTATTTCGTTCTATTATAAAAGGTTGCCGGGGTTTTTATTTCACTTTTCACCAATTTAGAAGCGCATAGGGAGTCTGCAAGGCGAGACCATTTTACCCGATTAAAGGCTATTGTATTTATTTTCACTGATGATTTACTAAATTGTTACGCTTCTTCTGGCACTGTTTTTTCATAAGTAATTAACCAATATTAACTTTCCTTTGTGAGTTCCAGTCTAATACCATTATTGTGGGTACCGGTCGAAACTGGATATTTTACAACTGGATTTGACGAAACAGAATAATTCAAAACTGGATATTTTAAAACGAGATAAGGTACAAACCGAGATATGGTACAAAAGTGGATATTTCAAAACAGGATATTTCCACATGTATTTCCACAACTTAATTAAGTATATTTCCACAACTTAAAATGATATTTTAGGAAAGTTCTGGAATATGGCCAATTAGGAAGGAAGTCGGCAAGTTCTTAACCGATTATGATGAAACTCAAAATGTAGGACGGAAATTGTAGATTGTAACTGTGCTATCGAACAGTGAAAAAATAAGGAATTTCTAAATCGTAAATAATTACTTTTTTTATGTATTCAAGATTTGAATTTATCGCTACTAAATAACAATATGTATGTATTATATATGTACATGATTTTTAATGTAATGTTCATTATAGTACTCGATCTTGTTTCTATTAAATAATCAAATAATCTCGCTTTTAACTGAAAATGATTTAATAATTTATTTTATTTTTCTTTAATTTTTTAATTAATTTTTTTCACATAGATTCTCTAAAGTGAAGGAAAGTTATATTAAGTAGAAGAATAAAAATAGATGAAGATAAATTTTACTGACAGTAAACTCGATCAAGTCAATGATTATTTTAATAAGATGAGAAAAGCAGCAATTAAAATAAACCATTAAGTGAAGGAAAATTCTATCTCTCTGCTTAAAATTATTCAAGTATGAAACCTTACTGGCCATATTCCAAAGGTTTTCGCAAAAAAGGTTTCAAAATCAAATTTAATTATACAATTAAAGCAAAAAAACATTAAGTGAAGGAAAATTCTATTTCACTCCTTAGAAATATTCAAGTATGGAACCATACTGGCCTTATTCCAGAACTTTCCCAACAAATCATTTTAAAATCCCATTTTCATCCTACATATCGAATTTCATCATGATCGGTTAAGAACTCGCCGAGTTCCTTCCTAACTGGCCATATTCCAGAACTTTCCCAAAAAATTATTTTAAAATCCTATTTTCACCTTTCATATCGGATTTCATCAAAATCGGTAAAGAAATCACCGAGTTCCTTTCTAACTGGCCATATTCCAGAACTTTTTCAAAAAATCATTTTAAAATCCTATTTTCACCTTTCATATCGAATTTCAACCAAATCGGTTAAGAAATCACCGAGTTCCTTTCTAACTGGCCATATTCCAGAACTTTTCCAAAAAACCATTTTTAAATCCCATTTTCATCCCACATATTGAATTTCATCATAATCGGTTAAGAACTCGCCGAGTTCCTTCCTAACTGGCCATATTCCAGAACTTTTCCAAAAAATCATTTTAATATCCTATTTTCACCTTTTATATCGAATTTCATCAAAATCGGTTAAGAACTCGCTGAGTTCCTCCCTAATTGGCTTTATTCCAGAACTAGCCTAAAAAATAATTTTAAGTTTAAATCACATGTCGAAATATCCTGTTTTGAAATATCCAGTTTTGTAACATATCTCGTTTTCTACCTTATCTCGTATTGAAATATCCTATTTTGAAATATCCAGTTTTAAAATGTCCAGTTCTGAGCGGTTCCCCATTATTGTATAAGGACACTTCAGTGTTCTTCACAATGCGTATATGGGCGCTTCCTGCTATTGGGCAGTTTGATGTTTGTAATGTCGGCCAGAAATACTTCAATATTCGTCGAAGGTCCTTATTTATAAACATCTGCAGATTCCTTCTGATTTTTCAGTATATTTCCATGTCTAGTTGAACATTTGATTTTAGTTTTGATGTGACAGGACAAATGAATTCCAGATTAGATGTATATCTGGCATTGTTCTTGCGTTTGTTGTTGTCTTCTTCTGTTCTACCTGTTTTTGAAACTGTGTAACCAAAGCTTTCGAATTCTTTTACAACTTCAATTTATTGTTGGTAACACGTATTTGTCATTAAACGGTTAATTTAATTGATTTGTAATGTTAAATCAATTTAGTAGATTCTTGTAAATTAATATAAATTAATTAAATTAATTTAAATAGAATTAATATAAATTAGATTCTAAAAAAATTGATTAAACATTACAGATTAATTGAATTAACCGTTGTATGACCAATACGTAATATAATCGCTGAAAATCTAATTTATATACACTTTATTTGACACAAAACTTTAAAATTAATATAATTTAAATCTAATCTAATTTAGAATCTAATTTATATTAAAGTGTATATAAATTAGATTTTCGGCGATTATATGACGTATTGTTCATTAAACGGTTTATTTAATTGATTTGTAATGTTTAATCAAATTCTATAAAATCTAATATGTTTTATAATTTTTATAATTTTATATTTTTGATTATGTAATAAATTAATTTTTTTTTTTTTTTTTTTATATAAATGTTCAGAGCACTTAGGATATAGGTATGTATATCCTTTATATGAAAGTTTTAGCAACAAACACACAGCACTACTGCAAAAGGTAAAAGGAAGGATTAGAAGGGAAAAAGGTAAGAGAGGAATAAAAGGAACAAAGGTTTTCAGTCTTCTAGTTGTTTACTTTTGATATTAAGTTTGAATCTCTGTAAATTGTATTCCATGGGAAACGTCTCGTCGTTCAGTTTATTCCACATTCGCGTACTCCTAACAAAAAATGAATTTTTAAATTTATTGGTCTTCGCGAATTTAATTTCCAGATTGTATCGGTGTACCAGGCGTCTTTAATTACTCGCGGGCTTTAACAAACATAAGGCTCCCACATTACGTCTATGGAAAAGAGAATCAAGATCAGATAATAATTTTACGTCTTTAATCATTCGAGATGCTCGGTTTTGGACCCGATCGAGTGCAGTTAAATGAGTTGTCGGTGCCCTAGCCCAAATATGTAAATTATACTCCAACCTGGGTCTTATGTAGGTCTTATATATTGTAAGTATTTCGGATGGATTAAAGTAAAACTTACATCGTCGTAGAAATCCAAGACATTTGGCTACACCAATCGCTGCTTTGTTTATTTGTTCAGCCCAAGATATTCTCTTTGAAATAGTTAAACCGAGAATCTCAAATGTGTCAGACGTAGCCAAGCTGGATTCACCAGTCAGAAAAGACGGTGAATAACCATCAGTTCGGCCAGAAAAAACACAGGTTTGAAATTTGTTGGGATTAAATTCAACTCTGTTGGCTTCACCCCATTTAAGATTGAAATTGAGATCTCGCGTAAGGCGGTCATTCATAGCCATTCTTTCTGCAAGAACATCGTTTCGCGATGAAGAAGAAGGTAAACTGTAAGAGGTGGAAAGTGAGCTGTCATCAGCATACGAGTATATTGGATTGAGAGTTGCTGATAGAAGATCATTGATGAAAATTAGAAAAAGGGTTGGAGAAAGGACGGATCCCTGAGGAACACCAGCGTTTATAAGATGTTGATCGGAAGTCACACCATCCACCACCACTTGGATTTTGCGACAAAAAAGAAAATTCTCAATCCATAAAATTAACGAACCGTGAAGGCCAACTGGCCTCAATTTACACAGCAAACCCTTGTGCCACACGAGATCAAATGCGTTTGAGATATCGAGAGCAATGACTTGAGATTCACCAGATTGATGAATGCTTCTGTTCCATTGTTCAGTAACAACATTAATTAAATCACCTGCTGAACGCCCTCCGCGAAATCCATACTGACGATCAGAAATTAGATGATTAGCTTCCAAATATTTCATCAGCTGAAAGTTGACTATGGTCTCAAGTACTTTAGAAAGCACCGAGACGATAGCGATTGGGCGATAATTTGAAGGGTCCGATTTACTGCCCTTTTTTGGCACAGGATGTATGTTAGCAGTCTTCCAGATGGAAGGGAAAATGCCAGAAGACATAGATCGGTGAAACAGATATGATAGTGGCTTAGACAAGGATTTACAGCAATATTTGAGGACAATTGGGGGAATACAATCCGGACCGGCTGACTTGTTGGTGTTAATGCTTGCAAGGGGTTTAGCGACAACTCTGGATCTAAATATAATGCGGCGCATCGATGAACTGGCTAGAGAGATAATCGGGGGTATTAAGTTAGAATCAGGTAAATTAGAGTTTGCTGCAAATTTTCAGGCGAAGACATTGGATTTTTCTTGAGCTGTAGAAAAGATATAATCCCCATCTTTCAGAGGTGGTATTGATGATTTCCTACTGTTCAAAAAGTTTTCCTCTACTTTGCGGGCAAAGGACCAAAAGGTCCGATTGCTATTGCCCTGGTTTAAGACCTGCCGCAATTCTTCTCGAGCTTTTTTTTGGTATTTTTTTTTAGCTTGGGACACTGTTTGAGTTGCCAGATTTCTAGCCGCCTTAAATATAGCTAAATTTTCATTTGACGGGTTCTTAACATATTTGCGGTGAGAGGCTTTTTTATTGGCGGTTGTTGTTCTACAGTCATGATTATACCAAGGATTGCCAGATTTTTTTTTATTTGGCTTAGAGATACTGGAAGGAATGAACTGTTCCATTCCCGTGAGAATGATAGTCGAAACCACAATAGCTGCATTGTCAATATTACCGAAGGCAAAACAAGAGTACCATTCGAACTCTATTCTAAGTGACCCGTATCGTTGACCCGATCTGGTATCCTCGTAGCAATTAATTGTACATTTCAGGCATTCTGGGGGGTGAGTATAGAGGAGACAGAAGAGACGTTACACCATTCATGAACAACGTCAAGCAACAATGTGCGAGGTTTAGTACACATTTGGTTGACCGCTTGGGAACATCTAAGAAGAAAAAGTACAAAACATGAAAAAGAATGAGAACCCCCCCCGGTATGCCAGTATACCTTATCCAGCAGCCCTGGAAACTGGCTAGGATTCAATGGCCCAATCATTCATTAATCTGAAACCAAAATGATTACAAAAACGAATACTATTACAAAAAACAACACAAACCGGACACCATCACAAATATCGACCCTTGGCTATCATCGTACACGGACACGAATCGGAAACTGGAACATCAGAACTCTTACAGAAACATCAAGGCTAGTACAAGTAGGGAAGGAAATGAAACATTATAACATCGAGATTCTCGGCTTCAGTGAAGTCAGATGGAAAAACAATGGAAAAATAAACACGAGCAATGGAAATTATAAAATATTCTCTGGTAGAGACGACACACATGAACAAGACGTGGTGGACATATTAACAACAAATAAAGCAAAGAAAGCATTAATGGAATGGCTACCAGTTAACAGCAGAATTATAGTGGCAAGGTTCCATTCAAAAATAAGAAACACAACTATCATTCAGTGCTATGCCCCAACAAAAGATGCAGAAGATACAACAAAAGATGAGTTCTACGAGCAGTTACAAGCCACAATAGCAAGAACGCACAGAAATGATTTCAAAATCATAAAAAGTGATTTCAATGTAAAAATTGGTACAGACAACATCAACCTAACCACTATCATGGGAAGAAATGCATTGGACTCTGTGCGAAATAACAATGGAGAAAGACTTTTCGACTTCTGTAGCACAAATCAATTGTTCGTAGGTGGCAGTAGGTTTCCACACAAAAATATACATAAATACACATGGATATCACCGGATGGCAGAAGTAAAAGTCAGATAGATCACGTAAAGATCAATAAGAAATTCCTCACATCACTACAAGATGTAAGAATAATGAGGAGCGCGGATGTACACAGCGATCATTAACTGGTAATAGCACAATTCAAAATCAAGCCAACAACTTTGAAACATTCGAAGACAAATAGGAGGAAATTTAACACAAATAGATTGAGAGACAATGACACAAGAAACACTTTCAACGAAACGCTCCAACTCAATCTCCAGTCTGAGGCCACCCGTATGGAAGAAAGATGGAACCAAACAGAAGAAGCCTACATCAAGACTGCCACGGACGTACTCGAGAATACAATCGGAAACCTTGGATCAGAGATGATACATGGCAGAAAGTTGAGGAACGCCGTCAATTTAAGCTGCAAATGTGCCAACATAACACGGAAGAGGTGAAACGTAGATACGAGGAAACAGCGCGTCAAATAAAAAAGATGGCAAGGAATGATCGAAGAAAATATACAGAAAGTATTCTCAAAGAATGAGAATGCTGAGGAGGTAGCAGCAATCCAAAATATGCGAGCACTACATCAGTGTGTAAGAAAGGTCACTGGTAAAATTACAAACGTACCACCTATAAGGGATGCTAATGAAGCGCAGTTAAAGAGATGGAAGGAATATTTCGAAGAAGATGTCGTCGCCGACCCCGAAAATCTCCAGTCATCAATTGACACCAATAACAAAACTAACAACACCCATCCACCAACGGAACGGGAAGTTAAAGATGTCATTAATAAACTGAAGTATAATAAGGCCGCTGGAACAGACAATATAACCACCGAAATATTCAAAGGAGATCTACAACTGCAAGCATATTAACACCAATAATCCAAGAAATCTGGAATTCTGGGGGAATTCCACTGAAATGGAAAGAAGGCTTGATACCCAAGAAAGGTGACCTAAGAGAATGTAGGAACTGGCGAGGTATATCCCTCCTCAACACAACAATAAAGGTACTCGCAATGATCATCCTTGACAGAATCTCACCTACGATCAATGCAAAATTAAGGAACGAACAAGCTGGATTTAGACCAGGAATAAGTTGCACTGATCATATCAACACAATCGGTACCATCTATGAACAATCCAATGAATCGAATTTACCATTGTATATGCTCTTCGTCGATTTCGAACGCGCATTCGATACGATAAATAGGAACGCAATATGGCAGAGAAATGGGCATCCCAAAGAAATTATTTGAACTCATACAAGAAATGTATCGGGATGCTGGGAACCGAATTCAATACAAAGGCAAACAAAGTGAAACATACTACAACACTCGAGGAGTAAAACAAGGTTGCGTACAATCACCAATGCTGTTCTTAATCGTATTAGACAGTGTAATGCGGAAACTAGATAACAAGTCCCCTAATGGCATTCAATGGGGGTTAACTGGTAAACTCAATGATTTGGACTATGCAGATGACATATGCTTGCTCACACACAAACACTCCGATATACAGCGGAAAGTGCAACAGCTATCAGATCTAGCTAGCGAAGTTGGTCTCAAGATTAATATCAATAAAACCAATTCGATGAGACTCAACACAAATATAACCACGCCAATGCACATCACCAATATACAAATTGAAGATGTAAATGAATTCGTATTCCTTGGTTGCGCAATAACAAAAGCAGGTGGGACAGAAGAAGACTTACACAAACGTATAAATAAAGCCAGACATACATTCAACATGCTACACAAAGTCTGCAATACTTCTGTCCTGTCGCGCAAGACCAAGATACGAATGTTCAACTCATGTGTGAAATCGGTACTATTGTATGGGTGTGAGACATGGAAGCATACAGGAAAAATCATACAGAAGCTACAGGTGTTCGTAAACAAATGCCTTCGACGAATACTTAAGTGCTTCTGGCCTAACACGATTAGTAACATCAACCTGCACAGAACAACATGTCAGTCAGACATTGAGACCGAAATAAAGCGACGAAAATGTAGATGGATTGGCCACACACTGAGAAAGGCATTAAGTGATATAACGAGGATGTCATTAGACTAGAACCCACAAGGAAAAATAAAGGTTGGAAGGCCAGCAATGACATGGGAGAGAACGATGCTAGCAGAGGCAAAACACCTGGGAAAATCATGGGCGGAAATTAAAGCAATAGTCCCAAATAGAGTAAGATGGTTCAGAATAGTTGACGGCCTATGCTCCTAAAATTGGAGATACAGGAAAAAAATAAAAAATTTCAGGCAAAAACTAATCCAATTTATAGATTTGAAATTAGCCCATTAATAGATTTTTATCAGAGAAACATTGAAGATGGTGCACACTGGAGATCTTGAGAAGAAATGACAGATTGCAGAGCAGTTCATTTTCATTGTGATTGTCTTATGTTAACTGTAGTTTGAATATTGGCTTACGTAGTTTGACATAACTTTCTTTTCCCTACCCCACAAAAAATTTACTAACTATTGGCCGCTAAGGTGTCTGGAACCGGGTCGATCTCAATAATTTAATTAGTGTCCTGCCTTATCCTTTTGAGTATATGTAAAAACGGATATACGGTGGGCCCGGCCAACTCCGGGAGATCCTGCTTAATGCTTAGCCGTACATCCTAAATCAATCAATCAATTAATGTTCAATTTGTTGTTGGTTGATCTGCAATAGACGTGTAGATATTCATGTTAAATCTCACCATCCTGATTTTTCCGATATTTATCTTAATCAATGATCAATTTCGTTAGCTAGATGTTATAGCTATTGTACTGTATGTTGCTTGTTAGAGTGTTAGTGTGTGAGAAGACGTATGTCATCTGCATAATCTAGATCATTAGGTTACCTGTAAATCCTCATAGAATTTCGTTAGGAAATTTATTATATGGCGTTGGCACAGTCCTATCATATATAATTCGATCCAGAGCAGAATTGGTGAGATTACTCGAGTGGTGTAGTATGCTTGATTTTGTACTTAGTTTCTAGTTTCCCGATACATTTCTTAAATTAGTTTAATTATTTAGGATACCTATTTCATTTCACATCGTGTCAGATGCGTTTTCGAAATCTACAAAGTGCATAGAGTAGGGAATACTATTCATTAAATTATTGAGTGATGCTAAGGATCGGGTTGATGAGATCTTAATTTTGTATTGATTGGAGGTTCTGAAATTCTTTCAAAGATACTTTTGAATAATTGGGTGGTTATGTTGTCTGTTTCAGATAATTTTTTTTCTTTAACTTCTTTATAAAACTTTAACTTTCCACTAATTCCGGTGGATGGTTGTTACTACAGCTTCTTTATAGGTGCCAAATGATAACCTTAGACTTTCAGTGCCGTTGATCTGCGAAATATTATTTTCATCTCTTTAAATATTCTTTCATCTGGGCTTCATTAGTTGTTCATACTTGACATGTATCCCTTATAGGTGATATGTTGGTGTTTTAATTATTACTGACTTTTTGAATTTGGTTCCATCGTATATTGGTGGCTTCATTTTAATGGAGATTCAGTTGGAACGTTTTATTGAATAAATGATGCTTGTATCTCTTAATCTGTTATTGTATGAAACTTTCATAGTTAACACTATGTTTTTTTCATAATAACTAAGCTGATGTTTTAAGCAAACCACAACTACCTCCAAATATTTCTAGAGCCGGATATATATTTTCCAATGTGCTAATTTCGAGATTTTTAAATTAATTTTCTGCATCTTGGAACACATTAAATTAAAGTAATGGATAGATTGCATTTTTTCATTGATTAATTTGAGCTATCAACTAGATCATTATTTCTTCATCGTAAACCAAGATTGTTCCAGCTCTAGTGATTTGTTCGGTAATATAAGCCTTATTGTGTTTTATAAGAACATGTATCCCACTGATTTGTGATCTAAATAGTAAAAGCTCTCGTGATGATCACTGCCCCTGCATTTTACCGGTTAACCACTGAGTTGATGGGAAAATTTTCTTGGAAAGTACCACCAATCCAATTTTCATGTTGATAATTGGCCGACCTTTCTGGTACGTTGTTTCAAATTAGAGACGATTAACTTGGATATCGGAGTAGTTGAGTCCAATCAGCGCTATACCATAATGATCGTCCATCGTACGACTCGGTATACAACAGCTTTGAATTGTTTATTGCTTCTAATTTGGTAAGAACAATCATGAGTTCCACGAAAGTTAAAGTAACAATCCGGGTTAAGTGATATAAAGACTTCTTGTTGAATCGGATGAAATTAATTTATATAAATTGCTCAGTTCGGACTTAGCCTCGACAAAATTAGTACCGTTACTGGTATATAAATTTTTGCAATTGCCTCTCAATAAAAGGAATCTGGTCAATGCTGCAATAAACGCCTTTATTGACCGCTAAGAGACCAGTTTCATGTGAGCTGCCTTGTTGACATCGTTTGAACGTCGTATTTTGATTGATTTTTATTTGAAGAAGTTCAGCGTAGTTCATTCCGCTGTTGTTGGAGAAGTCGTGTCACCAAGAACGGTATAAACGCGGCGCCATAGGTAACCGTTCTTAATGAAAATGCTGAAATTGATTAATTTAAAACATCCCCCAGAAGATTTGTTGAAGTTGATGATCGCTTTCATCAACAAGCACCGGTCGATAAATCTTGACAATGCCGTAAACGCAAATCGATATTTCCAAATTTAACAATAATCTTTAATCACGTTATTCAAGGACATTCCCGTATACCGATATGTCGAACACCGTGCGCAGTTTAGTGGTACTGCTTCCGGGTCTCAAAACGGCATGATATGGTATGATATGGCATAAAATATTGGATATTGATTAATTTTAATTTTGTTCTGATATACACAACATCCGTTATAATTTTAAATATGTCCTTGTTGTTGATAAAGAGCACACGAAGGCGCATATATGTGGTTGTTTATTGCATTTTGTGGTGTGATGATTCTCAGCACATTTAACGCATTTGGTTTGACGATAGCAAAAACTCTTGGTATGCTCAAGTTGTTGACAATTAGTGACATTATGGAATTTTGAAAGGTAATTTTAATGTCACTATTTGAAAGCGCCTTAAAATTAGTTAATTCACTGGTGGTTTTTATTATTTTTTGTCAATAAAGTTCAAAATTATTGATATTGCCGAAAATGGGTGGAGGCAGTGGTATTTTTGGGTTTTTCTGTTCAATCATATTGTTCACACTATGTGAAATATTTTTTGGAGGAGTTTTTGTTTTTGCGCGCCTACGTTTCTTAGAATTTCAGTTATCAGCACCGGAAACTTCGTTTTCCAGATCTTGCTCATCTCAGCAATACTCTTCTTGACTCAGAACATTGAATTTATTATTATGTTGATAGACTGGACATTGCCATAGCAACCTGGACAATGGATAATGACTGGATAATGGCTGAAATTATTAGTGACCTATTTTAATTTTTTTCTGTGATTGCCGTTGATGACGTCTGCACCCTTTATTATTCTAATATTTTGTATTGTTGAGAGGAATATATTGTTGAACCTTACGTAGTCTATCCATTATTTAGATCTGCAATCCGATCATTTCCATTTGGTCTGTTTCATTTTTTGCATTGAAATTTCCTTGTATTATTTTTAGGACGTTTCTCTGAGTTCTTACTATTTTTGATTGCAAAAATGGATATTGCAGTTGTTTATAGATCTCGGCGATATCATTTATTGATTCATCTGTATCTAAGGCATGATGTTGTGTTTTTTACTTTTGAATGGCACTTTGCAACTATTATCCTGCTGCGTATTGGTTTTTATTCTATCATCCCTTTAGTTGTTATTATATGCTCAAACTTTGATCAAGTGTGTCGTGTCCACAAGATAACAAGGGTTTTAATCTGATATCACTAATCCCTAGATTCCCGATGTCATAATGTTTCAATTATTTTCTACTTGATCTAGCCTAGTGGTGTTATATTCTGATATTTCAGTTCCTGATTCATGTTAATGTATACGAAGTCAATGGCCGATATTCGATTTGACCGGTTTGTACTACAATTTATTCGAGGTTGCTGAATAACGATTGAAATATTTTTCAATTGATGTCACTCTGAATATTTTCCTCTTTTGGGTCTCTTAGAATCTAAGCTTAAGTAAACCTCAAATACCTACAAACGTTTCTAGAGCCTGATAGATATATCCCAATCGGCAAATTTGGATATTTTTAAATTGACTTTGGGTTTTAAGATTTTTGCTACGATTTTTAGATTATTTCGAACTATGTATGTTTAATTAAGAATCCATGTTGATTTGCCGCATCCTAGAACACATGAATTAGAGCAACTTGTAGTATTTAGTGATTCGAAACGACTGTTATCAAAATCCAACTAAATCATTGCTTCTTCATCGTAGACCCAGATTGGGAACATTTAACCCGCTGATAATGACCCCATTTTTGGTTTAGATATTAACAGCTTTCATGACATTGTCTGCTTTTGAATGTAGTTCAAGAATGTTACCAGTTAACCATTGTGTTGGTGGCAAACTATTTTCTTCGATTAGCACCACCATTCCAATTTTAATGTTGATAATTGGCCGACTTTTTTGGTGCGTTGTTTCAATTTAGTTAAAAAATAGGATAACCAGTTGTCCAAATAACTTGGGTGAGCTTTGATAGTAATTGCCACTTGTGAGACGATTAACTTGGTTATCGGAGTGACAGCTAAGAGACCAGTTCAATGAAAGCTGCCTTGTTGACATCGTAAATGGTTGTTGGAGAGCTCGTGTCACCAAGAACGATGTACATGCGGTGCCATAGGTAACGTTCTGAATGAAAATGCTGAAATCGATTTTTTTGGTACTCCCGTTCAGAAGATTTGTTGAAGTTGATGATCGCATTCATCACCAAGCATCTACCGATACATCTTGGCAATGTCGGCCGTAAACGTAAATTGATGTTTTCAAAATCTACTTCATCACGTTATTCAATGACAACCTCTTTTTCGATGGTGCCGATGCGTCGAACTCCATGCGTGATGTGGCAAAAAATATTGAATTCTTTCAGCATTTGAATTTAAAGATGAGCTCGCATAGCATCGCGAAATTGTTCTTTCAAGTTCTTCCTCTTCAAGAGTTGATTCTCCAATGAATTTGGAGCTATCGATCAGAATTTACGCCAACTCAATAATATTTACTTTGATGGGTAACCTTACAATATATCGGCTATTAACATAACGGCGTTTGGTGTGTTCACCAAATTAGGTTTCCGCTTTTTTCTCCTTGACTGTCAAAACTGTAGAAGAATCTCAATGCTTGATTTTCCAAAATCTCTTGACCTGATTGATTACTTGGCCGCACTTATTCTCTTCTCTGGCAACGGTTGCTTGACTGCGTCATCAGTTTCTGGATTGCTGGTTCCTTACAATTCCGGAAGTAGTGCCCAGGTTTCTGGCATCGAAAACATCTGGACCGAGAGCGAGATCTCCAACATTTATTATTCCGCAGAACTAGTCTTCTCTTTTTCTCCTCTATGAGTGCTTCTATGTGTGCAATATCTTTATGGTTCAACTTTCGCAGTTTGATGGAATCCATGAACAATTTTCTATTCATTGTTTTTCCTTTAGTGTTCGTTCTTAGGGGAAGTTTAAGGTGGCCATCTCTCACTGCATTAATAAAAACATCTATTGGAAATTTAGCATACGCTTTTCAGGCTAATTTTGTGTTTCATGTTCCCGTTTCATTGCAACTCATTCCTATGATGGATGTGGTTTACAATACATCTGCTGCTTTTCCTCGTATAGGGCCAGGATTAGTGCATTAAGTTGTGCTTCATCCAATTTGACAGCTGGTTGGTGAAACTTGGCAATAATCCTATAACTAACGAGTTGAAGAAAAACGTCATTTTGATGTCTAATGCTTGCTCAGTGGACCCCAAAAGCTTCTTTTCCTTCACTATTGCCGAGGACGGTACCTTAGTGAATACTACATTTTTTCTATCATCCTCATTATTTAATGCTTAGGTCAATGACTCTATAAAAGAGGCTGGTGCGACTGAGAATGCATCATCATTTAAGCATTGCCGAATAGCCTGTTATAATTTCATAAGCAGCTCTAACTTATTACCAGTCTGCACAAGATTTGGCTTGGCCAATTTGCTTTTTATTTGTTGTGCTGTCCACGTAGTGTTCCTCGTTTCTTACGAAATCCCACTTCTGTCACCAATTGTTACGAAATGATTAACGCAACAGCTGCTATTATGGTTTCAGGTTCAGAATATTTTCCACGTGTAGCATACTTATATTCTTCGATTGGCATTTGCAACATGTTCCAATTTTACACACGTTGGCCAGATGCGCTTGACTTACGCAATTGACACATAACCTGGCATTTGTTAGTTGTTTTATTCTTTCGAGATTCACTCTGTTGCAGATTATATTACTCTTTTACAACTTGATAGAAATCTTGATAGAACTTGTATCTGCGGGTGATAACTGGAAGTTTGTATTTTATAGAAAATTCATCTGCGATGTTGGCAAAATGTAAAGACAATGTATATGCCTTAAACATGACTTAATAGCTTTAATAGAATCTCCGGAACTATACCTTACTTTTTAGGGAAATAGTTAGGGGAACTTTGCCCTCAAAACAAGTGATGGAACAAAGGTGCAGACATCCATAGACATGTATTGTCGCTATTTTCAGTTGTGTCAATTCAATTAATTCACCCGGTCGGTATGTATATGTATTTGACCAGGATATTTACATATTTTCATTTTATTTATTTGCCATTAAATCAATAAAAAAATAGTTTTTCATTTAGATCCATCTGTACATGGAAGCACATAAAACATGTAGATATGCGAGTATATTCCTCCTCGTACAACGCCAATATACACGAATTATGGTAATTTCGTTATAAATTTGATTTATTCAATATATGATGCTGCACAATAGTCGATGGTTTATAAAGCAATTACTTAGCATTATAATTTATCGATATTTAAATTTTATGTTTTTTTTAAATTAAATTTGTCACTTTAACAGCATAGTATGAATTAGCAATTTCTTGTGCTCGATTTTGCAATATAATCAACCAATTCCATTGGTATTAAATTAAGATGGTCTTAACTCAATTTTTTATTTTAAGGTCAACCCTCCTAAATTTAATATTTAGAGTTGCTCTCTATGCAAGCTTAAATTTGCGATGACAAGCTCAGTTATATATATATATATATATATATATATATATATATATATATATATATATATATATATATATATATATATATATAAAGCGTCTTCTGGGATAAACAGCATCTTCTAGGCTGGCCCATCTTACTCTTTTGATGGCTACGGCTACTGCTTTCATTTCCACCCATGATTGGCCAAATTTTTTCGATTCTGCAAGCTCCGTTCTTTTCCAAGTCATTTCCAGGACAATTATATCCTTGTTATAAACTTGGAGGTTTCATTATTGTATGACCAATACATCTTCCATTTCTTTATTTTAACCTCAATGTCCAACTGCTTTGAAGTTCTATACAGTTCGATGTTTATTATGGTGTCTGGCCAGAAGCACTTTAATATTCGCCGAATGCACTTATTTACGACATCTTCAATTTGTTGACAGTTAATGTGCATCGGTGTGTTTATATTCGTGTTGAGTCTCGTCGTCTTGATTACAAATTTTTGATTACAGATGAGATTCGGGTGATCGTTGTGAGTATTTTTATTTCTGGTTTAAAGAGATAATTGCTTCGTCAGTTCATGCACTCCCTTAGGTCACCTTTGTAAGGATATTAATTGTTAAATCTTCTTACCGTTTTTGTGGTATTCTGCCTGAATTTCATACTTCTTGTATTATTGCTGTTAATGCGCTTGCAGTTGTAGACGAATTGCTTTTGAATGATTCGGCGGTTTTGCAGTCTATTCCAGCAACTTAATTGTTCTTGGTGGATGGGTGTTGCTAGTTTTTTTATTAGATGATCAGAGATTTTTCTTTATGTTGATACCATGTTGTTCAGAATATTCTTTCCCTATCTATAACTGTCCATCACCAGTTGTTGAAACTTGACCAGAAACCTCCTAAATTTATTGCGTTCCTCAATTTTCTTCCATTTATCAACATTAATGCAAGGTTTTCTATTACATTCTTGGTAGCCGAGTCCGCCAAAGCAGTGTTAATGTAAGCTTAAAGAAAATATCATGTAATTCTCATTGTTACCAAAACTAAGTTTTCCTGGTTATACTTTCACTTAGGTTTCACAAAATTCCTGATACCGTGATTGATGATAACTCGGTAACTGCTTGACTCTTCTCTCAAGTGTCAACAGTCAACACTCGTCCTTATTGGTACGTATTCCTGTTATAACTGGCTTATACGAAAAGTGCCATCGTAGATTTGGTAATAAAGTAAGATTATCCTTACTTGGAATTTGTTTCTGTCCCATAATTGCATTTTAATTAGCAGGACCATATAGATTATAAAGAAGCAACTAAACGAGCCAATTTGGTTTCTTTAGATAAGAATAAAACTTACAAAGGAAACGATATTAACTGCCTGTCACCGAAACTGCAGCCAGAATGGTTAAAATTGCACTCTTATATACCATAAGGATTGCGGATTTAGAATGGATATCACCCTACCGAGAAACATTCCTAGTCTTTCTACAAGTTAGATTCCAATCTCTAGGCGTACTATCTCGAGATAAAACATACAAAAAAAGAAGAAGAAACCGACAAATAAACTCATCCAGTCAATGATAAATTGTATAGAAAGCATAATCTCCCAGAATGTAAGAAGATTCAAAATTTACCACAAATCGAAAGAAGTAAGGTAGTATATTATAAACTACAGTGTCGAAGATGTCTGCTTCCACATCCAAGGTTTACACCACATCCTAGCTTCATATTATAACAACAGTACTGATTTACTGCTTCTGAAAACATAAAACCGGGTATTACAAACGTAATATAGCAACACATGCATGGAATCGTAAGTGTATCGTAGTAGAAATCGCCTGAAACAGAAGAAGTTCAGTCAGTGAAAGTCTAAAACTAACAAAAAAGTAGTGTATGCAGGATTTATAAGCTTGGAAAGAACCGAGTGGCGAACTCAACAGATGAGCCAAGATTACCCTTCAAATATATTATTTAGCCATAATGGTATTAGTGTGTTCAAAAACTTAACGTGAGTTATGCCAAAGCAGCCTGTAGACCCTAGCTTACTTTGACATAGCAAAATGCTCATCTGACGAACCGATTTTGGAACAAACCAAATAAGGTTGGATATTTTGACGCCGTGTTTCAATCGATTGTCACTTTTCAAAAGTACTACAATCAATAGCAACCACAGCAGTTGTGGTTATTATTACCTCGCACATCATACAGTTCTAAGGGATTCCAACACAACTACGCAATTGCGGATAGTTGTTGATGGGTCTGTCAAGGCTATAACAGGAATATCATTAAACGATGGAATGTTAAGAGTAGGGCCAAACATCAACAAGATCTATTTTATTATCTATTTTGATAGGGTGGTGGAAACATAAACACGCCTGCCATCGAAAAAATGTTCAAACAAATGGTCGTTGATAAAGATAATCAGAACCAAAAATTCATTTTGTGGAAACAGTCTTCAGTAAAAGAAATTCAGGAGTTTAACCTAACCACTGTCACATATGGTGACGCCATTACGAACTAAAAGAAATTTGACCAGAAAAAACTACAGCTCCAAAGTAAAAAAAATTGGCAACTAAACAAATGGTGACACTTACAACATCAGCAACAGTGAATCCATTTGTGCAGAAAACAGAAATGTTTTCAAATATGTAAATAATATAATTGGTTTCGTCAGCCTGTGTCGACAAAAACGTTTAAATAACTAACTGATTCCTGCAACGAGCTCATTAGAATAATTCAACATATATGTAGAGTTCCAGAATGAAATCATGCAGATCAACAAAAAAAGGCTCAGTATCAATAAAAAGCATGGAGGTGCTTTTTATTGATACTGAGCCTTTTATTGATACTGAGCCTTTTTTCACTCAATCCATTAACTAGTGAACATAAAAGGCTACTATTAGGAAGAAGAATAACTAATTGTAACCTGAAATATGATACCCGACATACCAAAAATATTGTTACCAAAACATATCTTCACATCACTATTAAGATGCGCATATAAAACCTTGCACCTGGTGAGTTTAGTTAACGCTGTCACATATTTACAGCTGCAAAATTTATCTAATGGCAATCTTACCCAAAGAACGAATCATGCCATCACCTCTATTTTCTAACAAGTCACACAAAGGATATGTATCTCTATTTGTATATCCTCTGCTACTAAAGCAGTGCACATGGCGATTTGTCTTTGAGCGAATTATATCTCAAAGAGGCCTATGTCAACAGATTTATAGCAATAATGGAATCAATTTTGTGGGAACCAAACCAGAAGTTACTAAACATCAATCTCTGCTACAAGCAATCCTTGAACTTCAACGTTATTTACCACCATTTTCTTCATATTTCGGAGGACTCTGGGAAGCAGCCGTTACGTTATTAAAATATCATACAATGATCTCAATTTTGCATTAATACTAGTTGGTGATTACAACCCCAGAATCTTGCTGAATTATATTTGCTGGTTTTTAGTACTAGAGTAATTTCTAGCATGCTTATTAGCGCTGATCACACTCTATCCTCATACGTTCTCCTGTCGTAATCGATGTTCATTCACGATCACGTTGTTTATCGATGTAGTGGTGAGGTTGATGTTATGTTTTGTTAAACTGACACAAAACTTGGTGGTGCCAACTGTAAATAGTTGTTTGATTTTTGAAAAGACCCTTTGCATTGAGAAAGGACTCGAAACATGCTCCCTAATAAAAAATCAACTTGTTTCACCCGCCTGCGTTCCCTATTACTTTCAAACAATAGCATAATGCCATGAAAGTTGCTGTAGAATAGCAATTATGGCTAAAACTTTAGTCCATTTCTTTGCCACTATTTCGAGTTTGCCTGATTACTTAAAATATACCACTGTGGACTGGTTAAAAGGGCTTATTTAGATGGATTCTCCTGCAAGTCCAAAAATGCAGCAAACTCAGAATATTGCAAGTACTACTTGATTTGCTCTCCCTTTATAGATGTTTGCTCATCGACGGTGCTGTTGACTTAGAAGTGGGTCGTTGTTGCCATTTGAACTTCTATCACCATACTTCGTATATAGCGGCGACAACATTTCCTTGAGTTCTTCGATGACTCGAAATAGAATTAGTTTGCAAAACCCATTCAACTTCCACTGAACAGCAGGTAGCGCTTTATCTTTTTTTTGAAGAATTAAATCATTCATTACCGTGCTTGTCTGTTTGGTTTAATGATATAGTTGGTGAATATATTCGGATGACCAGTAATTCCAGAAATATTGTACCATGACTGAATCATGTGCAATCTTATTTTTAAACCTACATTTACGTCTTTTGTGAGTGGTGTTAAAGGTCGGGATTTACGACATGCTTCAATTTGGGTTTTGTGTCCGTGTAAAGCTCTTTAAATGTTAAGACGAAATCTGTTGGGATGGAATTTTACTGATTTTATTCCCGTCTCTCAAATACAGTGGCCAACTTAGCTGCTGTATCACTTGGAAGTGTTGTTATGGCTGTGTAAAAGTTTCTTTTTAGTACAGCATTTACTCCGTTAAAGTAAGTTATATTGTCGGAGTATATCTCCATACACAATTCTCGTTTGGAGACGTTCCAGTATTTCATCCTTAAACATGCTAAGGTTATTTGATTGACACCATGCAAAGTGCCCGGTGGGCATCTTGAATAATTCTTAATATTTTACTATCAGATTTTGGCTAGAAAGTGTAAGATCTAAATTTCGTAGCCCTCCGTTCACTCGCAGTATGCCGTTGTTGTCTAAGCTGCGATTCAAAGATTTAAGACAGATATTTCGTTATAGAAGCTTCGTTATAGAATGATTATAGAATAAGAATTGTAGTTTCTGCATCCTGGAATTCTTGATTTGATAGTACTATTATTATTTATTAACTAAAAATGCATGGGTATGTCGCTATTTGTGGCTTATTCGAAATGGAGAAACTCTGGACCATTCTAAATTATTGTTGGTGAGAACTAAAGATGTCGTGCCGCGTGAAGCTATGTCCGATTCTAGCTACCGTTGAATATATACTACTTCCGTCTAGTGCTAATTCTAATGCGGCTCATGGCTATATATATATAGGAAAATGCTAGCTGTTATTCTGTAAGTAACAGTATTCAATCTGTAATCTGTCATGGGTTTTGAAGGATCACTTCTCAAAAATATTCGTTGGTAATTTTAATCTTATTTGTGCATCCATATACTTGTCGATATATTTTTTCAATACTAAGTAGCAGTTTTTACGAAGTTATGTCTCCGCCATCGGAGAAGAATATAAGCGAGATCTCCATTCAAATTTAAATCACCATCGTCAAGTCATTTAATGATACACCTGTAGTGGTTTTTGCAGAAGCATCCAACACGGAACGAATTTGGTTGTGCTGCTTTCTTGTTTGAGTACGCCGTTTTGTAGAATATAATAGCTTTCCAACGTTTTCCGAGTTTGTTCTGACAGGCTTTAGATAAAGATTTTCTATCATGAACTGGTGGAATATCTGTTTGAATGATGCGGGTTTTACAAACTTTCTCTCGAGTTCTAATAACCTTGCCACTGTCATTTTCCCTAATTTGCTCTTTTCCGTCTTGTAGGGAATCCTCACTGTGTATCGTCCATCTGGGTTGTGTTCTACAGTTATCTAAAACTGTTCCTCGAGTACGACACCTCTATTCTGGAATATTGTCATTCTCGAATAAAAATTTTAGTTGATCTTCAATCGTCTTTGTCACCATGGTGGTTATTGGTTCATTGGTATTTGATTTAATTGACACAAATTCTGTGTGTTGAGCCATTGGTTCATTGTGAAGGAAATATTCCATGCCAAGCACCTGGGCAATGAGTTGTTAAATACTGTGGGTCGGCTATCTGAATTTGTTCCAGGTGCATCCAATTGCTTACGTCAATATTGGCCTCCGGTGTCTGCTGAGCATGCTTGTCAAATTGTCAACCGAGCCTTTAGTTGCACACAGAAACTCTCATATTATCCTACCAACAATGGAAGATAGTTGTATACTTTAAACTTACAACATATTACTCTGATTTATCAAGTTGGCGAAAAACAAAGACTAGCTTTACATGGAAACATCTATAACAACACAGAGTGACAAGAACTGAATTTCAACAAGAACTGAATCAGCAAGTAGACTCATTTGAAAGCTCTAAAACATCAAATACGTTCTTAAACAGAAAATATTCATACTATGGATAACTGCTTAGTGTATTATTATTATTAGTCTCTGCAAGAAATAAGCTACAATATATAGTTACACTAACAAATACACGATTAAACATCAATGTGTTGTAGTTTTTTAAGTGTTAAATATATATTGGCTTGCGTGTTTTAAATTCACAATCAATGGATCGAACTCTTTCATTAATCAAAGTTTTTGAAATTAGAAATTATATTAAATTCAATTTATGGATCGAAGTGACATCTTTTTTATATTTTAAAAAACAACTAGCTATTATATATCACAACCAATTCACCACTTAATCTTTTATATTAACCCTGACACCATCTGTTGCTATTTATAATTACCAAGATTTAGAACTAAAATAAACATAGAATATTGGTCACCTACCGACATTAACTAATATTAATATAAAACATAGAATTTTGGTTTGAATATGTGATTTCGAGCCATTTTTAAAAATTACCAACAGATGTCGGTCAAATTAATAAAGATGAATAAGTTCCACATCGAGCTTGGAAACACACCAATAAATCATCGACTCAAACCGACAAAATTTGTTAGTGGTGAATAAAATCTGGAACACATTCCTAATTTTGTCTTGGATAGTTTGCAGTGCAGTTTTTCTTTCATAATTTAATCGTTAATGTAAGAAATATGCAAAAACAGTAGCAACAGTAGCAACCAAATAAAGATCGAGATATAGAAACGGCGTTGTTCTAATAACTTTCAAATTTTAATTTACTGTTGCATTCTTATCGTTATCATACTTAAAAAAAATCCGGTATCAAAAGTGCAAACCAACAATAGAATTTGGTCATTTATTCAAAAATATGATTTAACGATTAGAAATACGTCTAGTCCGCCTATTCTGCACGATTAGATAAAACAGCGATAATACTAAAAACCAAAAAAAAAAAATACCAAGTGCTAACCACACCGAGACCGTAACGATGATTTCATTAGCCGTAGGAAAATTTGTGCTACTATTGCGTTGATTAATTTGGTTACAATTAGTAGTTGGTCGCTTTACATACATATTTGTACTAATCATTAAAATCGAATCTTGTTTTATTCTAAACATGCTAATTTCTAATGATCTCATCATCATGTGAATTATTTATATAAATACAATAAATATTGCTTGTTTCTGCCATTGAAACATGACTATAGCAAATTTGCCGACTCATTATTCGATTGCAGAAAAACGTTACTTTCAATATCACTATGACATGTATATAGTTATACAGGGTGCCTAGATTAGGGAGGAATGGCTTAATGCAATAATCGGTGGTTCCTCGGTTCATTGTGAGAAAAAAATTATATGGATGGGTAGCAGGGGAGAGTAAACGGCCAAAACTTTAAGAAAGATTAAATACGGTTAATATTATGAGCCTAGAACTAGTCGGCTTGACGGACCATCTACAAAACAAAGTAAAAAAAGTTTTTTATGCAGGCCCAACAAGAGGAGTAGAGGCGATAATTTTTACCGGGCCTAAACCCACAAATGGTAATTTCTTAGAAATATTATAAGGAACTATGATCCTTTGCTATGATAAACACTTGAGAAAAGTGAAGCAAAAAAAATTATGATTGCGATACCGTCGAGTTTGAAATTGTGAAATAATTTTTAGAATGCACAAATTGCAATGATAAAACAGGACTAGGAATAGCAGATTTAATATTGCAAATGATATCAAAACACAATAGTATACTAATTGAAGAGCATAAACCCATATGAGTAAGAATATTTGATGATGCGGAAGCCGGCAAGATACGACAACACTAATGATGCCTATTATTTAAGCAACATTCTGTTACGTTCCTCAAAATGCCTTGTACAGTGGCATAGCGAGAAGTTTTGACATGCGCCACTCAACTGACAACCCAGGGAAAAATTTGATAATCCCATACAACCGAATTTTTATTGTTGAACTCAACATGCGCTATTCTAAATGACTCGTTTGCTAAACCATCAGCAACATCAATATTCAAGGTTATAATGTATGGTTTGTTTATGCCGAAAATAATCTTATAATTTAGATCGCCATCGTCAATTGCCTTCATAGAGTGAAGTTTATGATGAGCGACGCGTTGTTGTTCGTGATATGAACTCCATCGGAACAGAGCATATCCACTTGTTCTTGAAGGTTCAGTTGAACTGTTTGAAAAGCGGATAAAGTTTTCGACCCTTTCTAGGGATCATATATTATGGCTATGTCTTCAAAATCACCAGATATATGATTGTTAAACTCGATGGAATGCAAAAGCAAATTAACGAAATTTTGCAAGAGATGAACCAATTCTAGCGCTCCCGACCACTCAGCTACGGATCGTCTTAATATAAATGTATTCTCATGATCGGCAGCACTCAAGACTACACATTTGATCTACAAGACTCACATTTGATCTACAAGGCGATCAAATGTGACCTTATAAAAATCTTTAAAAAAAATAGATGGTTCATTTATTGTGGCGGTAGTAAATGCGATAGCCAAACCGTTCCCCGCCTCATGGTTTACGATACTATATCTAGAAGAAAATATTTTATAGACACTCGCGCAAAAATTTCTGTTATTCCAGCAACTTTAGAAGATAAACTAAATATTAATTTTCAATCTCCTCTTTTACTTGCTAATAAAATGTCAGTTAATACCTATGGTCCGCCAGTTAAATGATTGCACAGTTTTCTCGACGATCGATATTATCGAGGCGTACACCAAATACTCATCGAACCTTACGATATTCCTAAAACCGTAATATCAACTTCTTTAGGACTATTTGCATTTATCCGCATGACTTTTGGCCTTAGGAACGCGGCTCAAACTTTACAGCGTATCAATGTTATCAAAAACTTTCCACGTCCGGAAACGGTTAAAGATCTATGACGTTTCATGGAGAATCTTTAAGAGCTTTTGACTTTTGTAATCTCGAACTTAGCGAACAAGCAATCCAAGCTCATCCATCTGTCTCTACTGAACTCGCCGTTATGGTAGTTACTTTAGATACTGCCTTAGGGGCGGTAGTACAACAAACCAGATATGAGAAACTTTGAGTTTTTCCATGGTTCGTCTTAACGATTTTCTGAAATTCACCTGGATATTATTAAGCCTCTTCCAATATCACAAGGTCAACATTACGATGTCATTTTGATTGACAGGTACACTCGTTGGCCGGAAGCTATTAGTGTCCCGGTTTGAATCAACGCTCACGGCATGAGTCAGAATTGTTTTCAAAGTTTCTAGGTTTTAACAGGGTCAGAACTACGCTTGCATCGCTCTCGTAAAGCAGCTTTATGTATTATAATCATTTGGATTAGACTCGAATACTTCCATCGGTGCTATATTAGATCTTACAGCTTTTCGTGAATATCTTCAAAATTCTTCCACAGAACTCGTGTATGGTACCATGAATCGCATTCCCGGCCAATTTTTTGGATTATGTCACAGCTCTAAAAAGTCATTTCGAACAAATTAAAGCTACAGAAGCCACAAGACACTGCAATACTCAAGCGACATACTCAAGCGATGTCATATGGAGGCTATTGTTTCTTCGGAAGAAACACATTCATCCGGATTTGTCACTACTCCAAGAATCGATTGACAATCCTTGAGTTCATTGCAATACACTCTACTTTCAAGAATTCTGAAATATTTAAAGCCCATCAACAACTAAAATGCATACGGCACTTCTTAAATCCATTTGGCCGTTCTGTCCACTTTAAACGCTATTTTCATCTTTACCGCAGTTAAACTACGCTACTATATCATTATGTTCACTCAGTTAGCAATCTGGTGTGAGAAAGAGAAACGTTAACATCACTTGTTTTCTAACTCTAGATTTAAGGCCATTAAAATTCGACTGATTATCTTTATTGTGGCCTCTGTTCTTATCTATTTCTCAGCAATATTTGGTTATATGCTTAGAACTTCACTACAGTGTATCCTGGGGTAAAGCATATATCAATGTCATTTGACAGGCTGAATAGATACAGCCATAGATAACTTATTGCTCTCGGCAAGTATGGGGCTCTATAATAGCGCTGACCTTGAAAATTTTATATTTTAATTTATGCTCACACGCCCAAGATACCCGACCCCAGATAAATATTCACTTTACAACTACTGATGCGCTACATACCGAAGCGTCAGTAAATATTACAACAACGTAACAAATTGAGTTGAGGATCTCAAATTTTTATTCGGATTTTGTTCAAATGTTACACAAAAGAAAACGAAAATTAGGCCATCTACACATAAACCACAATAAAATGGAAAAAATTTCAATTTTACATTAACGACCTACATAACAGTTATCTTCCAGTCTTCATCTCCAATCATTAAAATAAAATTAAAACAAAAAAAATTTTATCTCACTTCATCGGTGTTACCCACTTGTGTCTGGCCTAAATAAATATGTGCACAAAAGATTTTTTTTTTATTGTATGTACATAAACTGGCCTACATAAATTGTTATGATCTTCAACAATATGCATACATACTGCATGTCTGATGCAAATTTAAGTAAAACGAAAGAGAAATTTAAAATCAAAAGAAACTGGAAATTGCACTTAGCGATCTGTGATGCGGTGCACAACTGAGTGTATTTGTATACGAGTAAACGAGTACATTATCAGCGAATGCTTGAGTATTTGTAAACATGATAATCTTTAATGCCCTCGTCGGTACATTAATCAGAGTAATGAAACCGCAAGTTGTATTATTTTCTATATACCGCGAGAGAAAGTGATTTTTCGATCTTTATACTTAAAGAATGGTACAGAGTAATCCTTAGGTAATGGATAGAGGATGAAAGCGATAAGTATATCGAAAAAATTACACCAGAACTTGGTTCTATAATTATAACATAATTATACCGTTGTATCATTTTAGGTGAATCACCCTGTAAATATCAAGACTAAAACATTGATGTTGGTTATATCAATATTTGGTTGTATTGATAACGAAATGAAATTGCTTGTATGTATTAAATAGTTACGCAAATGTTGTTGAACTTAGTTGAAAGATAGCACAATCCACAGATTACATATGCATCATTCCCATCATAACCTCATTACTGTCCAGAATTATCGAGTTATGAGTATAAGGTGCGAAGCAGCACAAGATTTCAATCAGAGCGGTCAGTTACCATAGCATTTTACAGAAAGGCATATTTTTTCAGGTATTCCAAAGCATCGCAATGCAAACCCTATGCCCGATGGTTAGAATCATATAGGCTTGATGGAAATCAAAGAACACCTGGTGTACGTCATGGGATGTTTGGTAATATTTAGAAATGATTATCCTTAGTAAAAAAAACTTGATCAGTGACTGTTCGATTCGAACGAAACCCTTCTTGGTAGTCACAAATAAGTGCTATACCGCAATAGATTTCTCATTTTGGGCAATCATCATGAAACAGTTTACTTTTAGTCTCTGCATGGCCTGTGTGAATTCCTGGTAGGGTGAGTCCTCTTTACACATCTCCACAGCCTGTTTCAGCAACTTTAAAAAATAGCATTTAACACTAAGTTAACCATTGAGTAAATCAAAGACTTGGCTCTTCCAATTGTCGAGCACGGCGCCTTTGTTTACATGGAGGTCTCAAATGGTAATAAGGTCTCCATCAAGGTCTCAAATGGTAATAGGCTTAGGACTAAAGGTATGGTGCAGTCCAGTAACTCCATTAAAGAAGTTACGTGAGCTGCGATAATTGTTGAGTTATACTCTTAAGACTTTAGCCATCCACCATCCCCGCCTTTTCCGTCTACAAATATGATTGGACATTCTACTACCAAGGAACCTTTGCTTTTCCGTGCTGTTGTAAAATGTATTCGAGCTTCTTTATAGGGGATATTTTGTTGCTTGACAGCAAGACGACACTCGAATCGGCTGGATAACACTGATAACCAAAGTTTTAGAGCATTCACATCATTAAAACGGCGGGTGGTTTCCATAATGCTATTGCAAACAAAACTTTGATGTAGTACTTTTTCATCCTCGTTTATCGGACCTTCACAGTTGAAACCTAAGGATTATTTTCTTGTGATCCTTGATTTATATCAAAACTACCATCTAAGGTTTGCAGTGTCCAATTAATGATCACTGCCTATAAATTTGTCAACCGATATGATCTCTTAGATGATCCAAGATTAACACATGGTCAAATTGACTTTGGGACGTCTTACGAGAGTACTAGCTACAAAAAGGTCGTGCGCGGTCGCAAAGTACAACATTTTTCCCCATTGTCGATCTTAAGATCATATCGAGTAAACGGCACATATGCTTTTATATATAAGTCAGTAAATAAGCTTTCTTATATAGTGACCGTATAATAAGTAGACGTTCACGAAAAGATTGTTCATTGAGTAAGACTTAAGTCTAATCCAATTATAACAGCCAATTATAACAATTATAATCCAAATATAACATAGAACGGAAAAATGGAGCAGTCAGACTTCAAGTTGACCGATTGTCAAACTGATAATATGACATGAAGACTATTTATTGGAGATCAACAAAATAACTTAATAGTCCTAATTGATATCGGTGCCATTTCCGGTAACACTGAAAATGTCAATAATTTAAATCATACGTAAGAGCCTCAGAACTCGGACTGATTGCTGCTTACAGATATGTTATACAAAGTTAATCTTTAAATCAAAGAATTGAACTTTTAAATTAACTTTTAAATTAAAGAACTCGAACTTTTAAATTAAAGAATCCGAACTTTTAAATTAAAGAAGTTAACCATTTAAATTAAAGAATTAAACATTTAAATTAAAGAAGTTATACTTAAAACCCTGGCAGGATGAATTTTGGTGAGGCAGGAAGTGGACAACCAAATTGCTCAACTACTCGAAGATGGTATCATACGACCCCTATTAGCCCGTATAACGCCCCGATTTGGGTTATAGAAGAGAAGATGGATGCCATGCAAATAAAAAAAATACCGAATGATAGTAGACTTCAAGAGGTTAAAACCAGTGACAATATCGGACTCTTATTCGATCCTGGACATTAGCAAATCTTGGAGACTCCAAGTTTTTTACTACCATCGACCTAATTTCAAGATTTCATCATATTCAAATGAAGGAGACTGACAATTTGAAGACTTCTATTTTCATCATGAATGGGAAATATGAGTTTCTACTACTCCCATTTGGCTTAAAAAATATACCCGCAATATTTCAGTGGATGATCGATAAAATGTTGAAGAAATTGATCGGCGAATTATGTTACGTTTATTCATCGACATCATCGTCTTTGGAGAGAGAAATATCTCTGGAAGATTTTAGATCCTTCCTGGGATTGACATTAAATAATAGGCGGTTCGTCCGCGATTTTGCGCTCGTAACTTAGCCGTTAACCAGCTTAACGAGAAGAGAAAATGCCCAAATCACAGAGTAGCAATCTAAAAAAATTAAAATTGGTCAATTCTTAGCAAATGATAAGGAAATGCTGGCCATAATATGCGGGTTTTAGATAATATTTGCAACTACCTATATGGGGCCGCAAAATCAAAACGTTGACCGACCATCAATTTTAACTTGCACGTACAATGCCAACAATGCCAAGCTGAAGTGGTGGAAAGCTCAACTAGAGGAACACAACTATGAGCTGATTTATAAACCTGCGACTATACCAATAAGGTGGCCGACGATCTGTCAATACTTAAACTTGAGGCTAACACCTTGTCTAACACAAGTGCGGAGGAAGATTCAACCGACTTAATTCGATACTGTAATGCGCCCATCAATGTTTTCAGGACCCTTTTGATATTTCAGACAGATCATGATATCTATGTTTATGGAGATCTTAATACCACCTGTCACCGACACTATATTAGCCTACCGGACATCACCAAGAAAAGTTTATTCAGGGTCCTACAAGAACGATTACACCCAACTATTATCAACGGAATTAAAATCGCAGAAGGGTATATATTCCACTCTTACACGAAGTATTTGAGGAAAGTTTTTGGCAACACTTTACCCAAATTAGACCTCTTTGTACAATTGCTTAATTTCTTTGACCATCATCGTGCTTTTTTCCTCGATTTAAGCTTTTATTTCGACGATTTCCTCACATTCGTTGAGTTCTTTTAGCACTAAGGTCTTTAATTGAACGCCGTCACCAGCCAAATCGAGGACTATGCAAAAGTAAAGGGTGTTCTAGTAAAAAGTCCAGATTTAAAAATTTAATAAAACAAAAACGGCTTAATATATTTCCAAATTTATTTTTTGTTTGAAAGTACAATCTTTCTGGTTATTTATGGAAAATGATTTCATTCAAATGGGAGCCGCACCTGGCCTGGGCGTGCTCCGTTCGGTCAGTCCAATTTCTGAGCACATTTTGGATTGTGCGCGGATCTATTTCGGCAATGGTTGCTTCAATATTGGCGTTCAAGTGCTCAATTGTTTTTGAATTGTCCGTATAATACTTGTCCTTTACGACACTCCACAAATAAAATTCCAAAGACGTCAAATCACGGTTCTCTGCCGGCCAATTCATGTCACCATTTCGACCGATAATGCGATGAATAATTGTTGACGCAGTTTCACTATTATAACGTCCGATGTCTGGCATGGCGCACCATCTTGCTGGAACCAAAGGTCGTCCAAACCTATATCTTCAAGATATGGTCACAAAAAAGATGTTAACATGTGGCGGTAGTTGGTTCCGTTGTTCTTGGCCGTCGGCGCACATTTCCGGCAACCGCCATTTTTGGCTGAACTAACACGACAAGAACGGGGACGAACGCAGGGTCGACTAGGTATCTCGTGTCACGCACTTTATTCACAAACTTCTTGATACCGTTGGATGTGAGTCCCGTGTTTTGACTAAATTGTCTGCGACATTTTCCTGGAACCAATTGTCTTTGTTGTGGAAGTAAATTTCTAAAATTTCTCACTTTTTTGAAGCGTTAAGAGACTCATTTCGTCAACTAGAAATAATAAACTGAGTTTTTGTCAAAGAAATAATGACATTAGTGTTGCCAGAACCAAAATAACCGATATGTCAAATCTGAACCGGTTATTGGGACACCCTAAATAAATAGATTCAGAATTTAGCTCAAAAACTAAACATAATTAACTATACGTAAAGAAATTATATTTTTAGGTTGCTTTAATGACACCTATAACAAATTTTCACTCAAATTAATTAAGATTCGAAGAATCAAATTTCACTCAAAAATTACATTTTGAACATTTTACACTCAGGTTAAATTTACTTAATCCTTTTTTAACAATATCGGGGCTGTAATTCTACCTGATCTTATCATATAAATTTAGATAAAATATTTCACTCCGTAAAATTTTATTATATAAAGTTTTTTTCTCAAAGTTTAGTTAAATATTTATAATTTATTTGGAGTGAAATAAATTGCACTTACCCATCTTTTCGGTGATAACGAGGTTATACTTGGATCAATATTTCTAACTTCCATTTAATTATAACTTAAGTCATAACATTTTACAAATCTTTAGGATTTCACTCAAAATTTTTGACTATATTAGATTTGGCCTTTTAAGGTTTGAAAAGGGCCTACAAATTCATTTTGTTCTCTCTTTTGAAAATATAGTTCAAAATTATTAATTGATTTTGAGTGGAAAAATAAAACTGAGCTTTTTTTACCTTAAGCTTTCTTTAAGTGATATCGAAGCTTTTAGTTAAGATTTTAACAACCATAGTTAGTTCAGTCAAAATATAAACCTTAAGCAAATTGGTCTGCCTAGTTTGTAACTCATTATATTTTAAGTAGCTTATATTTTAGAAATTCTACTCAAATTCTAAACAAACATAATTTTACTTAAAAAAATGTCAAACTTTTTTCTGACAAACCTATAGTCAATTTATCATAAAGACGCAAAATCCAAAGAATTCAATTTCACTCAAATTACAGTCAACCCTCCTTGAGCATTATTGACGTCGAGACTCGAATCTGCACATATTTTAAAAATGTCGACTTTGTTAAAATGTAAGTCGTATAACGTTTTAGAAACCTTCATATTTTGAGTGGTTTTACATTTTTTTATAAACACTTAATAAGAATTCCAGCATGATCGTTATACTTTTACGGATTTTAATTTCACTCAAAAATATTTTCTAACAAAGCGATATTACATTTAGTATTTTAAAAGAAAAAAAAATATCATAAATCCACGTTTGGGACCGAAACTGATGGAGTCGGATATTTGATTCGAAACGGGCAAGCAATGGACTGTGTAGAAATATTTTTGAGTGAAATTAAAATCTGTAAAGGTATAAACATATTCTAAACATCATGCTGGAATTCTTGTCCGTGTCTAGTCAAACAGAAGAAAACAAGTCGTCCTCTAAAACAAATCTTTTACTTAATGAATGACATCAGGAATTTTCATTGAATTCCTGACCTTATGGTTGACAAAAACTCGGTAAGTGTCGCTACCATCGCGTTTGCGGGGTCGTTTATCATGCACGTGGCTCTTCTCTGCAATGTTTGTCTATTAACTGTTGTGGCGTGGTTCGATATCAGTTTGAAATTCTATTGGCAAAACATCAAACGGTATATTCTCACTAATATAAAAATAGCTGATGACAGGCGAGAGAAGTGTTATGAGGTTGATATATTGCCCAAACGTCACGATAGATGGCACATACCGAGTTCACTTCATACACAAGCGCAGGAATTAAACAGAAAAGCTCAGGAAACCACTCCTGTGACATTTACAATTTGCTTTACTATTTGGATGAGCTTCCTTCTGTCAGTAAATTAATACAAATTCTTAGCAGATCGACTAGTCTCACCCAACATCGCGTTAAACCAGCAAAAGCATACTAAATTCAAACTTTAACATTATCAAATTCATTTCAATGTATATCTCATATCATGTGAATGCCCCTCGACAACAGGGGTTATCAAAAACAGCATAAAATACATACACGCATCTATATTTAAACATCGCACGATCGCGTCTAACGAAAAAAACAATTGCGAGTTTTTTTTTTTGTGCTTGTGTATTTGTGCGTATGTTCGTCTGATCAGTGGCTAATTAATATTCACCGCTACAAACAAACAACAAAAATGATCATCCGCAATTAGTTTATTTAATCGGGGATTCGTATGTATATTTATGTTGGTGGTGTGCTCGGCTTCATACTTCACATTCAAATATTAACAACAGTGAATGTAAAAAGCGAAAAAAAGTTCGTTACATCATCGATTTACTTCGACATCGAAATATTCTTACAACAACAAATCAAAAAAAAAATTAGTACTTCAAAAAATAATATTATTAGCTTTAGTTAATATAATTTCGTGGCACGATTAAGTCGCGCTTAACCTAACCTTAAATAGTTTTTTGTTTTATTTTTTATTTGTTTTTATTAATAAAAAAAAATTGTTTGATTATTGTTAAATTAGTCGTCACGATGAAGTCGTTATTTGTTTATTTTCGTTTTTCCGTTATTTATTCGTTATGTGCGTTTTATACAACAGTTGCTTTATTTAGACTTTTCTTCTTGTTCATCACAAAGGGCCATACACAGTTTTGGAAGGTTAAGGAACGTCCGATACCGCCAAAAGTATTGCAAAATCCAGAATTTGGGGAACACAAATATATTACCGCAAATGTAAGTTGAAATTTAATTAATTTTTTTTATGTTATATAATTTGTGATAAGAATTCGTATAATTCGAATTGAAATGTGATAAAAGTGATATAATGCGTTCGACCACATAAATCGCATCGGTATTGTGCCCGTAACTTAAAATGTTTTAATCTTTTATGCATTAACGGTTTTTATCAAGTGAATTATAATTGAAATATGTCTACATGTTTATAGGCAACTGAAAATGCATCGAAATATAAATTCGATTCGCTTTCAAAGTGATAAAAAAAGTTAAAGAATGTGGTGAAACTTGCATTAATAATTCGCTATATTACGGTGATAATGCAAATTGTACCGTTAAGTATTCGCTCGTATAATATTGTGATTGGTATACGACTGTTTAGTGATAAAGATATTATCACAATTTATCGTTAATTTTAAATATTAAATACCATCGATGACAACTGTTGTTTTATGATTAACTTTCTAAAATCTCAAGCTCATAGCCGATATTCCCTGAATTTGTTTCATCTTGAACTAACACCTGTAAAACATCGTTCAACTTTTTTCAAGGTTTTCTAGGTTTAGACCTTCTAAAGATATTTCTTCATCTTTGCCAATAAGTAAGTTCTTCCGACCATTCTTAATTTTTACATCGTTGCCAGTATGAAGTCTATGGTGTAGTGTTATTTATGCACAAGCATATAAATACAGCAGAGGTTAACCATTCCTCAATAATGACTCAAGAATAATATTTCATTAATTTTTTTTTTTTTTTATATTTACCTGAGATAATCCTAGGTTGGGATATAAAGGTTGTCGTTTCTAATGTACCACGCGGTGCATATTTACAAAATATCGTAGCATTTTATTTTGGAACGTTTGGATTATTAGAATGATTGTTTTCTTAGCACAACCCGCAAAGTTAACGACCGGTTATTATTTATTGGAGCGGAATAGATTACTGCATAATATTCTGGTTGCAAACGTTATCAATAAAGTGGTGCCCACACTGTATGCGAGAAAGATACACGTTGCTAATTTTCGTTTCTTATCCATAGCTGCTTCATCTGTGGTAATGTTCATCATTGGCCAAATATCCTTATATTCTATGAGCCATTGTGGACCATGCATATTTCACGTCGTGGTGGATCCAATCGTTGCTCTGCATTAGATAATCACGCACTAAGCTAATTCGGATGCATCTGAGAACCTGATAACCGAGTCCTGATAACCATAACCCCTGAAAGAATTCAATTTCGACTTAATTTGTATCATTATTGGGGCAAGCCATCCAAAAGGATCTTGTTGAGTAAATATAGCGGTATCTTCCAGTACGAGCTTGAAGAAAAACACGTCCTGCTGCGGATGTCAAAATACGACAAGTGTTTTAACATAAGATTCAGGATTTAAATCTAAGCTTTCCAAAATGTATACTCGATTGGATGACCATTTCCGTAATTCGAAACCAGCCGCAGTGAAACGCCGTAATAAGCTTTCGTGAATCTTCAGTGCCTCTGATATTTCATGTGCTCCGGTCAAAATAATATTGTCTACGTAGAAATCATTCAGAATTATTCTACCGGTATCATCCTGTTTATCTTTCCTGTTTCACCGAAAATGGTACGCTAGCACTCTCACCATACTATCCTTAGAAAATCAGCATCTTCCTCACTCATGAAAATTTTTTCTATGTCTTCTTTCTATCATTCAATTTCTTCACTTAGCTTGTTTTAACAGACGCGCCGAATACCACACATTTTGCTCATGGTATTACCTTGCTTTAAAACACCATGGTGTGACCGATAATCTATCTGCTGTGAAGAACCAATTACATCATCATTTGTGGTTTTAAACGGAAATTTCACTTAAAACCTCCCGTTGATGGTTTTGGTGACAGTGGTGGTGAAATGATTGTCACACGCTACTTTTTTTTTGTATTTTCATTTCTGCGAAACTTCTTCGAGTTCCCAGAACTTTCGTGAAAGATATTTAGTTCTAGTTGTGCAAGAAAATTCTTACCAGACTCAATAGAATTTAATCTACTTGATGATTGTTTAAATTGTCTGGTTGTAACCCAACCAAAAGTTGTCGCTTGGGACTTGAACAAATCCATTGTCGTTCACTATACGATCTTCGGACCTGCAAGTCTAACTCATTTTAATAGTCAAGCTCGGAGATATCGATTTCAACCATGGGAAGTTGTGACGTCACCTTCGTAAGCACGACGGGCTTTATATTTAACAGGGTACAAGAGTCTATAACCGCACTAAGTACAAGATCTGTTATGCCGTTGGTTTTCCAACACTAGATGGCCCTAAACCACTTAGAAGAAATCTTGCCATTAGATTCGGTAACCGCAATCGTCGAAGGCACGATTCTATGCAGTTTTATCCTTTAAATTATGTGATGATTGATAGTCGTTTATTTTTGACTATGGACAATTCTTTCGTCTTGGTGTGTTGTTGTCCGTTCAACACAGACGTCGGAGTGGACCAGCCTGAATTTTTGGTTTCGATTCATCCAAATGCATAGTTCAGGATGTCTACCCTGACATTTTCTGTATGTTCGTTGTGCTTTAAACAGGATGATATGGACTTATGCAGTTAAAACAACGATAATTGGTTCTTACTAATTTCCCAAACAGGAACAAAGCTAAGACAAAGCTAAGAGTTATCGCTAATATGGCAGTGACATCAGCAAATGCTTCAGCGGGATTGGGTTTTTGTGTTTAGAAAATAAAGAATTGGCCCGAGGAATCTTTCGGTTCTAATGCTGTAATTTTATTTAATTCAAAATATTATCATACCTTATACACGAAGACTGTTTGAAATATACGATTTGGATAGCTCATAAAATTGTCTCAAAATATCCCGATGTAGTTTGAATACAAGTCCTTAATGTCATACCTTATCAAACGCTTGGGCCACATTAAGGAATAACCAGAAGTATATTTGCTTGGTTTCAAGTGACTTTTCGATAGAATCCGTGATTCTATCAACTTGTTTTATAATTGAGTGTTTTCTCCAAACCCAAATTGAAGTGAAGGAATAAGGAAGTGGAGATTTTGGCCTTTATGAAAATTCTTGAATGAGCACTTTGTTTGGTTTTACTATCATTATTAATTCTGCAACCTTCCATTGCCTTGGTACGTATCTTAATCGGATTACTATGCATTCATTATGTTCAATGACCTCTTCATCCCTTTTTCTAGTAAAACTTTAATTACCAGATTCGTTTCTGTTTGGTTTTTTAAGTTCCTCGTACTGTTTGAATAGTCACCACTCGAACTAAGTTTCCGGGATAAGTAACTATAATCCGCCCCATAGGCCAATAACCTTGTAGTACATTTGCTTCTTTAACAAGCAATATGTCATTCTCCTTGATATTACGCTGTTAATCCAGCCATTTTGAACGTTGCTGTAAGGATTCCAAAAACCTCCCATTATCTTTTATTGTTTTAATTTTGTATTGAATTTTTTGTGTTCACCAATCCCTACTATGAGCTGAAGTAACTCATCTCATTTTTGATAGATAAAACTGATTTTTTATGTTGAGGAAATGATTTGGTGTCTCAACATGCCAGGACCCTGAACTCCACTGGATTTAAATGTGTGATTATTGGAACGATTTTCGAGTCAGTCCAGGCATACGTTTTAGCAAACTGCAACTTAGTTTCACTTTAAATTAAATTGAGTAGCTTAGTTAAGAGAACAGCTGTGCAAAGTTCTAAACGAGGTTTCGTCAGGATTCGTGAAATTGAAGTAAATTACAGCTGCATATGCTTGATTGGCTTGAGTCATAGAACCCATGTAATGGTAGATGTCTTTCTTGTTTGAATGAAAAGAGGGAGTTTGATTTTTTTACATTTTTTAATTGAGTTCTTATTTGATTCCATCGATTTGCTTGGCTCTCAGTAATAGGATCGTTCCAATTTAAATTACTTCCCCAAAGCAATTGCATAAATATCTTAGCAGTTATTGTGATGGGGGCTAACTAACCAAGTGGATCAAACAGACGGCTTGCTTCGGCTGACATAAAAATGAGCTCATCCGTTGTTTAGATCCAGTTGACTCCTAACACCTTGACAGAATGACCTTGACAGGCTGTGTATCCTTGACTTCCTCCAATATCGAGTTAAGTAGTGATTAAGAGTTTGATTTCCATTTTCGGAGCTAAAATCCGTGGTTACTTAATAAACTGGTGACTGAATTCATCAATTGGGATGCTTCAGTGATGTTATCAGCCCCGGTCATGAAATCATCTACTACATGTTTTCGGCAATGACTTGAGCAGTACGAGGCGAACGAAACGGTGCATAAACGGTAATGTCGAATTGGTTCTGAAGCTGATGTTCTTAAATTGTCCCAACTATTTCTCGACAGATAATGAATGAGTCCCGCTGTTGCCGATAAAAGTTTTCCATCGTTTCGGCACATCTAATATCCACGCTAGGACGATGGTTGAATCTGTCCATCCAAATAGTTGTAGATTGAGAGTTTCCAGTGACGTTTGTATTTTTCCCATAAGTACCAACAACACAGCTCCACATAATTCTAGCCTAGGAATGCATACTTGTTTAAGTGGAGCTTCATTGGTTTTTGCTTTCACTAGCCGAACCTAAAGGTTAAAGCATTATTTGGTCCGATAATACATAGATAAATAACGTCGGATTATATTGCTTCTAACGCGTCAGAAGAACCATGCAACTCGTTTTTCTTCACTTACCTCGATATGTCCAAAATTCGTGGTATTTTAATTTGTTTAAACATAAAGGAATTAGAGTAGAATTTTTCCATGTCTCCAATCCAGTTTATAAAGCCAAAGATGCTGGAACATAGTTTCAGATAACATACTTCTAGCAATAAGCTAGAAACCCGAGTGGATCGAAAACTCTGGCCGCAGATTAATAGAAACTTTCTTTTTGTTTGTAATTATTTTGTTCTTCATTTTTGTTGAATGTAAAGTGGTCAGGAATTCTTATTCAAATAGTCCAAATGATTTTACACATATTTTACCATTGTCAAAATCAACTAATGTTTCCTGGTCTCCATTTGGGTTGATATTGAATAAGGTTTGGCTATTGGAAATCCATTTTCTAAGTAAAAAATCGTCTGTTTTAAGACACTCAACTATTCGTTTTTATAACTTAATTGCCTGGAAACTAGAATTACAACCGTATATTAAATCATCTTTATAGAAGTCCGATTTGATAATCCGTTGATGACGCTGAATTCAGGAGGAAGCAACTATCTGCGTTATTTTCTAAAGTTTCGATATCTTCAATCTCACAAAATTTTTGTATCATGTTATGAATTTCAAAATGGCAACCTGTGATAGGAATGTCTAATAACGCAGTTTTATAAAAGGCAGCCTTTTCAGCTACCACATAACCAAAGCACGTGCTTTGAGCGACGAGATTCCAATTGAGCTGATGTTTTTTAGAGCGCTTTATACTTCCTGCGTGTACGGAACTCAAGCATCTGTATCACCCCATCAGATACATCGGGAATTTTTCGAATTTTTGTTTTCATTTTTCTCGTCTTTGTTGAGTTACTTGAGTACTTGAGAGATGTTAAATTGGTCCTTGTTTGCTCACATTGTGAACTCACATTATTATTAGTTGCAATTCTCTCTTTTTATCATCTAAATTTACATATTTAGGTTCACGATTACAGTATTTAGGTCATGATAAGCCCACAAATAGAGATTGAATGATATCTGACTCCGCTAATAGAAGAAGTATTAGATAAACTACAGGGCGGCAGGTTTTTTACAAAAATTGGATAAATGGAGTAAAACTCAGAAGAAATCGTTTCACTCCTTAAAAACATCTATCACAAATGCAACGGGCCTAGTAGTGCATTATACAATAAAAAAATTCTATTAATTTTAGCTAGGACGCTTGGTCGATTGGAATTGAGGGCAGTAATTTCTTATCGGTATCCAGATGGTTCAGAAAAATCCATTACAATTGCATCTTAAACACTCAATGCAACTCATCGTTAGTATAGCCGAATTGAGAAGGATTTTTAAACCAAATCGAAAGTTTTAAGTTACCATTCATGACCTTATATCGCCTGCAAAGATAGGCCATTCTTATTCAATGATATACTTATATGTACCATAAAATATATGACTGAATTTAAACTAATGAATGTGCATCAGGTCAATCAAGAAATCGTAGAGGGCCCCGGTAATCGCAAAGGTATAATTTAAAATGGTACTTAAGATTCTATTTTATTGAAAATGTCTGCAACCATTCAAAATGGATGGCTTTTAGTCTAGAAGCTTTTAAAAGGCATATATAAATAATCAAGCGACAATGAATAAAATCACTTAAAATTATCTTAAAATTGTGTATGGCACCTCTGACTTTAAACGATATGTTGTGTAACTCTGCCGAACGGTAAACTTTGATGTTTCGTTAGATGATTCAGAGAGCATTTTCCAGAATACGATACAAAAGCAAAAATCCGATTAATCCAACGAAACCTATTTAAATTGCAATACGAATCTAGTACTTTCCTTGGTGCCGTTGATGTCAATAATTACATGCCATTTTCCCAAGTTTATCAAAAATTCCTTTGATTGGGCGATCTATTTTCATCATATATGCGTGTAACATTCAAACGTTTAGCTTTATAATCTTCAGGTTCGGTCGTGTTGATTTATTTATTAGGATCGACAATATTTGCTGGGTTGGTTCATTTTCAAAAGATGACTTAGCCTGCCTTATTTTAAGTTGGTGAAGTGTCGCCTCTGCATCATCATTTCTTTTATCGTAGTTGAAAGTAAGGTTTTCATTTGCCAGTATTCCACATGGGGTAGTCTTCTGTTAAGTTACTAGGTAGCAAGTAGGATTTAGGATGGAAAGAACTGTAGCTAAAACTACAACAAAAAATCGTTTCACATCCCGGGTCGTTTTTCTGCCTCATTATATCTTTCAATTCTCGAGAGTTTTTAAATTTCTCCACAAAATTAGGAAGTTATGGTTGGGCTTCATCCGGATTGACACATAATACAATTAAATCTTTCCCTTAATAATTTCTCTTCCTGTGGTTGGTTTCAATTTTACTGATGCTTGAAGTTTTTAAACCACCGCAGAGCCAACCTAGCACTCATTTTGAATACTGTATTTGTACGCGCTGCTAGATTAATAATTGATGCTTTTAATTCAAAACTTAAAATGGAAACCTTCAGGCCCATTATTGTGCGTTCCATATTGCCGGAGCCCGACGTCAGAACAGAATACTAATTGGTGACTTTAAAGCAAGAGCTGACAAAAATCAGATCGATTTATATATGAAAGTGTAGATCCATTATTCCAACACGATCTAGCGACCGATAGTGGGGAAAAAATTAAGTTCATTTCGTATGACCTCATTGTGACTAGTATATTCTTTTCTCATAAAAATATCCACTTGAAAACATAGGCACACCCTCGTAAAACGTCTCGAAGTCAAATTTTGTTAATGGCTAAAAGACATTCTAAAATTTTTTTTTATTTCTGTAATTTAAATTAACCGCTCCTATATGTGTAGCACGCAGTGTATTCTGATGGCCGAAATTATCACATTTCCAATTTTAGGGGTTTTCTTGGTTATATGAGTTACTAAACTGAACGAAGAATAGGATAAAAGATAATCCAGACAGAAAAACCAGATAAACCTTTGACTTTCCTAAAACCATGCTAAAAAATTTGGTCCAAGCATATTTGGAAGACAGTTTACAGAATTCATTCTCATCTTTCTTACAGTAAAATTCATTAAATGAAGATAACGGAACCAACTTTAAAATACTTTGCGTCACGGTTCAGCTCTTTTGAAATTTTATTTTTATTTAATTGCAAGTAAAACTCGAATGCTAGATAATTGGAAGTGCATTCAATAAAATGTCTAGGTTCGATTCGCTTTAAAGTTATTAAAAATCTAAAGAATGTGGTAAAACTTGCATGCATAATTAGTAATAATTATACGAATTAAACCGCTTGTTCTTATATACATAAACTTTGTACGGCTGTTATAAGTGCTTATTAGATTCTTAACATTTAAATTATTGAATTTTAAATGCTTGAACCTTAAGCATTGCAAAATTACAATCTAAAAAATTTAAAATTTCATTTGCTCAGCAAGCTATAGGCGAACTCACACCAGCAAAGGTGTTATGACTCGACCTAGTTACAAAAACCTAAGCGATCGAAAGTTAGTATTTTTTTGTGGTGGAGAATTGGTCCGATTTCTCAATGGCCAATATTCAACTGTACCATTATAGCACAAGACAGTCTCAATTATGCTAAACTGCCCTGAACTGCCCCCAAATTTGAAAGTGCCTGTGTGATCGCCTTTAGTTTGACATTATTAAAGGCACCCTCTACATCACAAAAGGTCACCAAAGAGAATTCCTTATATTTGAGAGACTTCTCGATTGGACTTAAATGGGAGCAAAGAGCATTATCCACCAATTTTCCTTTACAAGATGCATGCTGCGACGTTGACAGCTTTACAGGCTCGATTGAGCCTTTGAGGTAAGCCCTCTAATTTGGCTTTCTAAAATTTTCAAGAAATAACAAGATAAGTTAATGGGCTTAAGGTCTTTAGGATTGCAATGAGAGCGCTTTCCCGTCTTACGTATAAAAATTACTTTTACTTCAGTCCATTTTTTGGAATACCTGTAGACTTGAAAGGCTTGAAACTGTTTACTGCCAACAAAATATTTTCCTGTTAATAATTTTCTCTGTGAGGCCAGTAGCCCTATTAGCCTCTAGCAAAATAGGATTAGAATCGAAACTACCCAAAAAATGAGTTTCCTGAAGAAGTTCCAAGGCTTCTTTGTGTTGATTCAGAAGGTTTAGGAACCAATGCTGGTAGAGAGTTACTTAAAATTATTCTGAAAGTATTCCAATTGGTCTTCCTTCTACTTCTAAAGGTTGGAATTTTGAAATATTTTATATCCAATCCCTATTGAAGATAGCAATGATCAGACAAGTGTTCCTCAAAGACTCTCCAATTAATTAATCTAATCGACATGAAGTTCGAAATAATATTTAAACTTCCTGTCAATTCCTTGTTATAAAAGTGGCCTTACAGCCTACATTACAGATTGATAGGTAAGAACTTAGAATATAATCAAAAAGTGACTCATTCTCTCATTTATATCAGTGCTTCTCCAGATCGTATGACGTGAGTTCGCATCACAACAAGGATGACTCAACCTTTCATACCTGAGCATGACGACATCAATGTCATCTGTTAGTATTTGGAGCGGAAGAACAACTGGCACTGCCTTACAGTGGAAGGTTGATTTGAATAAATTTTAACATTTCCATTCTCAGTGTCCAAAATAGTCGTCACCTCTGTATTTTCAGGATTAGCCTGCGTATCAATTGGGCACCTATTCTCAGGCGAGGCTCCGTACATTGCGGAAGTATCCTCATCTGGTTCTGATGCCCCTTGCTTAAGCGCCTCGTCCTTTTTAAAGACTTTCAACGGGACTTCACTAAAATCATAGCTAACCACATCACCCGTCTTGACACCGCCAATGACTGCGTGTTGATGATGATAACAACCGATCTATTGCCCTCTTTAGCTTCCTGCACCCTGGCTATCCTCCAGTTGGAAGTTGGCAAATCCGGATTGCTGATCTGCAACAATTCCAAAATAGTCTTTGGATACTCGGTTCCGACGGGATCTACGCACAAGCACTCGGACTACTAGAAATTGCCTCCAACGCAATTATGTCAAGCTTGGCTTCGGGCCAAACCTCACCAAGGCTGCTAATCGCCTTTTTATAAAGGTCTAGAAATCTCTGATTGGCACAGGCTGTCAATTTGACATAGTTCTTATACCAACCTCCATGATTACATGTCGGAGCCACTCCAGGGTTCTCCCTCATAATTTTGAGGAACGAGGAAGCCAAAGCCTTTCCACCTTCCTCCAATTAGCGGGAGTGATGGTACCATCCTCGTGAGCTTCATCAACCACTGCTACGGCTAGTGGATCTTTTAGAACCTCACTAAAAGATTTATCTACAGTTTTCTGCAATTTAGATGTTTAGAAGTTCATCCTGTGATATCTGTCTTTTGAACAGAGAACACTTATTTGAACTTCCTGGAATCGGCCCGACAATCTTAGTAGACCTCGAAAGTGTAGCTACATGATTATCGATCTTATCCACCGGTATTTAATCAATCCTTTTTAAGGCTTTCCATGCTTTCCTCCTAGTATTGAATGTTGGTTTGGAGAGACCTGCATTGTTGTTGCATAAACCCACTTCCTCAACTTGAGGGAGAGAGGGCCCAAGGGCCGTTTCTCCTTATTAGAATTTTTCGGGTTTTCACGAGTTCCGGGGTCTTCGGACTATTTAATGTTGAATCCATGTTTGTCTCACGAGTAGCAGATAAAAATGGGGTCCATCCTTGCAGAGATCCGTAACATAAGGATAAGGCTAAGAACAGCTGGAGGTCGCCAAGTATCCAGAGGCTTCGTTTAGGACTGGGATATTTGAAAGAACCCCTAGCCAAGTTGATCATCGGCACGAGTTGCATGACACCTAAATCTGGCCCTTATTTTATAGTGCTAGCACTCACATCTAATATTTAGCCGAGCAAATTCGTTTGCTACACCAACTGCATAAGCTACATCATGGCATCGATCGTATCAAACTTATTCTATACAGCTAAGTATATTGTCATGGAATTCACAAAAATATTGCAGATTTGATCAATGGATGTCATCGCAGTACAAGTGTCGCTAAAACGTCTACAAAAGTATTATTGGAGCATGGTCAATACCCGATGGTCCTTTGCAGCGCTTTCATATTAATTATGACGGCCCAATCAATGGTTTGTATTTTTTAAAAATATACTACCACAGCTCATCGTCTCAGATAACGGAACATAGTTTGTTTGCGTGGGATTTCAAATAATGAGTGAGCATAACGGACTACACCATCTTCCATGCCATCCGCATTCAAATGGATAGGCGGAAAGGTTGATACGCAGAAACGGGCGTTAAAAAAAATTCAATGGAAACGCTACAAATTTGTTAATTAAAAAACCCTGTACTACACTTAATTTGAATACACTTCCTGGACTGCCACCTCAAGTAGCAGATCATCGGAATAATTCGATGATTGAACAGTATAAATCATGGGCCCCAAGAAGAAAGATAAAACCAAGACTGCCAAGATCATTTTCACTGTAAAGCAACATATATCCTTGGGACACATGGTCTCAACTTTTTAGCCATCGTGTTTATTGGGGAGCCAATAAACGTGCCTGGTTTTTTCAACAAACTCATGCGTTCTATGTATTTATTTTAAACCACGTGTCCGTTAACGTGTGCAACGATCTGATTAAATGTTGTCCTTATTTACAATTTTTCATCGTTTCATTCGACCGCGCACCATAAAACAAAATATACACTAGGGTGTGTTTGTGTAATAGTTAAAGAAGTTTGATAAGCATATTCGTGTTGACTCGAAGGTAAGCAACTACTACAGTAGTGACTAGGGTTACCATCCGTACGTACTCTTTTAAGAGTACAAGTACTCTTATTGAGGTCCGTACTTTTGTACTCTATTTTCATTTTGACAAAAAAAAGTAGTTGGGAAATTTTATTTTGTTCTGTCTTGAATCGTTAAAAAGAAAATCACTATGTCTAGGCGAAAATGCAAATTTACCAAGGACCTCGAAACAAAATATTCTATATGTCCATAGGAACAAAAATTTAATTCGAGATTACTTGTGAATCCTACAACACTACTCAATAGGCCGTAAAGGTAAAGCAGATCTGGAGCAGCATTCGCAATCTACAATATAATTATAATTATTTTGTATAAAAAAATGCAAATCGGAAGAGAAAATTTTGGCAGCCGAAGCAACCATAGGATTTCAAACTGTGAACCATCACTAAAACTTCAAATCAGGTGATTGTTCTTCAAAATTATATCGGCGTATATTTTCGGATTTGGAAGCAAGAACTAAAACAGAAGCTATCGTAAATATGATCTTAGCACCACATTCATTAGAAAGTACGCTTGTTCCATATGGAACAATTATATACATTGGTGTCTTTGCAGATGGATTCAATCACGGTGCTTTCAAAATGTTGCCGATTATAGTGATATACTTTATTAAAGAATCTAGCATTAGGCACTGTTTATTAGTTTTCAAAGTAGTGACTGATGAAAAGTCCAAGACCATCTGTAATTTGTTAATAAATAAATTGGAGAATTTAAATTTGACAAGTAAATGTATTGCTTTTACAGGGGATAATTACAATACACATTTTATTGGTGGAGTTGATTGTAGAGGATCAAACAATGTTTTCCGTAGATTTGAGGAACATTTAAAGAAGCCGATGATTGTAATTGGATGTCTAGTACATTTAATCAACAGATGTAGAATCAATTGTCTTGAAAATCTAAAGAAAATTTTCTATGTATACCGTAAGAACTGAAGGCTTGAAAGAATTTTGTATTTTTGTTGAAATTGAGTACAGAAAACTTCTTTTTCATTTGAAGACGAGCTGTTTATCTTTATTTCCTGTCATCAACAGAGAAATTCAAATGTTCCCTGCTTTATGATAGTTTTTTCTAAATCAGAAGAGCAATCTCCGAAAGGTCTTAAAATGTTTTTGATAATCCATTGAACGAGAGCAATGATTTGCTCACTCCTTAATGTCGATTTTTCATAGAACAGGGTCTTTCAAGTTGGCGTTTCTTTTTTACAGTGTTTTGTTATGACAGCTGTCTAAGCGGCTCTTTAGACAGATATCAAGTAGAAAGTGTACAATTTACTAAAATGAATTCGATTTCGCTCGAGAACCGTATCTGTGAAAACTACATTTATAATCAAAAATAAACTGACATTTATCAGTTATAATCGTCCAACAATGCCCGGAATAAGTAATATTCCCTGTGTGCACATCCGGCCGTTCAACTGAAAATGTCGCTACTGTGAGAGAAAGCGTTGAAGAAGATCAAAAGTTGTCAATTGAGTGACTTTCGCAGCAATTGAGCCTATTTGCAACCACCGCATGGCGAATTTTGCATATTGATTTAGCTCCTTAAAAGGGCCAGTTGGTGCTCCTTACAAGGGCCAGTTGGTCATCGGAAACGTTGACAGTTCGTTAATTTCATTTAAAATAAATCAGATGGTTTTGCTGAAAAAATCATCTTCCCAGACGAAAGCTCATTTTTGTTTACGTTAACAAACAAAATTGCCATAGTCCACGGCAATAAGTTGAGAAGCCTTTACATTCCTCTTTTGTTATTATTTGGTGCGCATTTTGGTCTGTTTAGGCCACTTTTCTTTCAAAATGCGCTTATTGATAATGGTATGGATATTGGCGATATATGGTTTTAACAAGACGGTACGACATGCCACACAGCCAACGAAACAATGAATTTATTGCGAACGAAATTCCTGGGAAGAATAGTCCCACGAAATTGTGAAGTAGTTTGGCCGCCAATACCATCGAATTTAACGCCTTTAGACTCTTTTCTGTGGAGCCATCTCATAAATAGATTTTATGAAAATAAACCAAAAACAAATGAAGCCTTGAAAGGCAATACTCGAAAATTCGGCGAAATTGTCGAGATAGAGCCCCAATTATGCCGAAATGTCATCGAAAATTTCACCAAGTGAATCGACATCAGTAAACGAGCGGGGAACATTTGCAAGATATCATTTATCATTCATACACAGTAGACTCTCGGTTTTAGAGTTTTTAATTTGAATTTGAAAAAGAAACTCGAACTTCGGAAAGACCCGGTAGAATGAAGGTAATGACTAAATCATTTTTTTTTAATTTTCAAAAATAAAATTGTCGTTTACCAATGAGTTTTTCCATTTATGGTACCGTAAATGGGTCTTCCCCTCCCCAATTATAATCTTTTATCAAAAAATAATATGGTTACCCTACAGTAGTCCAGACATTTGAATTACATATGTTCTGCCTTTTAGAAATTGAGCGCTTCATTTATGCCCAACAATGGTCATTATGTCAAAATACTAAATTAATTTGTATATACTTCAAAATTTATGGTACAACCTGTTATATATATATAAAGTTATATAACTACCGGTAAAAGATAAGTGGCTTCACGCGTTATTGCTCAATAACTTTAGATAAGAATACTAGACCAAACTAAATATTACAAAATATGAAATTAATCGTACAGAACGTGAGTTCAAATTCTAAAACTGATAAGTGAATATTGAACCCAATTATCTATATATCACCTTGTATTAACTATATAACTAATGTGAATATAATTTGAACGAAATTGTTGTCATCTTTAAAATAATCAGCCAGACTTTACCACATTTTGCACGTTCAAAATGAACTCAGCAAATTCTTTCTATCAATATATGTCTGTCTATATAGATAATATATTCGGTATTGAACTTGAAATATAAATAATTTGCATGGTGCTAAACCAATAACAAAATATTTTGTTATATTGACTTAAAAATTTGCAATTTTTTAAAGTTTGATGTCGCAGTTAGCAAACGATCACTTTGGTATACCATTCCAATTTGCACGCGCATAATTCGATTTATTTTGACTAAACACATTTGAAATTCCAAAAAAAAAAATGTTATATAATCGCCATTAGATATAGTATAAGTAAACAAATACTTCTAATGAATATTTTTGTAAATTGTGTGCTTGGGAACATAAGTTATTTTCAAAATGCAGCGCGTGTCGTATATTAAATCCAATTTAACACTTCTACTTTGAATAAATAGGAAACTAGACAATTATTTCTATTTTCTTTGATTGGACCAAATTTAGATTTTGTTTACGTGTGTACACACACACCCGATTGTTGACGTTGTTAAGTGCAAAAATGTCTCGTTATGCACGTAGATTTTATTCTCTCACCATAGTTTTGGTTAGAGTTAAGAAATGAGTGGAATTTTTTTATATAAATTTACGTTACACTCCATTGTACATACATTTGGTCTCTATTATCTACTCGTAATGAAATTGTTGAATGACGTCATCACATGAATGAAATGTCTTATTAGTGCGTGCGTATATTTTTGTGCAAAGTCATATACATAGATAAATTAAATCACTGTGTTAATTAAAATATAAAACTGGATATTCTGAATTCAGGACGGTAAGGTACATTCGGTCTAATTTTTTAACAAAATCATTTGTTTAGTATACTGCTTAATGAACTTGAAAGAAAACATTGGGTACGGGCACAATATTTGTAGAAAACTTGTGGAACTTATCATTCACAACAAACATATGTTCAATTGTTTTGTTTTATAGAATCGGAGCAATTGGTACGTGAACGCCACATCACTCCTTCCCCACTGAGTTATTGTGGACGAGACCGTGTAATGTGGTGGTGGTATTATGAATCTACCTGTTCGTGTCACTGTTGCTTTTAAAATGATTTTGAGTGGAACTGTTGGATTGTTGATTGTTGGCTGAATATTTTGATTGAGTTGAATTTTTAATGTCTCTGGGGTGTTAGCTGGTTCTACAATCGGTATTATTCCATCAGGATTTGGTTTATCGACAGCTTGTGAAGTATCAAGTTGGTCATCTCAGTGAAACACGGCTTCAACCTGTCGATTGAAAAATTACTAGTTCTGCCTCCCATTTCCGGTATGAATGATTTTTCGTTACGGCTAACAACACGGAAAGGACCTTCGTAAGGCGGCTGCAGTAATCTTTTGCATAGGTCGGTTCGATCAAAAACATGTGTACATTTGTTCAATTCTTGTGATACAAATATCTTTTGGTTCCGGTGACGTGATGGTGGAGTCGGACGAATTTGGTTGAAATGCTCTCGTAGTTCCTTGACAAAATCTGATTGATTTGTGAGGTTTTTGGATTCACTTAACAATTGGCTATAGGAATGCGAATCTGTTCCAAAAATCGAAGTCCCAACAACACGGTTGGTAAAACTAGTATCCAATCTCTTCTACCGTGACACATGATAGCTGCTTTCAGTGTCCTGTGTCACCTTTTAATGAATCCGTTTCATTTTGGATTATACAATGTAGTCCTTTTGTGTCCATTACACAAAAATGGACACAAAAGGATGTGATAAGTTGTGGGTAGCCTCAAAAACTGCTTTACAGAAATCCCTGGAAATATATGGACGCGTTTTGCCTGAGGAAACATCACATAGCAACAATTTCGCGGAATTAAATGTTACTGGAATTTTCTCAAATTGTAGTTCAATGATTCTAGTAATTTTTTTAATTCGTTATCTGCTTGCTACGCATCTGCAATTGCATCATAATTGATAGATTCATGCAAGGCGATGCTATCCAACCGTGATAAAGTATCAGCATCGCTCTACTATCTGATCGAATTCGGAGCAATTGGTTCGTGAACGCCACAGTTTTTCCAATTATTGGTATTTTTTGGTTGGCCACTGGTAAATTTAACACAATTGAGTTGCTTGTTTTGAGTTTGAAATCAATCAGTAGACGATTAAAAATTAGGGAAAAGAAAAGTGTTGCTTCAAGTGCTGCTTTTAAACAATACTTTAAAAACTTGCGTCTGATTTCCAGCGTTGATATGTTGTATGTTTTGCAGCCATTCAGATATGATGGTAAACACTAAAGGTTATCTCTGTACGGTAATTCGTGATCATACACCCAAATAGGCTTGGCACCAGTCCTCTTTTATGGAGGACAGACCTCCTTTTATAAGAAATTGCCTCCATCCTTTACGAACACAAAAAAGGCCCTTCAATAGAAAATATTATCAGGATATTACCAGGTAACGATGAGGCTCGAATACTCCAGATTCAATACCCATAACCGCTTTTGATACTGCTGATGGACATTATAAGTTTCTAAGGATGTCATTTTAGTAGGCCAATTCCCAGTTATTTTCGAGAAATAATTTAAATAATTGACGAGACTAATGGGAAGCGGTTATTAGATGTAATAAAGTGCCATGGTCTGTTTCTTAACCTTGAAAATAGCCCTTTCTTCAAACGCAAAGTATAATTTTTAGAACATAAAGTGTCAGGATTGCGAGTTACATCCGGAAAATCAAAAACAGATACCGATGTAAATTTTCCACAGCCGAAGAACAGAACTCAGATACGACTGCAGTTTTTGGGATTGGCAGGATTCTTTTGAAAGTTCATGAAAAACTTTAATATTGTTATAAAACTTTGGAAGCGGTACCGCGTTTATATGACTGAAGCAGGACGCAAAAAAGAAACGTAGAATGATCAAGTAGTGATTTGTGTAGCTATATCACAACTATATGGGGTATGTGGAGATTAGAAGGCATTAAGGGTAGATACTCCAGAGAAATTGTTTGTTTCCAAGAATAAAAAATTTATGGCAGCTTGCATCGAGTGGGAATATACAAAGGCACTATCAGGACAAAAGGGAGGGGAATTACATCCGATCGTTAAGATACCAATACCATTCAATATCATATGCATTTCGACCAGCTTGAACCATTTCCTAATACGCTTGTACGTGTAAGTTGTTCCAAAGCTATTGTGAAGACAATGAAATGGCTGTTAAGAAAATGAATCCAGCTGCGGTTAACAATAAAGAGACATTCGATAGTAAACACCGGAACCCAAGGAACTTTGACGAGAGTAGTATGGAACTATCACGAGGGACCGAGGGTAGATTTTTAATGAAAGCCGGTACGACGTTTTTAACGTCGACCAAAATAGATTGAATTTTGTAACTACTCGAAAATTGAATTTAAAAAAATTCTTCGGCACATATCGACGAGATGGTTGTCTTTATTGCCTGCTTTAGATAAATCTATAATTATTTGGCCACGTTATCAAGATATTTCATTAGTGAAGATTTACCAAAATGGATGTGTCAATGTTTTGAACTTACAAAATGGTAAAAGGTCTTTGTCGCTATAGCAGTGTTTAAAACAAAAGTTTAACTGTCCTCCTCTGGCATTTTCCCTAGCAGCCTAGACCCTAGCAACTTTCTAAATTAACTTTCTTATAGGAAAATATGACTATCAGCTTATTTTCAATTCTCCACAGCGAAATTCCTAATATCGTGGTCATGCCAAGTGAATGTTCCGCTTAAACGTCGATTATGGCACTATAAAAATGAAGACTGGGGAAGAATGAACAAGTTCTTTCAAGATTTCAAATAACACTCTTGTTTTGCTTTTGGTAGTACTGATAGTGCAGCCATTCTAGTTCTGACTCTCATTCTTACAGGAATGGAATTGTTCATTCCTTCCAGTCTCTCTAACACAAAAAATCACGCAATCCTTGGCATAATCACGACTAAACATTTAGCTAAATTTAAGGCGGCTAGAAACTTGGCAACGCAAACGGTGTCGCAACTTTCCCTCGCCCTGCCTAAATCAGGGTTATAGCAATCGGACCTTTTGGTCCTTCGCTCGCAAAGTAGAAAACAATTTCTTAAATAGTAGGAAATCGTCAATACCAGGATTATTCCTCTAGCCAGATGGCATGGCTTTCACATTTTTTGAACACTGGTGTTCCTCAGTGATCCATCCTTTCTCCGACCATTTTTCTAATTTTCATCAATGATCTTCTATCAACAACTCTCGACCCAATATACTCCTACGCTGATTGATAACAGCTCACTTTCCACCTCTAATTGTTTACCTTCTTCCTAATCGCGAAACAATGTTCTCGCAGAAAAAATGGCTATGAAGGATCGCCTTACGCGAAATCTCAATTCCATTTTTGAATGGGGTGAAGCCAACAGGATTGAATTTAATCCCAACAAATTTCAATCCTGTATTTTTCTGGCCGAACTGATTCTGGCCGGATATTTGCCGTCTTTTCTGACTGGTGAATCCAGTGGCTACGTCTGACACATTTGAAATTCTCGGCTTAACTATTTCAAAGAGAATATAAACAAATAAAGATCGGGTCCAAAACTGACCATCTCGAATGATTGAGGCTGTAAAATTACTGTCTAATCTTAATTCATTCTCCCATAGGCATACTATGGCAGCCTTACGCGTGTTTTACAAGTACTTTGATGGGCATTGTTCATCGGAAATTTATGAATTTATGCCGAGTTTGTCAAGGCCCGTACATAATTTGAGACGCTCTGTGCATCCAATCTGGAAATCAAATTCACCAATAAATTTAAAAATTCATTTTTTGTAAGAAGTTCGCGAATGTGGAATGAACTGAACGAACAGACGTTCCCCCTGGTATACAATTTACAGAAATTTAAACTTAATATCAAAACTAAACAACTGAAAACTGACGACTGAAAATCTTTATTCCTTTTATTCCTCTCTTACCTTATTCCCTCCTGATACTTCCTTTACCTTTTCCTTTATCTTGCAGTAGTGCTGTGTGTTTGTTGCTAGGACACCACATTAAAGATATTCACTTATCCTAAGTGCTATGAACATTTATAAAAACATTTCTGCCCGAACAACACTTATAAAACGGGATCCAGACTGGTGAGACATACTCTAAAACAGACAGGATGAACGCCACGCATACAGCGTTTTCAGAGCAATTATGGGTTACAGAAATCTTAACAATTTCTTTAAATGAAACCCAACATAATGTAAGCCTTTATTGTAATACAATCAATGTATCTGGTGAAAGTAATGTCAGATGAAAAAATAACCCCTAGATTAGTAAAAAAATTTACCCTTTTTATAACGGAGAATATAGAGAATAAAGATGGATTAATGGTCAACGATTGGAGTGAATATTTTCATATCGTCTGCAAACAGGAGGCAATAGACACCCTCCAAACATTTAACCAGATAATTCTAACCAATTGTAAAAAAAATGTTCTGAAAGTTCTTTTAAAAAATCTCAGTAAAGAGATTTTTGACCTGTAACGCTTTTATTTTTTTTTAAATGAGAAATGATTCAAAACTATAGACTAGACTAGACCAACTTACTGTATTGGAGGCTATATATTGTTTTTATTTCCACCCATAATTTACCAAGTTGTTTGAGTTTTGCAAACCCAGTTCTTTACCAAGTCATTGCTGGTCTTCTGGCATCCCTTTTCCCTTCGGTTTTCGTCCCAATAATTTTCTTATATATATATATATATATATATATATATATATATATATATATATATATATATATATATATATATATATATATATATATCACTGGGTGATTTCCTCAGCAAATTCATCATCTCGCATTCCCGTGGTCAAAGCCTCTTATTCACGAACATCCGCAGCTTCCTTCCGTATTTTTTCATTGTGCTTCATTACATTAATACTGATTTTACGCACGGATTTAAATGTTGAATATATATCTGGCTTTGTTTAGTTGTTTTTCTTCTGTCCTACCTTGTTTTGGTACTGTACTTGTCCGTACATCAGTGTGGATATATTCGTGATAAATCTCATATTCTTGGTTTTTCTGATATCTGGCAGTTATTCTATGGCTAAGTGCCTTTCTTGGAACTCTCATTGATGTGATGGTATAAGTTTTCTGCTCTCTATATACAAATGGCTTTAGTCTCTTAAGAAGGGGAGCGTTTCCGAGCCATGATAAGCGAGTTTTTGTTACCCAGAGTTCAAGAAGAAGGCAAACATGACATTTAAGTTCAATAGGACGCAGCAACTTGCCACACAGCTAACAAAATAGTCAGTCTTTTGCACACTGTCTCCAGGGGTCGAATTCAGCCATAACCGAGATGTCTATTGGCTACCACGCCAATTGGCTATCCGGCTATCCAAGCTTTAAAGATTAAATCGATGTTGCCATTGATGAAATAGAAGCCCATATAATCGAAAATGTTTTGTAAAATTGGGGTGACTGAATGGGATACTGTAAGCCCAGGAAGTCATTTGAATGAAATTGTGCTGCATACTTATTGGCAACGTATAGTCTTTCTAATAAAACAGACCGCTTTGAAAAATATTCATTCGCTTTTGAATTTACAGCCAAATTAAATTGCAAACGTTAAATGGGTCACCCTTTACTATTTTATTATTTTTGGTTTCAATAGAAACACTTGCATAGCTTCCTTCTCTATTTTCAAATTGTTCATAATGTTTAATATTATCCTCAATAAAAATTGCTGTCCCGCCTTTAGCTGCCAGATTTGAATTTATAACGCTTGGCTTCTATAGTATTTCTTGTAGGACATAGTTTTCCTGACTCGGATATCTTGATACTATCTTGATATTTTCGTTCTGCTTAGCCATTTGTGTAAAAGTTTGCATACCTTCTTTTACTTTAAAGGGATTTATTTTGAGTAATGTTATACACGCTTTCAGCAAGAAATACCGTTAAGCGGATGACTGCATTAATAATAATGTCTAGTCTGTGACTGTTCTATTTATTAATTTATTTTTATTTTTACTATTTTCAGGGCATTAAATTTCACTATGTTGAAAAAGGCGACCATAACAAACCATTGATGATATTTGTGCATGGCTTTCCCGAGTTTTGGTATTCTTGGCGTTATCAATTGGTGGAATTTTCTAAAGATTACTGGTAATGTAACATTTTCTATTTTTGTAGTTTTCTATTTAATTTATAAGTTACTTTTATTTGTACAGGTGTGTCGCATTAGATAACCGGGGCTATGGTGATAGTGATAAACCAAAAGGTGTTGCACCATACAATATCGATCAATTATCCGATGATATTAAAGCTATCGCCTTCGAATTGAGTAAGTTACATTTTGATAACGTTTCGAACATAACAAATTTTACATCACTCACTTAATTACAGATGGCGATAAGAAATTCACATTGGTCGCCCACGATTGGGGTGCAGTAATTGCATGGAATTACGCCTATAGATACATGGAAACATTAGAAAAATACGTGTGTTTAGATGCACCACCATCACCCGTCTGGACCAAATCAGTATTCACAAGTTGGGATCAATTTAAAAAATCATGGTACGTCTTCTACTTCCAAATGCCAATGCTACCCGAAATAACGGTCCGTTTATTTGATTTGAAACTATTGGAAGCATTGGGCGAAGGTAGTAAAATATTTACCGCCGAAGATTTAGAAGCGTACAAATATACATTTGGAAAACCAGGCGCATTAACAGGACCAATAAATTACTATCGTAATATAACGAATAAGCGTGAAAAATTAACGAGACCAAAATCATTTGCGCCCGGTTTATATTTAATTGGTGAACATGATCGTTATATATCGCAGTCGACTGGACCAGCAGCCCAAAAGATTTACGAAAATTTAGAATTTAAAATGATTCCAGGCGCTCATCATTTTGCACAACAAGAAGTACCGGAAGAAGTGAACAAATTAATTTCAGCTTTCTTAAAGAAATAATTATTTAATTGGTCCAGTACTGCCTGCTGCTATCGCGTCTTCAAATTATATATTAAGATAAATAAAATTAAAGAAAATTCGTTGCCTAAAAAAAATACGATGTATATAGTCTGTTTTATTTTATTTCGATTTTCTGTTTGACGTCACAATAACTGTATCATGGTATGCGAATGACGTCACACGTAAAAATATGTAGCATCACCGAGCTCTAGAATTGAAAACGGAATTTTGTGTGTATATTCACAAGAAATTCGAGTATAATGAAACAAAGAAAGCTATATGTGTATCGGCTGGTATATACGACAACCAACGGGCTGTATAATGAGTAAAAAGGAGGGTTGGTAGTTTTTTATACCGGTTATATTATCTTTACTATACTTCATTCAGTGAGATTGTTATTTGGCGTTGGTTGGTGAAATTGTGGTGGGTAGAATATGGATACAAAAGCATTAAAAGCTATATGTGAACAAATACAGAGATATTTCATGTTACTGACACTATGCTATGATTTGTATGTATATGATGTTCGTTATTTGTATATTTGCAAATATTTTTGATACCCACGTGTTGGAAATGGGCGCAGAATCACAATTTTTTTGTTTCGTGTGTGTGATTTATATTTATGTATGTATGTATATATTATAGCTAGTTCCACCAACATAAAACTAATGATAATGGAAAATATTTGTTTAGAAAATGAAAAAATCTTTTATGTACACTGGATCAACGGTAAATTATATACCTAAATCGAGATAAATCAATTGGAAAAATGCCAAATTCTAATCGTATTATGTAATATGTGGTAAGTGTGGTAAGTGGTTAAGTGCCGACAGGGTTTAACTTTTGCAGCGCTACATGACAACATAATCAAAACCTTCGACAATTTAAGCTTGACAGCATTTGCAAAGTATTTAGACTGAAGTAGAGGATATAGGGTGTACAAATCACGGTATCCTACAGCACGATTTTATATTTCCTCCTACACAATTATCGTGATTAAATAGGAATTCGTGGTATCAAAATATTAATTCTTTAAATGTTTGGTTACCACTACTAACTAACATCCATTGCATATAGACATCTTCTTGTCACGAGTTAAGCGTCTCAATGGTGAAGCCACAACAAGTTTTTTTTATTATAACTTTTTTAATGTAAAAATTCCATTCTTTGATTTCAAAGTTCGTCTTCTTTAATTTAAAAAGTTCGACTTTCTTAATTTAAAAGTTTAATTCTTTAATTTAAATTGTTAATTTTTTATTTTAAAAATTCGACTTCTTTAATTTAAAAGTTCAGTTCTTTGATTTAGATGGATTAACTTTTTTAATTTAAAAGTTCCACTTATTTAATTAAGAAGTTCGACTCCTTAATTTTCAAAGTTAACTACTTTAATTTAAAAGTCCTTCTTTAATACTAAATTTCAATTCTTTGATTTAACGTATTAACTTTTTTAATTTAAAAGTTCGAGTTCTTTAACTCGAAAAGTTCAATTTTTTGATTTAAAGGATTAACTTTTTTAATTTAAAAGTTCGACTTCTTTAATTTAAAAGTTCGACTTCTTTAATTTAAAAGTTCAATTCTTTGATTAAAAGGATTAACTTTTTTAATTTAAAAGTTCCATTTCTTTAATTTTAAATTTCAATTCTTTGATTTAAAAGTTCAACTTCTTTTTTTTAACTTCAACTTCTTTAATTTAAAAGTTTAATTCTTTGATGTAAATAGTTAACTTCTTTAATTTAAAAGTTCAATTTCTTTAATTTAAAATGTCAACTTTTTTAATTTAACTAAATAGTTTATAAATAGGTGGTGCAGCCGTCTGAATCGGTTGATCATATTTAGGAGAATCGATCTCTCTAGACAGAATCTGATGTTGATCACTCTGGTACAGCCCCAAAATGTTAAAAAAGATTTTAGGTTACCAGTTAAATAAAGCATTCAAACGTAAAAGTAACGAAAAATAATATTTTCGTTTTCTGCAAATGATTTAAGACAGGTTATAATATAACTATTATTAAAGTATTTGGGTATACCTTTTAGTGACGTTGATTAGAAGCGTTTTCGATTCAAACGTTAGTACAAAGCTTGACAGCGTTTCAACACTTGTCAATGTATTGATATAGCGGAACCGGATTATAGATTTGGAAAAGGGTAATGATGTAAACATCAACCTACTTATTAACTGTCACTTTAAAATCCACGCAATTCCGGAGACTTTTATCCTTTTCTGGAACGATTACATAGAGACTTACCCATTCCAAAAGGATGTTCTTTAAACCGTATTCGTGGGGCTTCAAAAATTCCTCGCCATCGTCAATCATTTTACTCTATTATAATCCATTGAAAATTCGCAATTTTTTTCGTGATAGTCAATAATTTAACCAACAATGGTCTACCTAAAAGAGGTATACGATGTCCTACACGGATATCCAGATATTTAAATACCACATGAGAAAACAAAATGGTACTGCACAGATTTTCTGATATCTCTAAAGAAGCTTTTCCGCGGTTGCATACGGAAAAATCATAAATCCAAAATAAAGACCCATCATCAAATTGCTTAAAAGACTATCAATTTTATGAAAATTCCTGATAATTTCGCCTCCCGAGGACTCGAACCAGAAAGATCTCAATCTCAAACATAATCGACGAATTAGCCAAAAACATATCCAGCTTCTAGAAATTAGTTCGAGTTTGTGGTGAGTGGCTCACTATTCCTCAGCATAGCAGATACTCGAAAAGCAAATCATATCATTATCGCAGGCGTGCAGAATCCAATCACTTCCAAACCGCTTACTAAAAGTTGGCGAAAGACATTAATGATTAATGCACTAACGTTAATGATGCCTAAACTCCGACCAAAGTATTGTATACTCGTTGGACGAAACTTTAATAGAAAAGTGGTACGCAGCTGCGTTAAAAGCGATGACAAAACGTTGAGTCAAGTTTTTTGGACAGTTACCTTATCCAAGAGTGGAGTTGATTTAACTGTTTTACAAAGTCGGCGTAGATTTTATCGGTCCTTTCCAGACTTTTAAGATAAGGCATTTGTCTTGTCACGAGAACTGCACACATCGAACTAATATCCGATCTAACGTCGAATGCTAACTTAGCTGGATTAAAACGTTTCATCGGTCGTAGAGGAATTTGAAAAGAAACAACTTCATTGGCGCTCGAAATCATCTATCCGAATTTTACACATTCCTTAAAGAAACCCAAAGTGATAATTTAATTGTTTAGTGGCACATCAAATAACTTTCAAAATGATACCTCCTAGCGCACCACATTTTGTTGGACTGTGGGAGGCGGCTGTCAAAAGTTTCAAATACCATATAAAAAGAGAAGCAAATTGACATATATTAACAGTAGAGAAGATGGCTACACTCATAATTGAGATTGAGAACATACTTAATTTAGGGCCTCTTTGTGTGTTAACAGAAGGCGACATCGAGTATCTAACACAGTCACATATTTTAAATTGGCCGACCATCCACAAAGTTGCTGGACTACGATCTAACAGATATCAAAATGTCCAACTTGTCCAGATTGCAATTATTATAGAGGGCACAAAAGGCTAGAATATTTAACCAGTATGCAACAAGGAAACAAATGGCACAAAGAGAATAATATTGGAGCTAAAATTGGCAAGAGTGACCTTACCAAAGACAACAAAGTCACCTCCAACAAAGTGGTTGATGGGTAAAATAATCGAGCTAATACAGAGAGAATGAGTTTGGAACAATGGATAATAGGTTTAGGCCTTTATGTTGATGCATGATGGCCGGACTTACCCCCTTGTTTACGCTTGGAGCAACCGTTATCATTGGAATAACTATTCACAAATAAAATTTTGCTTTTTCACATATAAAACTACAGGTGTGGGTTAAATTTTAGGAGCAAAGCTTCGCAATTAAACCATATCCAACCACACCACAATTGCAAATAACAACATCCCGTCAAAGCATGCCGATGAACCAAGACGCCCCGTCTCATTGGATTCACACCAACACACGAATGCTCACCCCAAGCAAACGCAGCCGAAATCCACATAAAAACGCAGGCAGTACGTAACAAGTGTATCTTATTTGAGAAATTCAAATAAATTAAAGGAACCTCTAGTCCCAAGCAGTGCCCTCAAGAAGCAAAACTAGAAACAATACTAGAAACCACAACGCAAGTAATAATCAAAAGAGGTCAAAACCTCCGATCACCTCAGGCTATATACGATCTCCATTTGGATATAAAATCCGAAAAGAAAAACAAGATACTTCAAATTGTAACAAAATAGGACAGGGCTTTATACAAGGGATTCAATTAAAATGGTTCCCATGGACAAGTACGATACGTTACAACACCGTAAATAAGGAAAGATATAATCGGGACGAACTGGTTGGGGTAGTGTGACGATAATTACAAACTTCAAAATGACATAAAGGACTTTGTCCACCCGAATGAAAACTTAGTCACCTTGCCTTATAGGTCTTTTGAGATATAAATACTGTGCTGGAGGCTATTCCGAGTATCATTTTTCCTAGAAAAACGTAATGTATCTACTATCATAATTTATCGACTACTGAAATTAAATCGATCGATAACGTGGAATCCGGTTCCTTTCTCATTCTCCTGGGACCTTCAGCGAATTTCAGTAGTCAAAACCGGCAGAAGTGCATACGAAATCATTTTTGATCGAAATTCGTAGTACAAGGAGAATAAATGGGAGCTCGTCACTCTAGTTAAGGGTATTCATAGCGTAAAGCAAGGATTTGAAATGGCGATGTACACGTTATACTATGCCATAGCCCTGTGGGTGCATGTGTTAGAACCAGCCTGGAGGAGTGTCAAAAAGTCCTTATTATGGACGAATATGCCTGTTGAATTTCGATATCTGACAAGGAAAACATGGACGAATACCCACATTCTTACTATGCAAAAAATATTCCGATGCGATCCAATTACTTATAGCACGTAAACCTGGGTGAGAGTTGAGAAAGACCGTGAAGTTTTTCAAAAATAACCTGTCGCCTTTTTTTGAAAAACGTATGGCCGCAAGAAAATTCAAGAAAATGTTCCTTCTAAGTTTCGATTGCTAATGAATTTTGGTCCCAAATGGTAACAGACCTAGGTTTGAATGCCGATGATTACTTGAAAGAAGTTACGTGAACTGCCCAATGTATAGTCTCACATTTTGGATGATCCGAGATCCTCCTTTAGAAATTGACACATGGTAACTTTGACATCAGGATGTCTTAAGCAGGTGAGTCTATATTTCTAAGTGGGTGCTTTATGAGGAAAGGATGAGCATTTTCCGTCGCTAAGATAAGAGAAAGATAAAAAATAATTCTGGTTCATGGTTTCTTTACTTTAGTAAGGAAGCAGTTTTGTGCAAATTTTATACTTTTTTGCATCCTGCTTCCTTTGAAAATTTCAATCGAACCCTCCCGCTCCAAAAATTGTGTTAAATATCCCACTGCATATTGTAATAATTATAAAGTAGCCAACTTAAATATCCATTTGATTTATGAACTTAATTTTTGTTCAAAAACTCGACTTTATATAAAATGGCAGTCTACATACCGCACAGTTTATGAATTTATAATAAATCACGTCCACAAATTGGCAATTAAATTGTATTATACCGACTGTATAAATTTTATTATTTCAGTGGCGTAGGCAGTCAATGTTCCATGAACGAATCGAGTATTTCATAAACCACTTGATCTATTCACAAAGAGTAGCCTACCAACCCTCATAAAAAACCCAGGAACCATTAAAAATTTGAGTTGTTTTTTTTCTTCCAAATATTTGTAGCTCCGTTACTCCTGACAACACACAAATAAAAGAATTTCACACACAATTTTATATAATATAACAGCTGATGTTTTTGTGACATTTTATAGATTTTTCCAACAAAATACATTCATAAAAGAGTAACCGAAACACCAACACAACACTGACAAACGCTAACGCCATATTATATCCTTTTTTTATTTTGTTGTAGTATATGTACGGTACATACGTAGTGGTAAAATATTGAGGGGGTGGTTTTATTTTTATAAATTTTAAATATAAAAATAAAATTCTGCCATGGAAAAAGGATAAACAAGAAAGTTTGAGGTATCTATTATTGATCCATTTAGAACTTTTTTTTGCTTTTTGTATGTTCCTTTCGTTCGAATGTATTATATTTTTAGAATATGCGTTTTAGTTATTGCGCTTCAACGTCATGATATTCTTCAGTTTTCATTTGTTTGTCGATGAAATAATACATAAAATATTAGAGTAGCTCTTAGGATTTTCCACCAAAAATATTTTCCATTTCGAATAGGAAAGGAAATTTTTTTTTTTTTTTAAATTTTTAATTTTTTTAATTTTTGGTGTTTGATAATTTAAATATTTTAGTTTAATCGTTATATAATGTAAAGTGTTTGTGTTATCTATTCAATTATTTAGTTTTGTAATTAAATTATAGTTTGTGATACGATATATAGAACTAAAAAAAAAATATAATATAACATAAAATATAAGGTGATAATATGGAAGCTCCAAAAGTTCACAGTCAAAAAAGTAAACATAAAACAACAACAATCATACGTGTTGGAGGTGCTGGCGGTGGGCTCATAAATCAAACAGCCGAAGACGATATAAAAGAAGAGGACAGTATAGAAAATAATGAGGACGATGGTGGCGGAGGTGACGGCGAAGGCGATGTAGGTGACGGTGATGGTGGTGGTGGTTGTAGTATAAATAACCAATCGGTTAATCGTGTTAATGAAAGTAGCAATAAAAAAGAGGAATTACGTCAACGAGAATCAATAATGTCTGATGATGTGGAGGCGGGAAACGATGAGAAAATAATTCAAAAAGGAATATTAGGTTACATGGATAGACAAATGAAAACTCATAAGAAACCACAATCGCTGTCCGATCCGCAGGGTAGTCCAGCGCAACGAAGTAGCCGTAGTCGAAGTAGTAACGATAAAAGTCCTCGTCGCAAACGTAGTAAATCGGAATCGAGGCGACGCCGTGAACGTAAATTAATAGCTGCTGGTGAAATGGAAGTACGCCAGGCAAATGAAACATTAATGCGATATTTAAAGCAATGTACGGAAATAAATGATGCATCATTGTCGGGCGAATTAGAAATTGATAAAAATCTAGAGGATCGTAAAGTCTACCGAAAAACAAAAGCGCAACGGAATCGACGTAGCCACTTGATAACAAGTAAAATAAATGGAAAATTACCTCCAAGTGATTTATCAACTGTTTTAAATGATTTAGGTGACGATATAATTCCGCATAATGGTGAAATATATAATCCATTCACACCAGTTGTATCACCAACGGAAGGGCCACCAACGCGTATTGATAAAATGTATATACAAACACCAAAAGGATATCGATCCGTTGACAATACTTTTTATAAATCACACATCGTAGATCATTATTCATCTGAACACGATAAGTAATATTTGAAATTTTATTTGCTAGGCCCAGTGAAATAACTAAAAAAAAATTGTTTTCCCTATATTTTGCCAACCTAAAGGGATACTATAACCAATGGAGTTCAATTGGCGTGTGCCGTACAAAGAGTATGGATATGTTTATCAAATATATGCCACGGACTACTTGGTGGACTAGCATTGGCCCATTTACTATTTATTTTTACAACAAAACCGTACGACTGGGTCGACGGTTCTATAAAACATTATTCTGCGTTTGCCGAAATTTATGCAAATACATTTTATTGCTTAGCAATTATTTGTATGGTTTCGATATTTGACAGGTGAGCTTTAAAAAAAAAAAATGTGATATTATTTTAACTCCCACACACCACAACCTACAATGATTGATATGAAAAAAAAAATGTGACGTGTAAAATAGTTTGCCCACACATCAACCGTCGTGTGACCTTTTCAAAATGCTAAGAAAATATTTGACAAATAATAATTCTCATTGTTTTCTTTTCAGAATGGATGTATGTCACATAAGTTTATCCAGTGCTTCCGAATCTATACAATTTCGTTGGATCATAATAGTAATGATATACATAGGAACAATTGTGCTAAGTCTATCCGCCGAATCAATGGACGAACGGTTGTATTTAACTAATTTTAATCTTACAGTATGGGAGGAAGAAATGGTAAAAAATTTGCCAAGTAATACAAAACTGTTGCAAAAACTTAATCGATGTATCCTTTTTTTTTTTGGTTTGCAGGAAAGCAATCGAATATTAAACATATGGAATACATTATCAATAGCACGTAGTATTGGAGCAATAAGCGGATGGCTTATAATTGGCCTATCACCAAACGATGATTTACTGTTTGAACATTTAATCGAGTTGGAAAAATATCATATAAACAGTAATTAGACTATTTAGAGTGAATGTGTGTGTGTATATGTATAAAAACACAAAAAATTAAGGATCATATAAAAATACTTCTTGATAAATAAATAAACAAACATACATAACATAATCTTTTTAAACAAACAAAAAAAAACAATTTTTATTGCTTTATATAAGTATATAATTATTATAAAAATAACAAACTAATATAAAAAATATATAAACAAAACTAATATATAAAAAGTCTTACATCAAAATACTTATAATAAAAATAAAATCATTTACTACAATTAAATGAAAATTACTTTCAAAACAAAAATAAAATATCCGAAATACAGTTAATTGATATGTAATATATTGTTGATATAAAAAAAATTATTAATGTAGTGTATTATACAAAAAGAACTATTATTATTACTTATTATGACTATTATTAAAAACATATTTTATGAATCAAAGAAGTTTAATTTATAAATCATCTTCAAATCCAATTATTCCTTTTATCATCAATATCCTTGAACAGGGAACATTTTGAACACAATAAATTATAAATATAAATAATATAATTATATCAGAAAATAACCTACGATTTTCAGCATTCTCAAAGCTGTAACCACTCTCAGATGATGCAGCAGCGCTACCCCCGAGGACTGAAGAAACTTATGAGGGAGCAAAGAGTTACCAATACCCTCAGCTGATTTTATTTAACAGTGATGGCCAACCTCAAGTGCAAACTAAGGAAGATAATAAAACAGAGATTACTTAAGAGACAAGATATTCTGTTGCGGTAAATGTCTCAGACAATTCAATGCTATTTAGATACCAACATGAACCAGAGCGCGTATCAAACTAAAAAAGAATCAATTGAATAAGGAAATGGAAGAGATTGATTCACTTTACATAGCTATCCTAATGGAAACGGAAGAAGATGAACGGACATCAGATTACTTTTCCAAAGCTGAATGCTTAAGGATAAGTTGGACTTCGTGATAGTGCGACTAGACAAAAGCCAGTCCGAATCAACAACCCCAGTTGGAATAACAAAATCAATGCTGCCCATAGTCGAACTCCCAATATATCATGGAGAATGGATTGGAGCTTGCTGCAGTCAAGAATTAATAATCCTAGACGCAGGCAAATATTTCAATTCACTGCTATCACTACCAAAAATACAAGTTGCAACTTCTGGAGCATTACGAAATCTACATAGCACCACAATAGAATTCAGTTCAGGAAGATGACAACATTAAGCAAGATAAGGTTAGTAAACACCCCCGGTCTTTGTAAAGGTTATCTAACTAGACACTATAAATGTGAGAGAAAATCAAAGCTATGTGTTATGTGCAACGTGTTGCATCACAAATCAGTGCATTGCAATAATGCAGCTGTATTAAGCCAGAATGCAGCAATAATGTCAGCTCCAACTGGAAAGAAATTAGGCTTCTAATTTAGTTCATAACGGAACACCAGACTATGAGCCACATAACGTTAGCAGCACCATTAACCGGAAGATATTATTAACCCCAACACAGAAACATCGAGTAGTTTTTTCTGCAGATGTCGAATAAAGGAATCGACAAATTAAAATGAAGGATAGACATGATTCCATATCAAAGCATTAAAGACAGCTCTAAAATCGGCCTCTATAAGAATACCTACAAAAAACCACTCCAGAAGCCAGCCACATCCTTAAAAACGACTTCTATGTAAATGTGCTAACCGGTGCCGACACAGTAGAAGAGTCAACATCTACAGACACAACTAATCCATTTACTGCACAAAGGCGAAATGGAGCTCGGAAAGAGGGCTAGTAACTATTCAGATATCCTAAAAAGAATCTCGGAAGCCAAGAGATTGATTGGTTGACAGTAAAATTGATTGACAGTAAAAACCTTAGGACTCAGTTCAAACCATTTGGAGATCATTTTTAATTTCACGTGTACATGCCGCCAAACTAACAGGCAATTTCTGTCCGAAATGAAAAAGAATCTTTGATCCACTAAGGTGGCTAACACCCCTCCAAGTTAACTGAAAAATCAAGTACCAGAGTTTATGGAGCCTGTACTTAGACTAGAATATATGATTTTTTACCATCCGTGTTTTCAGATAGTTGGGATCGAGTCAAAACAGAACTAAGAGCCACTCAGCTTGTGCAAATTCCACGATACATCCAATATTACAAAGACGATTACAGATTCGAGCCTTTTGGGTTTACTCACGGAAAGTGGTTGTTCGGCTCCTAACAGCGAAATCAAAGGTTGTGCCTACCAAGACGAAGCTGATAATCCCAAAGTTAGGATTTTCCAGGAACTGGAAAATATTTAGTGCACATCGAGTAGCTGAGATCCAAGCCAACACTAATATGGACCTATAGAAGCACATCCGAACCGAAGATACTCTAGCAGATTTTGTTGAGCTCGAACTGTCGGAGGAAAAGAAAACAATTGTCATAAGTCACCTCTAAAGGGAAAAATAAATAAATTTATTTATTTATCTGCCTTTGGACGCTGCCCCTTACAGTTTATGTATTTTGCTAGAATGTTTTATTTAAGCGACATTCTTTCGCAATGCGTTTACCGGTGCATCTGATACATCTATATATACCAAATCTAAACTGTCCCATTTCTCGAATTTTACGTTGCACTACTGGAAATTTCTGTTGTCAAAATTGTGTACTAAAATTTCAATTACATTTTTTTAGTACTCTTTTACACAAACATATTCAAATAGTATTATTTATTTCAATAGTTAAATGGAACTATTCATAGTTTTTTAATTATTCATATAGGTTTCAATCACAAAAATTTTATAATTATATAAAAAAAATAAATTTGTAAATAGTAATCCTACTAGAATATTCCACTTCTAAAATCTAAACTAGAGAATCCGACATATTGTAATATAGTTCATAAAATTTCCGCGTCATAAAATTCTGACATAGTAGTTGTCGAAGTTTCATCATACACGTGAGAAAAAAATCAAAAAGCTAAAGAAAATTTCGAATAAAATTAAAAATTAAATTGATAATAGACTGTGTTATTTATTTTCTACTTAAACGAAACTAACAAATTGCATTATAATAAATTTTCTATAAAGTGTTAAATAAAAAATATCATCATGTTATCGGCCGGTCGTTTTATCTCGAAATTGGCCATTGAATCAAATGGAATCAATGCTAAACGAGGATTTTCAACAATTATAAGAAATGTATGTTCAGTTTTATGTTTTTTTTGTTTTGAATGTAAAAATGGATGAAAATAGTTATCGATGTAAAATGTACTAATCGATCATCTACAAAATTTTCCTAACCTCAAATATCTTATCTAGAAGCAACAAAAATGTTGAATTCAAAGGTTAATTTAACTATAAAATGTGTTGTTACTATTCCAGAATGCATCTCCAGTATTATCTGCACAACGTTATGGTGGAATTCATCAAAGATTTAAGTAAGTAACTCCCCAAAGTGTCTCATTAAAATGATTATGTAATAAAGTTAGCCGATTGATGGAGAAATCATATTTTATGTAATATGTGACTTAAATATAATCTACTTAGTTTTTAAACATAATCGATAGATTACAATTAGCTATGTGCGTTTTCTCATGAAAATATGCCGGTTAATTTATTACATCATATCTTATATATATTTAGATCCGAAGGTGTTAAAGGTGCCGTGATAGGTATCGATTTGGGTACAACAAATTCGTGTGTTGCTGTGATGGAGGGCAAAACTGCTCGTGTCATTGAAAATTCAGAAGGAGCCCGTACAACACCCTCACATGTTGCATTTTCCAAAGATGGTGAACGTTTGGTTGGTATGCCAGCTAAACGTCAAGCTGTCACAAATTCCGCTAATACATTCTATGCCACAAAACGTTTAATTGGCCGTCGTTTCGATGATGCTGAAGTAAAAAAAGATATGAAAACATTATCGTATAAAATTGTAAAAGCCTCAAATGGTGATGCATGGGTCCAGGCTCAAGATGGAAAGGTATATTCACCAAGTCAAATTGGAGCTTTTATATTGATCAAAATGAAGGAAACAGCTGAAGCTTATTTAAATACACCGGTCAAAAATGCTGTTGTTACCGTGCCTGCTTACTTTAATGACTCGCAGAGACAAGCCACTAAAGATGCTGGTCAAATTTCGGGATTAAATGTTCTACGAGTTATTAATGAACCCACGGCAGCTGCTTTAGCCTATGGTATGGACAAGACTGAAGATAAAATGTAAGTTGTATAAGTTTTTAGATAGTTTTTGTGTATACTCAATTTATTTTATTCTAGCATTGCCGTATACGATTTGGGTGGTGGTACTTTTGATATTTCAATACTCGAAATCCAAAAAGGTGTATTTGAAGTAAAGTCAACAAATGGTGACACACTTTTGGGAGGTGAAGATTTCGATAATGTACTTGTCAATTTTCTTGTCGACGAATTCAAAAAAGATCAAGGAATCGATATCACAAAGGATCCCATGGCAATGCAACGATTAAAAGAGGCAGCTGAAAAGGCTAAAATCGAATTGTCATCATCTTTACAAACCGATATTAATTTACCCTATTTGACAATGGATCAATCGGGACCAAAACACATGAATTTGAAAATGTCACGATCAAAATTAGAATCGCTCGTCGGTGATTTAATCAAACGAACAATTGCACCATGTCAAAAAGCTATTCAAGATGCTGAATGCGCCAAATCTGATATCGGTGAAGTATTATTAGTTGGTGGTATGACTCGTATGCCAAAGGTACAACAAACTGTACAAGACCTATTCGGACGTCAACCATCGCGTGCTGTTAATCCTGATGAAGCTGTTGCAGTCGGTGCTGCAATTCAAGGTGGAGTCTTAGCTGGTGATGTAACAGACGTACTCTTGCTCGATGTTACACCCCTCTCGTTGGGTATCGAAACATTAGGTGGTGTATTCACACGTTTGATTACACGTAACACAACAATACCAACAAAGAAATCTCAAGTGTTCTCGACGGCAGCTGATGGTCAAACTCAAGTAGAAATTAAAGTACATCAAGGTGAACGAGAAATGGCTACAGATAATAAAAAATTAGGTTCATTCACATTAGTTGGAATTCCACCAGCACCGCGAGGTGTACCACAAATTGAAGTCGTATTTGATATTGATGCTAACGGTATTGTGCATGTGTCGGCCAAAGACAAGGGAACAGGAAAAGAACAACAAAGTAGGGATTTATTTAATTTTTTTGTAAATATTCCCTATATGCCTATAATTTTCTTGTATTTTAGTTGTAATTCAATCGTCCGGTGGTTTAAGCAAAGATGAAATCGAAAACATGATCAAGAATGCCGAACAATACGCACAAACAGATAAATTGAAAAGAGATCGTGTTGAAGCCATTAATCAAGCTGAAGGTATTGTACACGACACAGAGAGTAAAATGGAAGAATTCAAAGCACAACTACCAAAAGAAGAAGTAAGACGATAAACTAAATTGTTGATATAAATTACTAACCCTTTTTGTTTTTATTTCGTCAGTGTGATAAACTACGCGAAGACATTACAAAAGTTAAAGAATTATTAGCAAATAAGGAATCAGCTGATCCAGAAGAGATCCGTAAAACTGTAGGAACATTACAACAAGCATCATTAAAATTATTCGAAATGGCATACAAAAAAATGGCATCGGAACGTGAAAGCAGTGGAAGTAGCAGCAGCAGTAGTGATTCAAGTTCAAAAACAGAAGAACCACCAAAAGATAAAAAAGAAGAAAAAAATTAAACACAATATATTATTACGAAATAGTTAATAAATTATATATATATAATTAAAAACAATTAATTTTAAATTCCATTTATTTTGTTTGGTTTTTTATACAAAAAAAAATTTTTTTTTTCGTTTTAAGTCGACATAAAAAGTTTCCTACTTTTACTAAAATGGAGGCAAATGAAAGAGATCTAATATCGAATTATTAAATTATATTATTAGAAATTTAGATTGTCTTTAGAATTTAAATTAGTAGTTTATAGTTTTATTTTTTTAAGCTACCACACTAAAACCAAAATTTGCATATTAGAAAAAGGTAATCTGAATTTTGTGTGTCCAAAATCAATACCCCTCACAAATATATGATAAGAATTATAATTATTTTCATTATATTTTATTAAAGAGTTATTATAATAATAATTAATTAAATAAAACATTACGATTAATTTGTATTTGCTTTGCTTTTTTTTAATTTTTAATTGAAATTCCTACACAGCTGTGATTTTCCATTTGGCATTGGAATTTTCATTTCATATGACCTAGATAAATATGTACCATAATTAGATTTATTTATATATACGTCGCAATTAGGTTCAGGTGATAAGCGACTGTGCTGCCATCAAACCATGCCGTTCATGTCAAATATTTTTAGTGCATTGTGGTCGGGAAGGTTTTCCTATGCCTTGTCAAAGACTTAATGAGGATGTTATTCTTGAAATACCACCATAGCGACCTTGGCTGGTCGAAGGAGGCTCTTAAAAAAAGTGTTTGGTGGGCTGATAACTGACATCCTTAAAAAAATATCAACAAAAGTTAAAATGGATACGGCCAAAATTTAATCACATATTCACGTTTAGGGACACGCATTATAGGATTGGAATATGCAGGCGTGTATTATGGTAGGAGTATTTTGTAGAACTAGCTTTTTGCCATTGCAGTATAACGACGGTGGATGTTTTCATTATTTTTTAAATATTCAGATGTGCAAAGAAAAGCTTAATTTCGATCTGATGAGGAGTCGTAATAATTTGTTAAAAATTAATTGTCATCTCATCATTCCATGGCGACCGAGTGCTATGTGTAAATATATGCTAATTATATGAATGTGCACGAAATATCTGAATAATTTTAATTGTGTGTGTAGCCATGGACGCTTCAACATTTTGCCTCCCGTGGCATTACCGGATCACAAGCCATTATAATGCAATCTGTCATGCGAGACGCCTTATTAGATTCAGCACCGCTAGCGTTTTCTTGAAAGGGTAACTTAGAGACCTCAACAGCTGCGTGATTTGAGAAATCTACTGCCCAAGTTTTTCTATCTAATTTTCTGTATTGGTTGCTTACAGTAACAATGTCTGCGTTCAAATCACGTACTGTTTGCAGTAGCAGGCGGTCTTGTGCAGCTTCACAGTAATTAAGATTTAGTTGGATCGACTTCATCTTTTCCGTTTCATTTGCAGCGCCTTTTTATATATCATACACTTCAAACTACCAGTGGAATGTATGTTCTGTCCAATAGCTTTATCACTGCAAAGAATGCATTTCGGATCAAGGCTGCAGTCCTTTGCAATATGACCCTCTTCCCCACACTTCCTATACAGCTTTTAGATCTACCTTTCAAACGCCTACATGGCTGAGCTTGTTGACCATTTTCTAGGTAGGCTTTGAAAATTACCGTCCTTTTTAAGAATTAAAACAACACAAAAAAAATAATGAAACGGTTAATTTGTTAAAGAACCGCGGTCATGTCGGTATTTTAGTTATCGATTGCCCGTCAAGCCATATTGTGTGATTACAAAGATGAGTTATCATCTTTGATAACTATAGAACGATAAAAGAATTAGCGGAACCGATCCGGTGACGATGGAGCGGCCCCTTCTGGACCTTGCATGATCCACGAGGCTGAAAGTTTTCGTTATTTTAATCGGTTGCTTGATATTGTTCGTGGTTCTTTATAAAGCATGGCTTTAATCGGTTAATTGAAATCGTTGACTCGTTGCCCCAGTGATCGATTGATCACTGGGAATGTTCCCTCGTATGGAGGTTGTAACGACTGTCGGACTGCATCTGTTCGTACTAACAAATATTTGGCTGTTGTCAGTTTATTAAGACAACAATTTTTTCTTGAAATTTTCGTATCGCCGAATCGATTTTATGCCGGTAAATTGACCACGTAATTGTGTGATAAATTCGCACTGTGGTTTGTTCGTACCGGTTTTTGGTTCAGGCAGGAATTTTTTCGTTGTTGTGATCTCCTGGGGTCTGTTTGACGTATATTGATGTGAGATAACATCTAAGAACATTGTTGCCTTGGTGATGCCTTTTCGAGGTTCTGGAATTCCCAGGTCTCGACGAAATTCATTAAATGTTTTATAGCCGAGTAGGCGGCTAATAGTAGTTTTTTTTCGTATGTGCTGTAACGTGTTTTGGTATCGCTTAGGTTTTACGAATGGAAGACAAGAGGAACCGCGGTATTTGACGCGACGACGTGAATCACGTATTTAGCATTTGAAACGGGATATGTCAGTTGGATTCATCGGTTCAACCTATCGGTGTTTTATTCTTCTTTCTCCGTCCTTTAATGAAATCGTATAGAATAACCTGGTCGAAGCATCGTAAAAAATTTTGAATTGTTTCTTCCACTTGTTGTTTGTTGGGTGACATGCCGTCTGGATTTAATGTGAAATTCGAGGAAGAATATTTTGTCGTTGGCGATTCCACATTTGTTTTGGTTGATTAACAACCCCACGTCCTTTAGCTGTTGAAAAGTTATACCGTAGATGGTTTAAGTGTTTCTCTATGTTAGATAAGAAACATAAACACCAAGCGCGACGGTTGAGTCACTTACCGAACATTTTTTAACCTCGAGATCAGGAATTTAATGAAAATTCCTGATCTCGTTTATGAAATAAAAGGACAGCGAATGCGCTGGCTCGGTCACGTTCCGCGAGACGATCTGCGAGAGCCACCATTTGGTAGGCGCAGAGGTTGCTGTCGGCGACGATGACTCCTCGGGGTTCTCTATGGAATGTCTTCTTCCGGTTGTCTAGAACAATACGAAGAACAAGCTCGGGATCGAATCCGATAGAGCTAGAATGTTGAAGCGGTACGGGCCAGCCATGGCCTGTAAAAACCGATTATTATTATTTTTCCACAGTAAAATGTATGTTGTCTTAATTTTTGCGCATTAGTTGTGCAAGAAGAAGGGAACCACATACTTCTAGGCGGACTAATGTCGATGTTTGTATTGGAGCCACTCTGAATTTACTAATACACCAAATATTAGACATTCGGTATGGAGGTGCATAGGTAAAGCTTGAATCGCCTTTTAATATCCACAATTTTTGAATGAATAGTTTTCGAAGGGCAACCTTTTGTATCGGAGACAAAAGGTTAATTGGATCGAAGATGCGTGCTACTTCCGAAAGCACAGTTGTTTTGTTATGCGTCCGTCTGTAGAAATTTGGATGTTAAATTTGAAAACATCCTTCTCAGGTTTCCATAGTAAGGTTTGGACGAAGGAACTGAGTCATTCAGTACCTTTTTACATTCTGACTCTGGAATGTTGAATGTCATATAGTACCGCGAATACGTTTTAGCACCATTTCTGAAGAGTCATGGCGCCTGAATGAAGAATTGCTGCTATTTCTTATCTCATTTGTATGGCCTGTGCAATTGAATTTGCGCCAGTCAACCATCGTCGGCATAAAAGTCATTTTGTATGAAAGGGCTGGCTGCTGGAGCACGAGTTTTTAAAGCCAGTTGATGTAGAGAACTTGCCTGTAAAATTTGAAAATATAACCACTGGTCGCGTAGGCGTGAGACCTGAAACGACAAAAAATCAAGCCATTTGATGGTTTTGCCGACGCAAAATTAGTTTTTTCATAGAAAATTAAGCGCAATTTGGTGGTAGAACTGTCGGGCTTTAGCACACAGTGACGCGTCAATTTTTTTTATGACATCATAAGAAGTAATAGTTGAGGCAGGTGTGTAGTCAATCCGTTTTGACTTTGTATCAACATCAAATTTCGAGACGATTAGGTATACTAAAAATCCGTCGCAATTCTCTAGTACGGGACTCTGAAGATAAAGACCGAATATGTGAATTAAAATGATTACCAAGTCCATTAACCGTTTAGGGAATGCCTTGTCCAAAGAGTTAAATGTAAAAAGAGCCTTCATATGCTCTTCAGAGATTAGTTCCGAGTTTTCAAATTGATCAAAACCCAATTGTCGCGCCACTGTATAATTTTCACCAACAAAATCCAAATTTTTTATAATTGTTTTGGCTGTCGTAGACCACAAGTTACTGGAACCTACTTATGTCAGCCAAATATTGTTTGAACTAGACCAACAAACGAATTTATAAATTCCGTCCATTTCAGTAAATCACCAGAAAAGATTAATTAATTCACGCATATTGAGATCAAAAGAAATATTTTTTATGTGTACCGTGTACCAGATATATTAACCACCATGAATTAAAGGGTTAACACACGAAAAGTCTTTAAGGCCTTTAAAACTAACATCGGGCACCACGTTTTAATTTACCAAAAAAAAATAACGTTTAAATTACTTTTGTGTTGGTACCAATGTGACATCGTGAAAATTTCCCTGCTGTCAAACACACGAAAAAGGAGCATATTTTTATTTTCACATAAAAAAAAAGATTTTTTTTCAATTTCATTTTCAAATCAGTTGATATTGGATTTTCTATACGTATTTTAGACGAAATCGACTCCAATGAAATGAAATAATATTTAACAAGTGAGTATTATTGCATAATAAATAAATTACGACTAATTATATGGATAAAAAAATATTGTGCATGTTTGTTTCTCGAAACAATTGAATTCGCGTCATTTTTGTTTTATAAAATCTTTTTTCTTCTCTTATCTCTTCCACGATATCGTATTTGACATCAAAAACCAAAAAAAAAAATATAATAAAAATGAAAACTTCAATTGATACCAAATAAATACATAATAATTATGTACATAAATCGAAAGGCGAAATAACTCCATGTTTATAAGCGTATTACAAAAGCCTGCAATCAGAACCTGGAGAAAATTATCCGATATCGTTTATAATTTTATGTGGAGTAGTCTATACACACATTTCGCAAAACCAATTGAAGATATGCCACGAACAACTTCGAAAAGTCGTCGGCGACGTCGTTCACATTCAAGATCATCACGGTCAAATCACAGCAGTTATAGGGAGCAACAGCAACAACAACATAAGCGTAGGAAAATTGTTAATAGTACATCGAGTTATGATAGTACATCGAAACAGCGTCGATACAATAATGAGAGTACAGCCACGACAAAAATAAAAACGAGCTTTCGCCGTAGTTGCTCATCGTCAGATGAGGAGAGAAAACATAAGCGACGTCGTGAAAGTGATACGCGCCGTAGAAGGTATCGATCGCGTGATCGTAAGGATAAAGATAAAGAAACCAAACCAATAAAATCACCAGAACGAGGTGGTAGTAAAATTCAAGATGATGAGGAGGGACATTTAATTTATCACAATGGTGACATACTTAAAAAACGTTATAAAATTCTATCGACACTAGGTGAGGGCACATTTGGTCGGGTTGTTAAAGTTAAAGATTTAGAAAATGATTTTTGTATGGCATTGAAAATTATAAAAAATGTGGAAAAATATCGTGAAGCGGCTAAATTGGAAATCGAAGCGCTCGAAAAAATTAACGGAAAGGATCCCAATTGTAAATATTTGTGTGTCCGAATGCTTGATTGGTTCGATTATTATGGACATATGTGTATCGCATTTGAAATGTTAGGTCTAAGCGTTTTTGATTTTTTAAAAGAAAATAATTATGAGCCATATTCGTTGGAGCATGTCCGACATATTGCGTATCAGCTATGTTTTGCCGTTAAATTTTTACACGACAATCGATTAACTCATACCGATCTTAAACCAGAAAATGTTTTATTTGTACACTCCGAGTATACAACGTCGTACACACCGAAAAAATATAGAAGTGTCGTTTATCAAATTCGTCGCATCATAAGCACGGATATTAGACTAATCGATTTTGGTAGTGCAACATTTGATCACGAACATCATAGTACAATTGTGTCGACGCGACATTATCGGGCACCTGAAGTTATATTAGAATTGGGATGGGCACAACCATGCGACGTATGGTCAATCGGTTGTATTATGTTTGAACTATATCTTGGAATGACCCTATTCCAAACACACGATAATTTAGAACATTTAGCCATGATGGAACGTATTCTTGGACCAATACCATATCGTATGGCACGTAAAACAAAAACAAAATATTTCTATCATGAAAAGCTAAAATCGAATGGTGGTCGATATGTTCGGGCTAATTGTAAACCATTGGCTCGGTATATGACATCCGATTCACAGGATCATGTTTTACTATTTGATTTGATTAAAAAAATGTTAATCTATGATCCCGATGATCGGATCACATTGCATGAAGCATTAAAACATCCGTTCTTCGATAAAATCCCACCAAATCAGCGATTATTTAGCGAACCAACGGTCCCATCAAGTAGTAGTAGCAACAATAATAATAATAGTAATTCGCGTGATTTATCGCATAGTTTATCGAGATGAGACAAATTACGATTTGGTTATGATGAATGAAATTTAAATAAAAATTTAGTAATTAAATTATTGGTGGGGTGTGGTGATGTTATAAAAAATATTAATTTGCTTCTATAAAATTAAGTTAGGTAAAGTTTTACATAAAATAAAAAAAGTAGTTAAGCTTGAGTTTGGTTCGTGTCGCACGATTTAATAACGTATACTTGTTCATACGCTGCTCATTACATTTCACAATTAACTGTCGTCAGATATGATCGAACAAACTTTTCTTTTGTTTTTTATATTGCACGGTTGTGTTTTAAGAATTCGAAGCTAATCTTGGTTAAAACCACCCCCGTTCAAAATTACTATAACCAAATCGTAATCTGAGAACTTATTATTATTATTATTATTTTTTTTTTGATTGATAAACGTTAAAATAATTGTTTTTCTTCCGGAAAAGTTTTAACGGAAAACAATTCTTTTTAGTAAATTTAAATTAAATATAATGTTAAGTCAATATATATATATATATGTATATATTTATATATATATATATATATATATATATATATATATATATATATATATATATATATATATATATATATATATATATAAATATATATATATATATATATATATATATATATATATATATATATATATATATATATATATATATATATATATATATATATATATATAAATATATATATATATATATATATATATATATATATATATATATATATATATATATATTTATAAAAGATTAAAATTAATTTTAAAATTATCGATGATTGGTAGTGAAAATTGAGATATATTTTTATCACCTTAAAGGAAATAGTAATTTGCAAAGGAAATATGTATATATAGATAATTATATACTATTTTCTTCTTAAATAGATTTTTTGAAAATGTGTATAATTTTAAGTTTTTAATTTTTTTTTTTGTTTTCCTTAGTTTTTAACCAATTAAAATAATAAACATGTTATCTAAAAATAATAAATTACAACAAAAAAAATTAATATTATTTCAAACTTTCAGATATCAATTAATTAATAATTAAAATGAAAAAAAAAAGATTATGATTATTAAAAATGAAAATTAAAAAAGGTTCAAATTTTCTAAACCATTTTTAATTTTCATTTATTTTACTATATAAAAAAAACTTATGCATATAAAATTAATAATAATTACAGCAAAAAAAAAAGTAAATAGTTATATAAATTAAAGGAAACCTCCTAAGTATATATTTAATTTAAAATGAATTTTCATCGGTTTTTCTTACACAAACACAGACACACACATTTACTAGACTCTCAAAAATAAATGTACGAAAATAATTATTTTTGAAAATTTAAATTTAAACAAAAAAAAAAAAAAAATTGTAATGTCATTTAATTTTTAATTGTAAAAAAGAAAATGTTATTAAGAACAGCAAAAAAAATTATTAATTTTTAATTTTCTCTTTCAGCGAGGGGATTAATTTATTTAAAGAAAATGTTTAAAATAATAATCCAGATGTCCAGATAAAAAAAAAGTATTGAATTATTTAAGAATTTTATGTTTTATATTTAATTCTATAATAATTCTTTTGAATAATTTATTTTATATAAATTAAAATAATTATAATTTAAATTTTAAATAAAAATGGCATATAATTGTCATTTTTATTTTTAAAAAAACGCGAAAAAAAATTAATTAAAAATTAGTGGTGATATAATATTATAATATATAAATTAATGTAAATAATTCTGGGTAAGTATATTACAGGAGGACACCAGCCGGAGGACGTGCCACAACGCTATCAAGAACTCAATAAAACATTGAAGGTAAAATTTTATGTTATATCATTTAGCTGAAAAGATTTTTTCATTAAATTAATTCTTTACATTTTGTGATTAAAATTCTGTGATAATGTAGTTAGATTAATAATGGCTAGCTAATTTATTAATTTTTTAATAAATAATTAAAAAGTTTAAAGTTTCAGTGGAAATATCTAAAGCAGTAGCAATTGTGGCACATCAACCTTTTCAAACTGGCTGGGAAAATTTATTGGTAAGTACGATAAAATATTTTAATTTTAAAGCAATACTTAAACTATTTAATAACTTGGGGTTTATCTGAAAATTTTTATTTAAGATTGTGGCGTATCTTTGCAATTTTTGCATATATATTATTGTAAAGTAAATTCAATTAGCTACAAAAAATGGTAACATCACAAATAATTTTGAAGTATCTGATAAAATAACGCGGCGACTTCAGGCAGCATATCCAAATTTATTAAGAAGAGTGGTAAACAAATTACATAATTAATGCAGCCATTAACAAGACCCATTTGTGTGTAAATTCGATTTTCCATCTAATGACAACCTAATCAAATATTTTAAATTTTTTAAGCTTTAGATAATTAACTTGCTTTTTAACCTTAGGATCGTGTAATATGGATGTGGTATTGGGCTTCGCTAGCGTGTTTCAACATTGAGTAGAAAACATTAGTGCTTTTCAATCGACTAACGCAAGTACTTATAAGTACTTTGGTGTGTGTCTTTGCTAAATTTGAATTATTCGTATCTGCTCTTACTCTTTTGCATGAGCAGTTACGAGTAGTTAACATTTAGCAAAGATACACACCTAACTACTTGCGATGATCGATTGGAAAGCAACTATTATTGTGTTGTACGTTTAGTTTCGTAAATTTCGTGATAGTTTATGGATAAGAGAGAAAAAACGCATTCAGCCTATATTTTCGTATGTGGAGCTGTATATTCCTTTTTTTTAAGTATATTTGTATGTTTAATTAAGGCAAATTAATCCACCCATTCGGCTTCAGAGAAGTTAAGTGCTTGGAAATTAAGCATGTATCATTTTAAAGAGATGTGATGTTGCTGGAAAGATTCGATATTTACGTTTCGATTATTCAAAAACTCGTGCCAAGCCAATATACCTAAAAAAGGTCGTATTTTGCTTTTTGAATGGCCTTCTAATATTGACTGTCTATTTCACCTTCGAGGATCAAACGAGCGGACTATAAATTAAGCAATTGATGCACGACTAGATCTAGGAAATTTAACCTGTGGTCGAAACTTTACGCGTTTACTGTAAATCCGCAATGCGAGATTAACAAACCTACCTTAGGTTAATTAAACACATTAACCGTTACTATTTTCGATCTCAAGATCAATGCAGTACTTCTGTCACTGATCACACGCTGATACAACATTTCCAACTCCATTTGTAATCGCACATGTGCATCGAAAAACTTGTATTTTGACCTTTCCTGATCGTTTCAAAATCGGTTTCAAACAATAAGGAACCAAAGAGGTAAATCGCGCTGAGTGGATTAAGCCTACATTGTAAATTTCGTTTTCATTTCAAGACCTTACGTGTTAAACACGGCTTATTATTTTGTATAGTGTAACTTATTTCAAACATGGCACTCCCAAGCTACCTTAATAGTGAACTTTTTTTTTATAAACTTTAGTTGAGATTTTAATTTAGAATTAGTGACACATTTATTAGATTTGTTTTAAGACTTTCATGTCAAAATATTAAAACTATTGACTATATGTAGGTGTTGGGCCTGGGAGTGATCATGACAAAAAATGTAATTATTCTGTTTTAAAAAAAATGTACAAATATGATCAATAAACTTAATGACTGATAAATTTTGATTTTTTAAATTATCATAGATCCATCAACCATTTTATATGAATAGGGTTTTTTCGGAGTTCCTATTAGCACAACCAAACGTATTTTTCTCCATCATCTTAACGATACCGCAAAGATGACGAGTGACGACATGTACCGCAGAAACCACTATAGTGAAATGTAAGCTCCAACAACGTACTTGGAATAAGCAGTGTTGAGAATATATGTGACCCAAAGTATTTTGATGGATTTTGTTAGTCGCAGATTTGCAATAAACAATAACCAATTTGAAAACATCTGAGTTTTAATTAATTTTCCCATTTAGAGTGTAATCGAACTGTAAGTTTGTCTTTCCGAAGCTAGTTGATACTAAAAGGATCCTATTAGTTCCACTAAATTATTATTTTATTTCAGGGTCACGTTTGCAAAATTGAATATGTCTTAAATAGAACAATTTGAATTCTTCCAAACTCAGTGGGACCTTTGCTCAAGTATATTTACAAGGGCTGTTTTCTTGTTATTACCCATGTTAGCAGTTCAGGTGGGGATTATTTTCGCTGGTGACTTTGGGTCTTGTTGGTTAATCAAAAAATTTTCAGTCGTAGGTACCTTGCTGATGTAGTATTACTAATAGTTTGTGACGTCCTAGACATCCTTTTACAAGACATTTCTAGATTGAATCAGTGTACTGGAACAATATCTTGGTCCACGTGGTTAAATAAAAACAAGTTGATTTTGCAAAATTTACAAAACTGATAAAGCAAGTGCGAAATACCATGAAACTTGTCGATATTAAACGTACGCTTGATCTAATTCAAAACTTTCGTGGCAAACAGAATTTAACAAATTCAAAAGATACTACCAGCAACTGTAATGAAATATCATGTGGAAATAGTAGCAATGTACTATGGGCAATAATAAATGTCTTATTTTAAACCTCATCACATGGTGTCGGAAGTTTGTGAAAACAAAAGAATAAAATATAAGTAATTGGAATTAATAATAACGATACATAACAAACAGAAAATCTTAAAATAATCTAAAATAAAGGTGTGGAAACAAAAATCAGATGATAAATAAAATCATTAATACTTAAGAATTATAAAACGTGTTCAAAAAAAAAAAATATGAATCTTATCACTGGATCAAAACTGTAAATAGTGACAGTGGAAGGACTAAAGCCGCCAAAGCCATTAATCATCAACAATAACATCGCAAATTAATCGAAAAATTGGTTGAAAAATTCAATTTTTACGCAGTAGCATCAGGATTAGATAAGAAAGGGGAAAATATTAAAGTTGGGACATTAATGACCTGTATCGATGTTGAAGCAAACAAGATAGCCGACACATTAGACATCGAAGATGGCGATACAATTGACAAGATAACCAAAAAATTCACCGAATTTTTCACCTCCACATAAACTATTCATATAAAGGTTCTTGCTCAATAATTTAAAACAGGAAAAGATGAAAGATTCGATGAATTTTTAATGAGATGCAAAACATTTAAATAAATGTAATTTGAAAACATAACTCTTGATGACATACTCAAAAACCGCATTTTATTGGTCACTGGAATAAGAATAAGAATGAAAAATTTCCTCTCCTTCCAATATAAAACCATCAAAAAGTTGGAATGAAACTATTCCAAACGGAATGAATTGCATGCAATTGCTGTTGTAAAATTACCCATAAAATATGGCTAAAGATAAAATAATAATGTTAATACGAAAAACGTTGCAATCGTTGAAAGACGAATCAATACACGTAGTTAAAAATGTCTGATATAGCATAGAGAAATCTAACACATTTTCTTGTAATAGATGTAAAAAAAGGCATGGCCTTAAAAGTTGTCCAGCTTTTGGAAAAGTGTGCGAGTTGTGCAAGAAAAAGGAAATCGAAATTAAAATCGATTAAATTGAAATAAACATAATAATGAGGAACGCAAAAAAGGTAAAAAAATAAGTTGTCTGACAGAGGAAAATGATCCCGAGTCGGAAGATTTCAGTCTCATGGTGCGTTCGGTTAATAATGATCCGGACGACGGTTGGTATGATAACATAACTATAAATAAAGTAACAATTAAGTATAAAATAGACACGTGAGCCATGTGCAATGTTTTAAATAAGGCACTAATAGAGGAACTTGGGTCAGAAATAGACCAACACCAGAAAATTCGAAGCATTTAGAGGAAGCCTGATTCAAGTTATAGGTGAAACTAAAGCCAGCTGTACGATTAGAGACAAAAGTCAAATAGTCAAGATCAATAAAGATGAAGGAATCCCAATAAGTGGCCTTAAGAGAAGACGTTTAAAAGTCTCTAGACAAAATGGTTGATTGAGGAATTATAAAGAAAATTTCAGAACCTGTGGAAAATTAAAAATATGTATCGATCTTTCTAACTTAAACAAAAACTTACTTAGGTGTCATTACACATTAAAAACAATTGACGAATTAGTCACAAATATAAAAGGATCAAAATACTTCACTTTGCTTGACTGCTTTAAAGGATTATGGCAAATAAGGTAAAATGCCTGTTTAACGTAACCCCAATAAAATTCTTAAGGCATCAAATTTCCGAGAAGGATCTGAAAATCGATGAGGATAAAGTAACAGTCATAACGAAGATTAAGACCGCGACAGACGTAAAACAAGTACAAAGACTATTGGCATAGTTAAATATGTAACAAAATTTATTGCACAATGCTCAGAGGTAACAGCACCAATCAGAGAACTCCTGAAGAAAAACACAGAGTTTCAGTGGGATTTCGATCAACAAAGAGCGTTTGATAAAATAAAAACATTATTAAAAAATACGCCGGTGTTAAAATTATACGACACTAACAAAATATGAAACTATCGGTATTGGGAGCGGTTCTCCTTTAGGATGAACAATTAATCGCCCTCAAATCGCATTAATCGCGTCAAAATCTAAGCAAGGCTGAAATGGGGTATCCGCAAATCAAAAAAGAAGCCACAGCAATTCGATTCGGGTGCAAACAATTCCATACTTATATTTACATACGGAAAGGAATTAAAATTGGAAACGGACCACAAACCCCTCGAGACAATATTTAAAAAACCAATTGGGTAAGCACCACCGCGACTACAAAGAATATTGTTCGAAACTCAATTAAATCCCAAAGTAGTGTACAAAAAAGGTAAAGAGATACCGATACTAACCCTACTAATTAGAGACGTAGATAATCCACCATACGAAAATGTCGATGATCAAATCGAGATTCATATATTAATACCTATGACGTCAACCGCAGTTGGTTTAATGATATAGGACTATGACAAAGAATCAGACTATCAAACTTTGAAAACATTTATAAATAACAGTTGGCCGGAGGACGAACGATTAGTTCCATAAAGGATAAAACACATCGCAAACTTTAAGGACGAACTTTCAGTTTATGTGCTGTTGATATGTATGGCCCCAAACGCGATGATGGTGGAATTTACTGAGTTTTATTCAACCACGAGATCAGTAAGTCGGGTAAGTTCTGCGAGCCGATCCTAAACGAATGGTTTAGCGATCTCTGAGAGGAGAGCCGATATTTGGCAGGCGCATTGGTCGCAGTCGGCAGTGACGGCTCCTTGTTAAGAATAATTATCTAAATATGTATAATGCAACTACTCGTATAAACGAGGTTTAAATATAATAATTCAAATTAGGCAACACTAAAATATAAATGCAAAAATAAAATAAGGGAAAAAACACACTGGCATTAAAAACGTTGAGATTGTAAGACGTGTATAAGGTAAGTGATTAAAAATAAAATAAAAACTGAACTTGCGATACTTGTTTAATTTGATCGATTTACCTAACCTGAACACTCCTCGGGTTAGAGAACGACTTGTCTTCTTCGGGTTCTCTTATAACGCATGCTTTTTCATATAAAGGCTAGACCGAATGATATAATTAGAGGCGGTGTGGCTATTTTAGTTAAAAAAGCACCTAAAGTGCAATTAGGTTACATATGAAAATTTAAATCTGACGAGATTATAGGTTTTACCAGCAATACAAATAAGGGAGAGTAAGATCTCATTTTAGTTAATTTTCCCGACGCTATTTAGTCAGCAGAACAAATGGGCGTACTAGGCCTTAGAGAAATAATCTTCCAGCAAATATTACCAAATTGTTCCGTACAAAAATCCGGCAGGTACCCAATGATATATCTAAAAACTTAAATGCCAGGAGTACAAATTAGAATTTGTTTACTTGTTTACCGAAAAGCAAGCGTCCTGTGAGTACCCCTATAACTGTTCTTAACTCACCTCTGCGTAGAAATATTAGTATTCTGAAAGCCCAATGCTCCAAGTCCAGCATTGACCACACTTGTCTTGGTCTCTCACGCATATGAAGGTATTATTAGTTCAACTCTTCAATGCCAAGGCTTCTGATTTTAAAGCTTCAGTTTATGCGCCATAATAGGCCTTCCAACAACTACTCTCCGGTTTCAGTTGGATAATCGTTCATTGACTAGCAATTTAGTCTGCCTTTCTGTTTCCCTTGAAGTTTGACCAGCTCCGGTTGAGACCCCATCTATTACCAATAGGGTTCATGCATGAGAACATCGGTATAATATCTTTATTTGCACTTTCTGTTATGTTAGGCTTTCAGCTACGTTTGATGTTTAAGATTACGCTCAGAAATCTCTTTCTGTCAGTAAAGGCAAGTCTAGTGCTATTATATGAAGATGTCTAGGCAACTACCAGGGTTTTGTATTTCTTAGTTAAGAAATTAATGGGCTAATCTTCAGTTGATTCTTGCTGGCCTACTTTGTAATATTGTAATAGTTTGGAGTGCATTCTGCATTACCTTCTTAATTGTAAAAAGATATTTAGCAGAGACCGTGGTTGCAACATCATCGGCGTAGGCGAACAGTCCTTTAACTTTCTCTTAGAAAAAAGAAGACAGAACGAAGCATACTCCCGGGGTCTCCCATCACGCTTTTGGCATAAGCCCTACTTTGAACTTTCGGCCATTTTCTAGGAATATAGACCAGTTTAAAACATCCCTTAAAGATCATATCTAGCCATGAGAGGAGAATCCTCGAGTTGTTCTGGATTTCTGCTGGTATAATTTGATCCGGGCCAAGTGATTTTAAGATTTTAATGGCTTGAAAACTTTTATCGCCCACAGAATTTGATATTTATTTGATGTCTGCTATAGTGCACAACGAATGTGCTACTCTCTGCGTTCTAAATTCCACCGAGTCGTCGAAGAATCCTGTAAAGTAAGTTTCAAAGAAAAGTGTCAACGATTTCTCATTAGAACTGGTCTACTTTCATCTAAAATATTTGACAAATGTTAAATATTGAGTAAATCAGGGAAATGCCTCTTTCCAGTGTCGAGTACCGTATTGATGTTAGCACGGAGGTTTCTATCCTGATACCGAATGGCAATAGACCTTGGTCTGAAAGTATGATGCAGCCCAGAGACTACTTTAAAGAAGTTGCATGACCTGCGCTCATTGCTTAGTTGTTGTACTTTTAAGACTTCAGCCTTCCACCTCTTGAAAACACTCGACTAAAAACTAAAATAACGATTACCTAACGTTAAATCATTAAAACGTCAATATATATGTAATATGGAGCTATGGATATTCCAAGTTGCTAAAAAAGACTCTGAACATATTCCAAAAGTCACGGTTTTATGCTTGTAGGCTTACACGTTATTAGATGGGCAACTTCTCTATAAAATCATCTGATATTTCTGGTCTTTTGGCGCTACAAGTGTTTGCAGAAAACATTTTTTCGAGGTCTCCGGTAAACACTATTTAATGCTTGTGAAATCTGACGAGTATCTAAAACAGACTGTTTTGCACTATAGGACCAACAAGCAGGGTATTGTTCAAAAAATATACCCTCAACTTTGTGGTAGTACTTGAAGGTTTTGTAACTCCCTTATGTGGTAGAAAGCCCTGAATTAGCTCGTTCATAATGAATGCTTCCTCTATGTGCCCTATGGATTTGAACTCGGCCAGAAGGCTAAAATATTGATCATAAAAGCCTGGTGGTCGGACTCCTTTCCTCTGTATTGTCATTAATCACTGGAATGCCATTGTGTATTATTTCCCAAGATTTGGTGAATGGTAAATTTAACGTCTGCAATTCTTGTGTTAGTTTGTACAAAGTGACGTTCACATTCTGCTTCGTTTTGTGTATAGTGGCTTTGCACTGGTAGTTCTTATATTTCCCATAAACTCCGAAAGTACCAATCAATATTTGCTGCTACTTGAGGAGATGTCGATTCATAGAAACAATTGGCTGCGCGATCTTCGGGGTTTTCAGCGACAACCCATTTAAAAATCGTTTTGATACCTATTGGCTGATGGCTAGAAGCTGCGATCTTCTCATCGTTATTTGAAAAAAACTATCGGCTCCTATCAGAAGATCAACACCAGCGGGAACAATAAATTTAGGATCCGCAAGTTGCATATTTTTAAGAAGATGCCACTACTGCTCCAGGTCTACCTTTGAAGTTGGCAAGTAACTACAGGCAAAATATATGCATGTATACATTGAAACGCCTTAATCGGAGTAAGCTGATGATATTGTTACGGTGATATTACCTCTGGAGGTACCTGTACCGACGTACTCAATAATTAAAGGCGCATTATCCTTTGGTAATTATCATTTCTAGTCACATGATTCAGCTAAGAATTATGTTTCAGATCTAGAGTCCAAAAGAATGTGACAATTTACCAAATAGCTCATATTATTCTCCACCGAGTGCCTAGTCCATAACACCTTTGTTTCAGCATATATAGCTTGTCCTCTAGGGATTGAAATAGCCATGAATCTCTAGCCTCGGCCACTGCGCCTAACACCCACATTCTTCTTATCGCTTCATCGGCATCGTTCAACTTCAACTTCAAGTCATACATTTGCTTGATCTGAGAAGAACAACATATAGAAACTTTCTAGCAGTTCGTCTTTTGGTCGTACCACGCCTCTCCACGTAAAAAATATTTTTTGGTACTGAAATTAGTGTATGGGTGTTAAAGCACTATGTTCGTGAACTGTCGTATTGTTCAAGTCAGAAAACGACTGTCACTCTGTATAGTACCCGGAGAATGTTGGTATGTTAATATTCGAGAGTTTTCAATTTTTATGTAATTATTATTTCCCCCGGAAATTTTCCGACAAAGTCTTCGGGTGCAAAATACGCAGTTGGTAACTCCACCATTCAAGTTTTTTCGGCCTACAAAATCGATAAATGAAATTGATTTGCTTTGAATGTGATATGTGAGCTGCTTGATCTATGCTGACGACATGAAAATATTTGCCTCAATTTGTCCCTCAGTTTTTGTGCATTCTATTTTGGAGTATGCGTCATCAGTTTGGTCTCCATTTTATCGAATACACTCGGCTAGAATTGAAAGCATCCAGAAACAGATCATAATATTTGCACTTCGTCGTTCTTCGTCAGGGTATAGGAATAAGGGTAATTACGTACTTCTGCCGTATCTTTATCGCTTTATTGAACTTACACAGTTTGGATGCCAGGTGTAAGGTGACATCCGCTTTGTATGTTCTTGATTTTTTGTTGTTTCGTGTTGATGGCCCAGGTTTACTGAAACAATTCCCAGAACATCATTCTTCACTTACTATCGGACGCTACATAGTTTGTATTGGGAGTAATGATCTATATTTTTACATATGTCAGTTTAATTCTTAGTCACCAATCTGTCATCGTGCTCCGGTATGGAAACAATCACATTATCGGAATTGTTGTAAAACGGGGTTTTCTCTTTGGTTTGGCTAACATCCGTGGACACATGAATAAAAAATATTGACAGGTTGGCTCATCGCAAGCGTACACGAAGCTAACACATACGGTTATTATTGATTGATTTGACATTCAAATAGCCTTTTCTTCTCTATGGTCCTAGCAGAATCCAACACCCAGCAAGTTGAGGACTTCATGATGTGGCAACATCAATAACATATATTTAATCCCGTTTTAATTCTTATTCCAATGCTCAATAAAATTCGGTTTTGTGATTCTAAAATTTAAAAAAAAATGCGGAGAGCACTGTAACTATATTTTATTTATAAAAAGATTTCACAGATGTCACTGCTATCCAAAAGGGAAATTAAATTGCCCATAATAATCATCTCGATTTTTTTTTTTTTAGGTAATGATGATGACAGAAAATCAAAATGGCGGACACTTGTTGGATGTGTATCTCGTATCGATGTCGTTAATAAATTTTTTTTTTAAATATAAGAATGTTTAAACAATTATTAGTTTAATAAAATGTATAAAGTGCCTTTCGTTTCATTTAAACGTGTCGAATTCAATAATATTTTTATAGAAAAGTGATATTTTTAATAATTAAATAATTATCAAATGCAATAAAAAGAAAAAAGATTTCTTGTCTCTTTACTACAACTACATCATAGTGTTATTGTTCCTTCGTGAAAATATTTTTGTATTGAAAAAAAAAAAATTATAAAAAATTATTATCAATTAATTGTGTTTAGTGTATTTATAATTTAGTTTTTTTTTTTTGTAAAGAAGTGCCTAAGTTTTGTTTTTAATGAAATGTAAAATATCTCTTTTGGAAAACTTAATATGAAAATTTATTATTAGTTTTTTTTTGTTGGTTTAATCATGCGATTTAAACGCCATCTGCCTACTAGTGACAAGGGCTATTATTATTTATTTCATGAAAGTTTATGTTTTTATATCACAAATTAAAAAAAGAAATATAAATAAATCATTTATATAAAAAAAAAATAAGAAACGTGCAATTTTTTTTTTTGGTTTTTGTATATTTAATTAGTTCATAAGAATAAATAAATAAGTGTGTTCTTACGATTACTACAAAAATACTATTTATTTTGGATATATGGATAACTCAACATCGTCTGGACCGTCTGAAAGGTAAGCGCGAGAGATACTTATGTATACATTTTGAAATTTCGTTTATGTTTTTTTAAGGTGCGGAACATTGTGTAATAGCTATAATATGTTCTCACAATATACCGAACTAGTATTTTCATATAAATGAATGTATTAATTTTTAATTAGACTATGAAAAATTATTATTACATAGTCAACTAATTCAACTTCCGCCCCCTCATATTGTAAACTTGATACTACAATATGTTTTTCTCTTGTATAATTGTAAATTTATTCACAAACTGTATAATACAAAAAAAAAATTGCAACATACAGTACCTTACATAAAAATTCACTTGATAAAGTTACTGTAAATGGTTTTGTTGTATGTACATAGCTATTTTGTGTCTGTATTTTGGCTATACATAAATATAGTATATACTTTCTCATATAACACATATTCCATATTCATACAAATACAATAAAGAATGCAGATTTTTTGCTTGCGAAATATTTACAATAAAGTATACGATACCACACCACCATTCTTTAGATTCTGATTTTTAAAACACAACACATAAGACAAAAAAAAAATAAATAAATTATTCAATCTTTAATATACAACATCTTTGTATATGTTACTCTCATTTCGCGTCTTTGATTATTCGGAAGAAATTCATTCAACATTTTCAGGATCAATAAAAAAATACTGGATGTTTATTAAATGATGCGTTTTTATGGTGGTGTTGTCTCAAATCAATATTTACACTACAGTACTTATTACTGATAGAATTTGGTAGTGTATACTGTATAAGACTTTGTTGTGGTGTTTGAAGTTTATCCATCACATTGGGGATTATCTCATGAATTTTGTATGAAATGATGACTAGACATGTTTTGTTTTGAAGCAGAAAAAAATGGTAGAATGTCGATGATATAGCAGATCGGTCTAAACGTGCGTATCTACCTAAATCATCTTATACGATATACTTTTGTAACTTTTTTAAAAAGGAACTTATATTGATATAGGAACTATAGACCTATTGCACTTCACTACTTACCCAACATATACTAGAAGAAAATACAGTTAACACTGCGTAATTTACTTTTTAGACCACTTTTATTATGAGCACAGAGTCAGCGTTATAAGAATTTTTCGGTACTACACATATCAAGTTAAATGGTGGTAAGGTTTCTGGTTGGCCATAACCTTTTGAAGGTTTAGTTTCATTTTTCTATAAGAAAAAAAATTACAATGTTATCTATACACTAGGTACCAGGTATACACTAGGGCCAATTGCTCGGTAAATTTATGATTGAAGTACGACTTCATCGTCCAACGAAAGATAGCACTTGCCGAAAATCTCGAGTTGAAAAATTTAAGTTGATAAACACCAGGCGAAATACTGGATGACAAATTAGCCCAGTACTGATCTTCTTTCGATAGCCAATCAGGTCCATTCCTCCAACGTTGATTCAACATCAGTGATTGTGGCATTTTGTTTCGACGGTATGTATTTCCACTTATTTCTAGACAGTTGTTCCCAAATATATAACATTCTGTTGCCAATGAAACATTTCCAACGCCTTGGTATGTCTGACAACCATGCGAGAACAATTTACAAGCCAGTCCAGGCATGGATCGAGTTGATTTTCAATTTGATGGAATTTTGCGACTCATCATCCTAGCTCAGTTTCTGTAATCATAGTTGTTGAAATAACATTTTTATTAGTATAATGCTGGGAGAAAGCCACCCAAGAGAAACAAAGATTTTTTTTTATTTTTTTATTATAGTTTTATTACAACTGAATTACAATTCATCAAGTAGTTTGTCTTTAATATCTGGTGTTCTATTTTTGTGGGATATAACCCACAGGTTAGTCCCGAATAATTTTAAGGGCTGGCTGCCCTACAGATCTCGTTCTTAGTTAGGAGACGTCTAACTAAATTATCCGTCATACGGCGAATCTTGACATTTTCATGTTGATAAGGACGAAGCATGTGTTTCCTTGCGTACTTCTTGATTTCATTCGTTGATGGAATACCCTTCTTTGAATCCCTACGGAGATTATCTTTTTTGGCGTACCATGGTGCATTTACAATACGGAATTCCTTTTTAACATGCTCGTTCCACTTAAGCTTAGCGTCAAGTGTCATGCCTAGATATTTGGCTGTATTTGCACATGGAACTTGCTGTGAGTTAATTTCCACTGGTATCCAGTTAACTTTTTTGTTGGTGAAATGCATTGATTTTTTCATTTAGCTGGATTCGCCATCTCTTTGTCCAGTTACTCAATGTGTTAATGGCTCTTGCTCTTTTCTCGTTGCTTCTTCTACATTGTTACCAATTGCTAAGATTGCAGTGTCATCAGCAAATGTTGCTATGTGAATTTCATATTTTATCCGAAAATGTCAACCAGCTAAGTAGGATCTTAGAATCTGATAAAACTGCTTTGGTAAATCTCGTTGCAGTTTATATTCTAGTGTTTTGTGCCATACTTTATCGAAGGCTTGTGCTACATCAAGAAAATACTTAAACATATTTTTTGCTTTCCCGCGCACCTTCAATTATGTCTGTGATTCTGTGAACCTGATCTATAGTCGAATGCTTTTCTCTAAAAACAAATTGGTGAGGAGGAATCAGATCCTTTTGATCTATATTTAATTTTCGTCTCTTAACCAGCAAATTTTCGAATAATTTAGAAATAGTTGGAAGCAAAGAATATTTTGCTTGGTTTTGGTATCGTTATCACTTCATCCACTTTCCATTGGTGTGGAACATAGTTAAGTCTGAATGCTGCACTAATTACCAGAAGTAAATTTCGTATTCCTTTTTCAGGTAGTGCTTTATCTATTTTTCCTGTAATTAGATCATAACCAGGAGATTTTTTTGAGGATAAGTTATTGCTGATTTAAACTTTTCTTGTAGGTTTTATTCTTTGGCTGTCGATTTAGTTAACTATGTTTTCATCTGTAGTTTGTCTTTGGAGAGGTTTGAATATATCGCCAAGATATGATTCAAACAAATAAGCTTTTCCTTTGTGCTTCCAAGTTCCACTATCACATTTTTTTAGTGTTTATTCCATGCAATCTTTTCTGGAGCCGAAGCTCTCCCAACTCTTTCGCGGTTAACATATCGTCCTACTTTACGACATTACTAGCCAAATCGAGGACGCGCGAATAAAAGATCGCCTGAAATATCCACCTGCACAATAGATTGCTCTAGCCAGCCTTTACTGGCATGGACGATGGTTCGGCCCATGGATTCTGCACTCCAACGATCATCGCCGATCGTAATCAAGTGATAAAAATCCCTTTTTCAATCGTCATTCTAACAAAAGGTAGCCGAAAAACTTGAGTTGAAAAATTTAAGTTATTGATCTCCAGGCGAGATACTGGATGACAAATTAGGCTAGCATTGATCTTCTTTCGATAGGCAATCAGGTCGATTCCACCATTGATTCGACATTAGAATCAAAGCATGGATCGAGTTGATTTTCAATTTGATGGAATTTTGACTAAACGGCATAAGAGTACAGAGGCAGAACTCTAGTCGTGGCATCGACATTTGTTGGTGCACATCTTATTTTTAGCGGCAATCAGATTTACAACTATGTTGTTGGCATTATCTGGAACTAAAGCGTCTGAGAAACTGTGCAGTTGTATTTTCTGATGTTTACGGGTAGTCACAAATCATGGAATTTTACCATCTTGAAGGTGGTGTAACGATGATCTTAGTTTTATCCAATTTTGTTTGATATTGTCCGGAGATTCATCAAAATAAAATTTTTATTAGTATAATGCTGGGAGGAAACCATCCAAGAGGATCAAAGATGCGGGATGCTTCTGACAATAGTGTGTGACACTTTTGATAATGAAACTTTGAATTAAAAGTATCGTCTTAGGGATTCCATAATTGTCCAAGAGCCTTGAAGCTAGTGACCGTTTGTACTCTTGCAGGACCCATCAAAGACAACTCGAAAATTGGTAGTGCTCTTTGACTACACAATGATGAGGTAGATAGTAGCTTTGTTACCAGTGTTCCGCTTCACTGTACTCGTCTTCAATTTTCTCCATGTGGCAAATAATTTCGTCTCGATATAATTCTGGGTGATTAATAAATTTCCTTTCATCGAAATATCGTTTCTTTGATTGATGATAGGTAGTTCTCTAACTCTTGTAGGGGTGACACGAAAGGACGTTTAACGATCTATCTTCCTTCGTGGTTTCTTGTGGTGTTGCGTCTTCACACTCTTCTTCAGTTTAACTTAGCTTTGAAGTTGAGCCGATACTAAACTTTTCAACTTCCCAGAAACGTTTGAGTAATTCTAATTCAGCTTTGTTGCTTGACACTGTTTTGTGAAAGTTAGTTGAATTTTATCGTTGATGCCAACCAAAAATATTTGCTTGAGGTAACAGATAACTTGCAATTGGCATCTTTTGTGGCATTATTATTTCATAGAAAATATCGTTACAATTGGAATTATTACTTGTTGACTGAAGATGTCTGAACAACTTGTTAGTTTCTTGATTGTAGCTGGTTCATTAATTGTTGATTCGTTGCAAGTACATATAGTTTGTACTGTCTGACCTTCGTACGATGATCTAATTGATTTAGAATGTTGTAGGTCGACAGTTTCATGTTAATATGGAGCAGTGTATGATTTATATTTCCACAGTTAAAACATCGGTTACGGCTTTGACAGCTAGTTGTTTTATGATTTGACTTTAAACAATTGCGTCATCATTTATGTTTTTCTACAATCTGGTATCTTTTTGAAACTAAAACATTTAAATAGAGAATGATTATCTATTTTGCACATGGCACAATTATGCAACGTAACAGCGTGCATCCTCGAGTTTTTGGGTTTGGATTAGTTCAACTGGTTGATCGTTTTATAGACGTACATGTTTCTAAAGCATGGCACCAATTTGTCAGGAAATCAAGCAAACACTCTATGCTGTGAACTTTGAACTCATTAGAATGCTTTGCCCACGCTTGTTGTGCTTCAAGTTCAATTTTCTTTGTGAAAATGTGAATAAACCATAATACATAACTATACCTCGATTTTTGATATAAGAGCTGGTAACTCAGACATTTTATATTTTAGTTTATTAACCGATGATAGTCCTGAGCTAATTGGAGAAAATAACGGTGTAAATGCGTTACACATTAACAAAAAATTCGTCCAATGCCATGAAGCTCACCACGAATTCATCAAGCGCGTTGCATATACATTAAGGGCTTATTAGGCAATGAACCTTACAATTTAAAAAAAATAATAATTCTTAATGATGCGGGATTCAGGAATACATCTTACTGTAAATAAACAGTTCTCGGGAAATCACACCAACATTTTCGCGTGCTTTGAGTTAACGCAATTAACTCTAGGTTAACAGTTTTGTTAGTCTATGTATGCAGAAGGAATTTTTTATAGTATTTGTCATCGTTCCTCTAACTTTTCATTTAAATTTTGGGATCCTTACTATGGGTCGTTCTAGTCTTCAAGTGGATATTTTTATGAGGAAATAAAGTGTTAGTCACAATGAGGTCGTCAAAGTAAATGTTATTTGAGATGGTGTTGCTTCAGGGGACGCGTGAATACAGTTTATTGTTTTGAGGCCCCAAGAAGGAATTCAGCACCAAGCTTTTTACTTCATCTTTAACTGAGCATATTTACTGTAAAGCAACGTTTAATCTTAGGTCTGTTCGCCACCGAGAATGACCTCTGCGTCTATCTAATGATGGCACTTTGTTGATACTTAGTGGAATTCCCTATTTCTTGATTGATGAGAAAAGGATAATTGCTATAGTCATTGCGTTTGGGCTAAATATATAATACTCATGCTTATTTTCTGGAATTTCATCAGTCATCTTTCTAACTCATCGCTCAGTGTTGATTTAGCATTCGTTTGGCTGGTGCGATAAAATTTGTTGATAATAAAACAAATATCATCGTGCGTCACACTGTTTTATAGTTTCAAAACTTGTTCAAATTCGTTACTTTCTTAAAAACAATTAAAATATTTTCAAATTATTTATCTACTAGCTTTTTAAACCTGAGAATTTATCAATATTTTTAAATGTTGTATAGATCTAGATGTTCGGTTGTTTGCTGAAAGCAATATCTAATGTCGACTTAATTTTATATCGGTTATATAGCCAGGTTAAATTCCTCATAAAATTACGCTCATTTTCACTGTCAGGTGTTGATAACTTTCGTCTACAGAAACTACAGTACCATATCTTTAAAATAATATATGACAAAATTTATAAAGGAGAATCTTAGTCTTGTTAATATAAAGTTATCAAGCAATTGGCACAGCGGTTAAAGCTTCGTCATTTGTACCGGAAGTTGCCGTGTTTCTCATTGGGAAAAGAATGTAAAAAGAAGTTTTTCTGTTTTGACCAACGCCATATTACCAGTAAGTTTTATTAAAAATTAAGCAAACCCACGATGTATTCGGACAAGTTTTATTTTTTTTGTGTGTAATCTATCCAATCTTTTCTGGAACGGAAGCTCATCTAACTCTTTCGCGGTTAATTTTAACGTCCTACTTAACGCCGTAGCCAAATCAGGGACGCACAAATACATGTTCGCTTTGAATATCCCATCTGCACATTGCATTGCTCCAGCCGCAGCCTGTACTGACATAGACGATGGTTTGGCCCATGGGTTCTGCACTTCAACAGAGGATTATAGTTGTGTTCATCGTTATCACCGATCGTAATCAAGTGATGAGCAATCCATTTTTCAACCCTTCCCGTTGGGATTCGAACCCAGTACCTCCCGACCCAAACACTGCAGCTTTAATCACTGCGCGAATTGCTCGGCTCCGGACAAATGTTTATTAAGGTATTTCTAGCACTTAACATAAGTATACATAATTAAAGATCTCTAGTTTTGAAATTATTAGATCAAAACTTAAGATTGAAAGTAGGCACTTAAATAGTTATAATTTAATAATAATGATTCCAATATTTTTAACTGATAATGAGCCAAAAAAAAGACCTTATGATAAAATATGCAAACGTTAATCTTACACAATATGTTTTTATAAAGGGTGTCCTAAAATTAACGCAAGATTTGAATTTTCCGCCATTTGTGCAGTAAATTGTTGGCAACCCTGAAAAAAAAACATTTGACAGCTGGGAGTTTAGAGTTAGTAAAAATGGAGCGTTAGACAATACAACAACGTGTTTTTATTATTGAATAATATCTTGAAAATCATGAAAGTTTAGCGGCCAAAGTTCGAAAAATTTCATATAAAATATGGTCGGAATAGTGTTTTAGCTTCGTCAACTATGAAGAGATTATCAGAAAAATTCAGGGAGACTGGATCAGTTGGAGACACACGGGTCGTCCAAAAACAAGTCGTTCAAATGTCAATATCGAAGCAGTGCATGGGAGTGTTAGTGCAAATACCAGAACATCAATTCGGCGCCGTGGACAAGTTTGGTTATCGGAAAATCCACTTGTGAATGTCGAAAAACCAATGCATCCTCAACGTGTTTGGTGTGAATTTTAGGCTGGATGCATCATTGGACCATACTTTTTTGAAAATGAGGCTGGTGAAGCAGTAACTGTTACTGGTGCTTGATACCGCGTCATGATAACACAATTCGTTCTGCCGAAATTGAATGATATTAATGTGGCCAATATGTGGTTTCAAAAAGACGGTGCCACCTGCAGTACAGCCCGTGAAACAATTCAATTACCACATAAGACATTTTCTGGTCGTGTACTCTCTCGTTTCGATGACCAGAATTGGCCCCCTAGATCGTGTGATTTAACACCATTAGGTTTCTATTTATGGAGTTATTCGAAGTCAAAGGTCTATACCAACAAGTCCACAACCTCCTGTGATTTGCAGGATGAGATTAAATGCTACATAAATTTCAGCCACATTTATGCATAATTGGCCATCAAATTTGTTATTGACATTTATTATAACGTCGAAAAAATGCGTTCAGATTTTTAATTTGTGCGAGAAACGTTTAGTGGAAGTAAGTTTTGTAATCGAAATAACGTCAAATGTTCACTGAACATTATCAGATTTCGGCAAAACTATGCAAGTCGCATGTGAAAATGCAATATTAAATTAGGTAAATCGTTGATTTCAGGAATTTCTGTTTCGAAAAAAGGAATGGAAAAATTCCTACATTTATTAAGTCCTGACATCATTAACTTCTTTAATTTGTACGACTAATATCATCTTTCGTTCAAAAAGTCACTATTTGTGGAGTTGACTTTGATCTTCCAGCAAAGTGATGTTGGATGGTTTGGTGGTTCAAAAAAAGAAATCCGTTCCTCTGCTAGACAGTTTTCTTTGTTTAAACCGAGAAAGTGTAGATTTGACGGCATCCATTAGATTAACTTAATCTAACACTAGGTGACAAAATATAAGCCAAACAGGTGTTAAATTGCACGTATGCGACGGTAGAATGATACAACTACTGGAAGACTTTAATTTGGGACTAACTTGGTTTTTATGACAGCCGATTGGTCAGTTCTCGGTTGTTTTGAGGTTAGTTTGGCTTCCAATTCATCATGAATAGACTCAGGCCGGAGCAACGTTTACAAAATTTCAAATTCTGTGCCGTTCCAAACTTAAAGTTAATACATTATCTCTACGAATCTTGGAAATATAGCAGGAGAAACGCATAGACCTAATAGTACGTTCAGACATTTATAATGTCCTTCTGGTGTGGTAAATGCGGTATACGTTTGACTTTCCTCTTCAATTAGAAAAAGGAAAAATTCAATTACCAAATCAAGAGTTGAGAAAATGTTTAGGCTTTAAAGTTGATCCACCAGATCCCTCTATTAGTGGAAGTGGATACTTGTCCATGGCGATCTCATTGGGTGTTTGTTCTGCTAATAACGGTTTCACACTATCCCATAAAAACTTAAAGTTTCGTACTTCTAGCATTTGGCCGCTCTCAACATCGTTGCACGATGGTACATTTTCTTCAGCTCTGATTTTTCGAATACAAACCGTAACATTCGTCACAGTTATGTCTATGCTCTGTAATGTATCGCTTCCTTCAATCCATTTTATCTTTAACTTCTCTTCTGGAACAACGTGAATATACAGCTGGTATATTCCTCTGCATCTCCGGTTCTAAGCTTTTAAAATATTGAGTCTTCAACCCATTTACTGTCTTTACTGTCACATTTACTGTGTTGCTATACTGTCTTTAATGAACTTGTATGTGGCGATTAAGGATGTTCTTGAAAAATTTGTTCTTCCCAGACCAGTGAAATCTAAGAAATGTAATTCCGATCCCAACTTAATTAGTTTAGTTCTGTCTATAGCTTTAAAATTTGTATTTCTGCTCCCAAATTGTTATTCAATTACTGCTGCCAAAAAAACTTTTTAAATTGTTTGTATTTTTATTTTTATTCAATTTAAAGATCGAGTGCCCTTAATGGAAAAACCTGTATTTAAAGTACTAATATTATATTTAATTTTAAACCTAATTTAATTGACACTTAAATGTATCGGTATGTTAGTTATCATCTTACGTAATTTTAATAATATCTGCCAATTGAAATTATGTTACGTAATACTACTTTTTCGATTAGATCATTACTATTACTCACTGAGATTTTATAAAGTCAATGATAATATTTTCAATTTCTATTATTTAATGAAAAGCTTGTTTTTTTTAATACACTTGAATTCTTCTTTGAAATCACTTTCTTGACGATTTTCGTTATAAAAGTAATAAGACTAATTGCGGATTATTTAAAATCGTTTATATTTTATATCTTAGAACTTAAGAATTTTTGCCAATAAATTTTATAGATGTCAGACAGGTTAAGTATTTATTTATTCTTCCTCAAATCATCAATATATAGATTTATTGATGACACATAATAATTTATGGCATATAGGTCCTTGGTAAGTGTCCACGTTGATATTTTAGAACAACGACGAATGAAAATCAAATTAAGAACCGCGGCGTGGTAAGGAAGTATCTCAATCATCATATTTTAACTCTACCTATTTCTATTATTTGATGATTATATCATATATATAGTGTTATCAAAAGGCGAGAAAAATTTATTTTTATTTGCCATTAGATAAATTGAATAGGAAATGAAATTTTAGTTTCAGTTTGCGTGAGTAAAATATTGCTTTTATTTTGGAAATTTATTGATTTTGTACACTTAATTAAAAAAATACAAATAGTAAAAACTAAAAACTAAATTTAGGGCAATCAATACTATTTTCAATGCGCAAAGCGTTTTAATATGGCCAAGAATATATAATATGTATGTGTGTTGGTGTAATAAATGGCTAAGTACTTTACTGTGTAAAATAAAGTTGAATGGCTCCTCATGTTGTTAATGTATATTCGCGCATTGATAATATGTATATATTATAATAGACGTTTCCCTTCTAAAACTTTAACTCTATGTACTTCAACAAAATGAATAAATGAAACCAATTTGTTTTGTTCATTTTTTCATTAATTAATTTAACAATAAATAATAATTAATGTTGCTGCCATTTAGAAATACATGACTACTGCTAAACATATTAAAACATGGATCTTTAACTGCCCTTGGATGAAGATGAAAATATAACTTGCGCTTACTTAAAGTGTGCAAATTAGTTTTTAAAATATTTTAGGCTAGTAAACTTTGGTAAATAACAGTTTAGTTACTAAAATTGTAACCAGAAGTAACTAAGAGTGGCTTTAGGTTTTAAAAAATTGAATTCGATAGATAACAATTTCAAATTGTTAGTTGCAGTATAGTGTCGAGATACTGTTTTAGAGTAGTTGCCGTTTTGTTGCTATAATCCTAAACATTGGAAATTGTAAAGTTGTAATTACTAGGTTCCTTTTTTCAAAGATTTTTGTTATCCTAATCGATGATTTTATTCATAATAATTGACATGGACACAACCTAGTTATTTTCGTTGTGAAGCGAAACTTACGCATCCTCCATACCACAGTTAAAGTTCTGAAACTTCCTGCAATGTGATAACATTTCAAATCCCCCACTCTTTTTTCATTGTCTTTAGCAAGCAGCAAATGGCGTATACATTTTGATTTTTTTTTGCTATTATACCAGAGTGTTTGGTAAAAATGTTGCTATTAAATTGGCATGTAGTATTTTTGCTTCCGAAAAGTATGAGAAAGGTTATAAGGCCTTTGCCTTGTTGGCCATTTGCGTACTTGTTGGTTAAACTCGTTCTTATATTTTAGGTACTTCCTGAAGAGGACTATCATTAGAAGTAGAAAGGCATGCGATCCGATTGTATTTGTAGATTGCATAATAATAACTCTCCATTTGGTGACTTAAGCCCGGAAGCTGCTGATTAGTTACGTCAGTGTTATATACGTCATTTAAGGAATGGACTTCATTTTTCAATTAAATATTATATTAACTTAACATATTTTATCTTATCCTAGATCTCTTTTCGGTTATCCTAGAAATCGGTTATCAATATTAAGAGGATTATTCTAAATATTATGTTACTGATCCCTTATTTCAACAAAATCGCATGTTTGTACATTTTACAATTCATTATTAAGGTTAGCCACTTTCAGTGAGATCCTGCCGTAGTCATGGTTTTAACCTTCACCTCATACAAAACTTTTGCATTTTCGACGACATGCCCATGATACAATTCACCTTCATAATGAACTGCCACGTAGTCTTCAACATTAAATCTTTCTCTTTTTTATTTCTTTTATTACACTCACTAAAGATTTTAGGCTTTGAAGATGGAATATATAAATTATTTTGACGTTGCCACAACTAGGGTTTTCATTTCTGTGTCTTCCTTTTGACATTATTGTTTTGTGTTGGACTCTGGCCAAGACATGCTCTGGCCAAGACATGGCATTTTTGAATGTGTGACTTTCATCCTTGATCGTTTTGTACCATAGTTCAAATAGGATTTTATTCTAAAAGTCACCGCTCCAAGTATCCGTTAAGCTGTGGAATTCTAAAAGGTTTTTACTTTCTAAAATATTTAGTAAAGTCCCTGAACTTTCAATTTCCTTCGCATGTGCAGTGCTTTTACGGATTTCGCTACTATTAGTTATGAGTGAAAGTGCACAACTTGCTTTAATATTTTTCCAAAATCAATATCATCAACATGGTCTGAAGGCATCTGTAATGGTTGCCGGTTTGTACTTTTTTCTAAGATGACAAAAGAATGGCAACATTTTCTTTCACCAGTTTTTCACCATTATTTTTCCACCTGTAATTATACCATCCGTCTTCTATTCAGCGCAGCATTGATATAGTATTGTAATAGTATTCTAAAAGCTGAATTTTCTTTTCTGTAATCCATGGATCCAATACATTTTTACGTATTCATAAAATGTTTGGCCTGTCATCCAGCGATTGTCGGATACACCAATACCCTAATCTTTTGGCATTTTTTTGCAATTCTCAACTGAAATTCGGAAACACAATTGAATATTCGGAATGGTTCACTGATCACGTCACGGAAATTGTTTTCCTCAAATTGTCGCAAACCATTCCTAATATTGCCTTCTGTTAATTGTGACCTAGCAGCAGTTAAATTTTGTGGCACTCGTAGGGTTAATTTTGGATGTCTTTTTAAGAAACCGACCAACCATTTTCGTCAAGGCCTTCTACCAGTAAACGGATTAAGCTGATTTAACGACTTTGTAAGATGCAACGAAATCCTGCAGCTAGAGTTTTGTGATAGGAAAGTCCATCCTTGCCATCTTTTGGATCCATTTGACTAGTAGTGTCAAATGCCTCTTCTTAAGCAATTTAAAACGTAGAAGGTCCTGGCTTAGCTCCTTGCTCGTACTTACAACTGGAGCTTATCACATAATGTAATTCTTGATACATTATATTTCACGGTTTTAGCCTTAACACTAGGCCTCTTTTTAACTTTCTCGACAGCCTTTGTCATAACATCAATGCTATATTGACATTTTCTACCCCGTCCCGTCATTTTAAGTTCTGTTTATAAAAGAAAGACCCAACTACCGATTATTGCAACTATTATCTTCTTCTGAATAAATACGGCTATATTGAGTTAATAAAGCTTCTGATTATATATTTTGGCAAGCATTCGTAAGCTTTAACTGCAACGGAAACTAAAATTAAAGGAGTTGTTCAAAATAAATTTGATTTACTTCGTCATTAAGATTCAGTTTTATCTCACATTCAACTTATATTTATAAGGACTTGATTGCTGAATCGGTATCTGATGTTGTCTCTTCTTTTTAATACTTAAAAATTCTCGAATTTGGGACGTGTGACTGGTCTACAATACAATCACCCATCTCTCATACTCATTCGTCAGCAGGATTTGAACAAAAACCGTAATTCGTAATTCTTTGCCATTTTGCCTCGTGCATCTATCGATAAGTATTACTTCAAAAAGCCAGCTTAGACTAAGCTGCGACCATTTTAATTTATTAGCGTTCCTGCCTAAACTTCTCTAAGTGTCGTACTTAGTTCTTCCATTACTTTTGCAGACATACTATATACAATTCGGACTCCATATATAAGCAAGAAAACAACTATGCCTCGTTAGGAACTGACTTAAGTAGAAATTCATCTTTCCATATATCTAATTTAACCATTTATTCACCGAACAGATTAGTCGAAGAGTCGTCCTTTCGGTTTCCGCATGGATTTTATTAAGATTTTCCTTCTTGTTCCCATCCTTATGACAGGAATACATATTTAGAACCTCATTAGGTAATAAATCCACTGACGACATTCTACTGACGACATTTTATTCGCGATAAAGATTTCATTTACTGTTCCAGTTTTCTCACACACTGTGTCCAAATGGGATTTGTCTATCATCGATTATTACTCCAGGTACTTAATAAAAGGCTTTGGCACAATCTGTTCGCCTACTTTAACCTTTATGCTTTCCTTTTTTGTCCTATTAGCAATCAGAACTATTTCCGCCTTTTGTTCCGACAAGCGATAACCTATCTTGAATGCCTTTTACATTTTAGGCACCGGTCTCTTCGACCTCCTCTCTGTATCTTTTGCCATCACTTTTGGTACTCCTCCGATTATATGATATTATTTTGTGCCTCCATTGCTCTCGTACTTTAACATTTTATTTCTAAAGTAATTAGCCGCCAGCCTTGTTAAATACTCGGAAACCTTTATTCTTAGTAGCGCGCCTAGGCAAGTATTATACAAGCTAACGCTTCGGATATCAACGGACCGCAGTTGTCAACGCTACATTAGGAATTAAATCAGGACCGGAAGCCTTGTTTCCCAGTTTGTCACATGCTCTTAGAAGTAACAATGCTCTTACATTGGTGAAATTATTTTTCCCTCTCCCTTGGTTCGATGATTCTCACATAACCAGGCCGGCCGTTTGGGAAATAACGTAGAGACAATATTTTCCAATAATTCTGTAAATATAAAAAAACTGTAAATAGAAAAATTTTTATTTAAGTAAGTACTTCCTACTTTTATTCTAAAGGATTGATTCTGATTGGTATTGGTAAGAATTTTCTTAACTTATGGCTAAGTTGCTAATGTACATGGTTGTTTATAAATATATTCAAGTGCTAAAAGAGTTACTAATTGACTCATATTACGTTTTCTAATTCCCATAGGAAAGCGAAGATCGCTGAACATAACTAAAACATTGTTATTAGTGGAAAAATGAAAAAATAATAATTCTATTTTAATTTAACATTACTAATCTAGATCTGTCTAATTTCGTGTGATCGTAGACCGGTAAAATTGTTTAAAAAATTTACTGAACTGAAAACATTTAGTTGAATTACAAAATTAAACTTGACCTAAAATATTTATCACCTATACGACGTTACCATCGAAAATAGTGTGTACTCGATCAAATTGTAAACCATTAAAATAACAAATTTTCAAACTTACAAATTGAATGACACTAATAATCCGAAAAAAAAATAAACGAACAACAAAAAAAATAAATTAACAGAGAAGCAATAAATATTGGAACATGATGCGTATAAATAAACAAATTTAATAAAATTGGTAATTTCCCTTCTCGTAGTGTTATATAGATTGATAAAATAAGCAGTAATAAATTAGCTTACTGCGCTGGCACCATAATTATTATTACATAGTTAAATAAATTTCTTAATATTAAGTAGTACATAATATTCCAGATGGTTTAAAAATAAAATTTATAAATTATTACCAATAAGGGGTATTTTTAATAGTCCTTCATTAGTGTTGTAAATTACCAATATGCTGCTTGTCTTAAACGCACTGAACTTTGGCTCGAAAATTTTTGTTAATTTATTCTATTTTAATTAATTTTAACGATGAAAGAGCAAGATGGTAAATTACCTTCTATATTATGTCATCAACCAAAAATAATAATAGCAATAATGATAAAATGAATATTAATAATTGTGTTTTGTTGAAAAAAATAAAATAACAAAATGTGTTCATACATGTGTGGTAAACAAAATACAGTGTAATGTGTGTGTGTATATATATGAAATAAATTAAATGTAAATACAGTTGGCAACAACTTATACAATTTCGTGGCAACCTGCCCCAACTGCTTAAGAAAGACTATTTTAAATGTTTACTGTATCCATTATAAATATAACGTTATGAATATAACATGAACAAAATATATTTTTACCATCAAATACAAACATTACAATCTTTTAAATGTGTAGGTGAAACACCGTTATATAGCAAATAAGCATACACACATTATAAAACAGCTATAGTATTTTCACTAATACTACTTATATTTGATTGTGTACTGCGTAATGAAAGCAATATATTAAGGGCTTTCGCTTTGATTATACTTACCTTGAATTACATATTATGCACTTACGTGTGTGTATATGTAGTTGAATTTATTAATTTGCATTCTTCATTGTTAATCATACATAGTTTTATTGCAAGCATACATTTTTGTTATAAAATCCTCTGTTTATGAATAAGAAAAATGTACACCCCCTTGGTATAATAAAAAAGTTCATTATTACACAATAATAATAATAAACGGTTTTTACAGGCCATCGCTGGCCCGAACCGTATCAATAGTATAGTTCAATGTTTGGTTATTATTGACTTGGGTTTACTGACCAATCAAAATCAACATAATTACAGGCCAGAGTTAAACCTTTAATTTTTTACAAGATCTTTCAGACCATATTTTTAAAATTGGTGATTATTGAAGGTGGTCACCACACCGAACGATTTTACACACAATTGTCACGCCGTCACGGCGTTTTGGTCAGCGGCGGGGATCGTATTCAAGACCGCGGTGCGTTTAAGCCAAAACCTTTACCATCACTATACGATCGGCGACTTGTTAATTAATATACACAATTTTCTTATTTATAAATACAAACATGAATATTCATGTTCGATCCTATATATTTCATTTATGGTAAATAAAATTCAGTAGTAAAGAACCAACCAGTGAAGCTGTAACATGACACCATCTTGTACTCCTGCTGTTATTTTTCGTCAATGAAGAGTATTCACCTTCATATTTTACCCGAAAATGTCGGTCAAGTAAGTAGGATCTTAGAATCTGATAGAACTGCTTTGGTAGATTATATTCGAATCCTCTGTTCCATACTTTATCGAAGGCTTGTACTACGTCCAAGAAGACATATTTAACATATTTTTTTTATTACTTTAACATATTTTTTTGCTTTCCGGCGCATTTTTAATTATGTCTGTGGACAAATTATGGCATGTTTTTCTCTGAATCCAAATTGATGGGAAGGAATAAATAAGATCTCTTCATTCTATGATTATGTTGAGTCTCTTAAGTAGCATTTTTCGAAAAATTTAGAAATAGTTGGAAGCAAAGAAATCGGCAAACGGTGGTTTGCTTGGTTTTGGTATCATTATTATTCCTGCTAATTTCCATTGGTGTGAAACATAGTTAAGTCTGAACCCTGTATTAATTATTTAAAGTAGCTTTCGTAATCCTTTTTCAGTTAGTGCTTAGATCATAGCCAGGAGATTTTTTTGAGCTTAAGTTATTGCCAATTTCCACTTTTGACTCTTGTAAAGGTATATGTTTTATGATTTGGCTGTCGATTTTGTTAATTCGTGTTAAGTTTTGTCATCTCCAGTTTGTCTGAATGTTTCTCAAAAAATGATGCAAAAAAATCAGCTTTTTCCTTGCGCTTCTAGTCCAAATTCCACCATCCCATTTCATTGCAGGTTCTTTCATTTTAGGTCTTTTTAGACTTTTTGTTGCTTTCCAGAGAGAATAGTGAGTATCATTTGGACCAGTAAAGCCAGTTAGGAAATTATCAATTAATTCATTCTTGTTTTCTTGATTAAAAGTTTGGGTTTATTACTAAGATAGTTGAGTATCGTTTTACTCCGTGAAGCCCGATTTCTCTGTCAAGTTTTTCGTGCTTTACGGTTTTCTCTAACCAATTTCCTAAATTCCAAAAGAGAAGTTAATGTGTGTTCGAGTTCCTTTTGACTATTAGCCTTATTATCCCAAGCTGCTTGTTGTATAATATTGTTAAGTAGTTCTAACTAATCCTGTTAGGAGTGCCGAATTATTTTACTGGCACTTGAAGATTGACATTATCACTGACTAGTTTCTGGAATAGTTTCCAATTGTTTTATTGTTTGTTAATTTGGGCAACGACTCTTTCGTAACAATAGTTGCACTGAAAGATATGATTATAGGAGAGTGATCTGATGATAGTCCTTTACTGTCTTCTATAAATATGTAGTTTTCCGATATCCCTTGTTATATACAAATCTAAAAGATCTGGCATTTTATTTGGATCTCTAGGCCAGTATGGTGGTTTACCTACAAAGTAAAATACGTTTTTTTGTTACTAATGACTTGCGGTCAATATCTTCTTTCCTTTGGCGGTTGTAAGACTTGATCCCCAAAATGTATTTTTGGCGTTAAAATCACAGCCAATAACTAAATTAAATCCTAATGATTCAAACAACGAGATGTAGTCCTCTTTATTTAGATTATGCCGCGGAGGGCAATAGATTAAGGAACTATTGTATTCTCCTTCGTTATTTAGTTGAACATTGATAGTGGCCAATTGCATAATTTTTTTTCAACTTTTAAGTATTCCTAAATGTTGTTTGTTTTCTTTTTCAAATTTAGTTGATGCTCTCCTCGCTTTTCCTGCTGGGTGGGTGGCGTTATAACAACAATACCCACGTATTTTAGCAAATGAAGTTTTAGTGAAATGGCTTTCAGATATTAGGCATACTTATATCAATTTTTTCTGAATTTAAAAATATTTCTAGTTTTTATTTGCATTCCATATGACTATTTTAAGGGTTTGATTTCCATATTTTAATAAATCATGGAAGTGATTTCATTTACCTTATCAAAGTTATAGCGCCTATTTAGAGCATTTTTACATTGAGAAATATCAATGATTCTATTCTAACTCTCTTGTAGATGATGACCTTTGTGTTGCACTTATTTATTTTCTGCTTTTTCTTTGTTATTTTAATGTAAGCATAAATAAAGGCAACTCCCTTTAAGTGACTTCTGAACACATTCTGGATTTTTCTCTCTTAAGCATATTTGCTGCATTTTCAAATTTAAATCTCTTGCCTATTAAATTTTCTATCCTCCTTTGAACAAGTTCAGTGGAGGCCACTAGCCATGACTTTAATTGGGCGGTCATTCTTATCTTCATAAGTAATCCACGCATTTTCATCAATATTTAACGTTGTAGCCTAAGCTCTATGCGTCTCTGAATCAAATATATTAATGTTCCATACTTAATTGGTACGTGATGCAAATCTGCATTCTTCTGTATTGTTTGCACGGAGGCATAATTAAATAGGCCAATAATAGTAATTAATGGCGGTGCCTTTTCCTTAGATTTGTCTGGCCGTTTTACTTTGCTAACCAGTTTCTTCGAAAGTACCGAGTCTAAAGATTTTTAGAAAAATGTCAATTGGCAGGATACTGTGGTGGAATTCTAAGGATATTATTCTCGTTTGAATTTATTTAATGACAATTGTGATTGCCCCTCGACAATCACAGCCTTACACAGGCTATTACACAATACACATAAGCTATACAAATAAAATCATGCAAAAATATACATATAAACTCTTTCAGCCAATAACAAAAGCAGTATAATAGAATACACTAGATACACAAATATTAAATTTTTTTTAATTAATACAAAATCATTTCTAATTAAAAAACAGATAAAGACAAAAATAACGTAAACAGCACAGCACATTCTATATCGTTTATATTGTAGTGTCAGTACTATACATACTATAAAACTATACTATAGTACAAAACTTATTTCCACAGTTTTACAACCACTAACAACTTGGTGGAACAACAAAAGAATTAATAAAAACTAAAAAGAAATTATCTCATGCAATTTTTTGTGTTGTTATTGTAAACTTATCTAACCAAGATAAAAAACAAATACATATACTCCTACGCACACATTATGTATTTACCAACACATGTATATATACATTAATATTGTATATGTATACATATTTTAACAAAACAAAAATCAAAGTGCTATGTTATGTTGCCAATGCCAATAATATTGTAACGATTGGAATGTGTCCATATAAATTTGATTAATGTATTTTCAATTAAGCTTCAGACATGAACATAAATATGAGAGAGCCGAGACCAGCGGATATTATGTAGTTCAAAATAATAAAACAAATCACATTATTTTATCTTAAGTTTATTGTCTTTAAATGATATATGTATGTATGCTTATTTTAGTTTACTGGTTTATATGGAGGGAGGGTAATGTTTTTTTTTCTTCAGTATACTATTATCGTATAGTATGTATATCCATACTCATAAAACACATATAAGCTCAATTGAGATGATAATTTTTATTTCTTTATGTAAGTAAGTACACATTATTACTTATTCTGAATAATAATATGTAATGTATGTACATTAATAGTAATTCAAGTGTAATTTTTTTTGTTGTATGATTAATTAAATTTATAATGAAACAGTTTTGTACGCCGAAGTGTGAATAATAAACGCTTCATGACGATTTTAAGTATAGCTGTGTATACTGCTATTTAATTTTTTAGAATGTATAAGAATAAAAACAAGTAGCAAGGTTCTTTACCCAGTCAAAGAGGACAGTTCAAAAGCTTACAGCGTAGCTTAGGATCTCGGGAACAAAAAGATATTGATGCTTTAGTTTTTCTTACTTCAAAAAAGACTACAGGCCAACAAAAACAAAAGTCCCAACTGTTAAATATATTTTATTTATTGATTAATAATTTAACAGGTAATCTAGATTTTGGCAACATAATGCTACATATTACAGCCTATTATTATACATTTTATAATAAGACTGTTTTTGCCGGCCGAGTTCGATCCCCAGCTTGCTCTTCGTATTGTTCTAGACAACCCAGAGGTTTCCATCCTGGTCCTGAATGGCAATACCTAGGTCTGAATCCGGTGAATTCTTTAAAGAACTTATGTGAACTGCGCTCATTGCTGAGTTGTTATACTCTTAAAGACTTCAGCCTGGCATCATTTACGCGTTTGATGATCACTGCATTCAAATTTGGCTGCCGACCCATAAGCTCTCACATCTTGAATGACCCGAGGCTTTCCCTTAGAAATTAACACATGGTCAATTTGACTTCGAGACATTTTACGAGAGTGTGTCCATGTTTCCAAGTGGCTATTTTTATGAGAAAAGAATGTGCTAGCCACAATAAGATCGTGTGTGATCGCAAAGTACATCATTCTTTCTCGATTATCAGTCGCTAGATCGTGTCAGGAGTAAGTTCAGGATAAAATGGGTCTTTATCTTTGAGTTAGCTTACATCTTTGGGTTGGGACCCAAGAAAAAAACAAAACTAAGATTGCCGAGGCCCACGATTTCCGAGGGTATTCTTTCATGGATATGAAAGATTTACTGATATAGTGTCACCAAAAGCGCCTGGTTTCCTTAGCGACTGCACTTTCCACGTATCAACGTGGAAGTCTGGGTAAATTTAGGTATCCATATTTTCTTTTGATAATCTTTTTATCAAAAGGTTTTTAAGGATCCGATCCAACTTTTGTTTTGTCGCCTTCTACGACAAGACATAACTTTTTTGCGGGTTTATTGGCTCTTTAATTTGTAGAAATAATTATACTAGACTACACTAAAAATCGGGTAAAACTACTTTCTTTATCCTTTCATCCACAGCCAACTTCGGCTACTCTATAGTTGGCATTCATTAAATAAATGATGTCATTTAGTCACTTGAGTTCACTCACTTAATTCTAATTTACACTTTTGTCTGTAGGCACTTCGCAGCAAGTTGCAAATTGTACTTAGCAGTAAGCTGTTAATCTAGCGAAATGGCCATACGGTAAAACTCAACACATTTTTCCTGATGTAATTATATGAAAGTAAATAGTAGGCGAATTTTATTATTCGCAATCCGGACCTAGATATTGTGAGCAGTCATACGAGTATAAAGTCGCTCCCGATAACTCCGAAATGCATGCACATTTGTGAAATTATTTAAGATTGCCGGTTCTTTTCAAAAAAATATATAACATCTAAAATAACGTGATGTGTTTTTGATAAAATTATCCTGTTTGCACTTTCATTCCTGTGAACTACAGAACCATAGTACAGATTCTTGTGATCAAATTTCTCTCAAAATAAGAGGTCTCATAGTCTAACTATTATGGTGAAAGTGATGCTCAGTTAAAGGGATGCATTATCAACTCCCATTAATCTTCAAATATTCGCCATTGCTCTATAGCTCGATTCTCTCCGCTGAACAGATCGCCGTGATCAATTGTGTGCAAAGTCATACAAAAATTGTTTTGAACGATCTTGTGAAAGATCTCTGTAAAAGGACACAAATGGTATGTACCATTAAAATTTAACATATTTTTTAAGCTCTCTTAAGCTAAAAACGTGTACGTTACTTAAAAATCTAGTAAAATTTATTCCTCAGTATGTAAGAAAACAAAAAAAAAATATATATATTAGAAAAATTATGCACGAAAACATTATGCCTAATTAGAAAACCAATCCCGAATTACTTATGTTCTGCCTCATGGCATAATTTTCATTTTTGCCTTTATACATCTTTTATACAAAAAAAAAACTCTAAATTTACTCCGTTATAAAAAAAGGAGAAATAGCATAACTTACTTTGTGATAGAAAACTTAAGGCAAGTAATCGAAGGCAGAAACTAATCGGTAGGTAATGCTAAATAGGTAATGCTACCATAAAAAATGACCCTCCAACTAATTAATTTTAAAACTTAATATTTACTATAGCCCTTGCGTTTTTAAAACGAGCACGATATCATTAGAATTCCACCACAGTAAACTTGCCGTGTCGTAGAAGGTTACTACACAAAGGTTTGATAAATGGCTGAAAACGTCATCCTAAAAAAAACTACTTGTTAAAAATATAAACAAAAATAAAAATGGATATGGCCAAAAATTAACTGACCCCCGCTCAGGTTAACGAATACGCGGTTTAGGATTGGCAGTTGAATGTGCAGTTGCTAAAAAATTTGTGGATCTTCAAGCATTTGGAATTTGTGGCTCTTCAAGAATTTTTACTAGCGCCACTAACACTTTGTTTGGGAAATATTATCGAATGGTGGCTTTCCACAGTGTAGTGTGACTTTATACAATTTAAAGCTACTTCAAGACCAGTATTGCATCTGGCTAAGCAAAATTATAAGATACAGATGGAAATGAATAGTAAGGTAAGACTGATTTGTAAACCTGCCATTTTTGTTAAATGAAAAAGAAACATGTTGCAATTACTAAATTGAATTACATTCTTATGAAGAAATGTTAGTATTAGAGCGAGTCCTTTTGAAAATAATAAAAAAACCATATAGTTAAGTAGTCGCAATAAAGTCACAGAAAATTTCCAATTGCAGCTATTTGCTTAAAATTAATCATGTAAAAGTGGAATGCATCTCTTCCAACCATCCAGACTTAAGTTTGAGGTTGAAAACTTTAATAGCATGTGGCTTAATACTTTGATCCATATTTATATACAGAGTGTCCTAAAAAAATGTATACACACTTTAATTAATACCTCATTCCAACTAATATAATTGTTTTTTTTAGAGTAAAACCAATTTATAATAATTTATAATAATAAAACACATTTATAATAATGTCGGAGATTAGACTAGACGTTGTAAAACGTAAATTTATTTTAAAGTGCTACCTTAAGTTTGAAAACATAGTGGAAGTGCAAAGACAGTTTAGAAGGAACTTTCATATAGATCCACCTACAAGGCTCACCATTACTCGCATCAAAGATAAATTTGAAAGAGACGGGACTGTTCAAGATGTCCACAATCAGCGTTCTGGGAGACCACGGATATCCACAAACACCGCAAGAGAAGAAAAACTGCTTGAAATATATCGCGAAACTTCAAGAAATCTGTTCGCCAAGCAGCACGTGAAGTAGAGATTTCAAAATCAAGTGTCCATCGCATTTTGAAGCGCGGACGATGAAAGAGTTATATTCCAAGATTAATTCACGCCCGCAATGAAGACGATTTTGATCGGAGAGTGGAGTTGTGAATGGTTTTTTGCGAAATGTGCAGAGGATGTAGAGTTTTCACATAAAATTATTTGGAGTGATGAGGCTTCATTTAAATTAAACGTCTCGATCAACCACCACAATTGCAACTACTGGGCACCAGAGAATCCTCACGTTACAGAGGAACATAATTTAAATTTACCAGGAGTTACATTGTGGTGTGGATTGTCATATTAGGGTTTAATTGGGCCATTCATTTTTGATAACACTGTGACTGGTGCCGTTTATTTGAATTTGCTACATGAAAATGTCATGTTAGGTATTCTTGAACAGTTTGGGGATGGCACAGACTTTTATTTTCAGCAAGATGGAGCACCTCCTCACTACCATCGTGATGTGAGGGCTTACCTAAATGAAAAATTGCCAAACAAATCGATTGGATGAAGAGGTGCCATCGAATGACCCCCGGGCTCTCCAGACCTCACGCCACTAGATTTTTTGTTGTGGGGACTCATCAAAGATAAGGTTTATTTATCAAAACCGGCAACAGTCAACCAATTGAAGGCGGAAATTAAAAGAGTATGCAGTGAGATTCCTATTGAAATGATTCGCCACGTTTGAGATTCTATTGCTTCGTGTTATCAGCAATGTTTAGATAAAAATGGGCATCAATTTGAATACTTGTGCTGACTAATGAAATTCTACATCTATCTTTTTTATTTTATACTATTAATTTGTAATATATCTAAATAAATACTGTTTTTATAATCAAGTAAAGTGTGTATACATTATACATACTCTGTATGTATATATATATATATATATATATATATATATATATATATATATATATATATATATATATAGCAATTTAAAAAATGGATGATCTACAGCAAAATAAAAACACAAATTTCGTTGGCCGAGTTCATCTTCGAACAACCTTTAGACGCATATTCTTCACTTTTAAGCAATAAAGTTTCTTGAGAAACAACAAATTCTCTTCGGTATTCTTTAATTCTTTAAAACTTGTTCAAACCCGTGAAATGCAACTAGCATTTTTCGGTTTATGTTTGAGCGAATTTGATTTTTAATATTATCCAATAGTAGAAACAAATAAATCACCAACTTTATTCACCGCAAAACACCATTATTATTCAATAAAAGTTTATGAACGTCGAAAGTTTCATTTTATGCTGTACTGAGTGACGACAATTATGTGCCATGAAATTAAATCAATTGAGAATTATTTTTATTTTTAAATTGGAGTAATTAACCTGTCAGACTTAGACGATATTAATTGTTAATTTACGGTCTAGTACCATTTCCTATTATAAATATACGAATTTTATACACTGATTTTACGAAATTATTATTTTGTAATTTTTTTGTTTCGTCGAAGGGTTTTTATGATAGTAAAAAAAAAAAATGAAATATGCTTAAAGTATTATTAGATAACCGATCGGTGTGCGATTACTAAATTTAAAACTTTCGTTTATTGTGGTTTTATAAATTATAAATGTGCTCACCCAATGATTTTTCACCTTATCTAATCGTATACGCATGTGCTAAGACCTTATAAATAATTACTAATTTCATTTTATGTTTTTGTTGGTTCTTTTATCAAACACTAAAGCACATGCTTTAGTATTAAAAATAATATATGGTTTTCACAGGTCATTAGCGTAGCGCACCAATCGGATTCTTGTTCCATCGGATTCGATTCAGAGCTTATTCGTCGTATTGTTCTAAACAACCTGAAGAAGGCAAGTCGTTTTCTACCCCAAAGGGCCATTGTCCCCGACAGCTACCTCTGCGTATTCGCGCTTTTTTATAGGCTATATTCTGTTGCTTGACGGCAAGACGACACTCGTCATCAAACCAATAATTTTTGGGTTTAATACAGTTCATGCTTTAATATAGTTTTGCCATAACTGACACTTATTTAGATCAGATCAGAAACTAATTGTTGAATATGAAATATTGAACAAAAAATGGATATTGTCAAAACAATAACAGAGCCCCGAAAATGTTAATAAGGACATATAGATTAAGATTAGTTCATGGAATTAACTACCACTAAGGAAACCAGGCGCATTTGATGGCCTAATCTTAACCCTGAAAAGACATATAAGAATTATTTTTACTTAGCACTTGTGAGCAATATTAGTGTAAAGAGTAAAAAATGGTATATAAGGTTCGAGATTTAGAAGTATTTTTTTTGATTTACTCAATGTCCAGCATGTGGTAAATATTGTAAACGAAAGTAGCAAATACCGACTTAAAGTCCGTTGAAGGCTATAACTGCAATACCTTTTTACTTTCACACAAATTCATTCAATCCATTTACACAAGTAATACTATTATACCATTTGCGCAATGCATAGCTCCATGTCACCCTGAACAATCACATGAGAGATGGATCGGCCCATGAGTTTTGCACACCAATAGTGGGGTATTACAAAATTTTATAGATGTGTTTTTTTAACATTATAATTTATTTAAAGCTCAAACATTTCTGTAGACTGTAGCTGAATGGGATCTTTACTTGGTGTGTCATGTAACACAACGAGTCGATTCTCAATCTAGCCAGTTTCTCGAATCAAAAAAGCCATTAGAATTCCACCACAGCATCGTTAGCTTGCATCGTAGGAGGTGACTAAACAAAGATTAGATCGCTGGGCTGACAACCCGCATCCGTAAAAAACTAAATTGTTTAAAATATCAACAGAAACGGACACGCAGTTTAGAATCAGTACGTGGAACATGCAGTCGGTAAGAAAATCAGGCGCGTTTGATGGCACTTAATCAATCATGAAAGATTATAGCTTGGCACTCATTACTCTCCAAGATGGCCAAAAAGTGGAGACCATGTGTCTCAAGGCTATACATTGCTTTAAAGTGGAGATGACCTCGGCAATCTTGGTGTTGGTTTTCTTCTTTGGCCCAAGGTGAAAAGGGTTGTTTTGGTTGTCAAAGTAGTTGATATAATCGTATGTGTAAGCTACGTTTACCCATGTGACTAACCAACCTGCCAATTATTTGTGTTTCCCCACTGATGTAAGCCAACTCAAAGTAAAGACTCATTTTACAACAATTTGGATAATCTGATGGGATCCACATCGCAGCACGACGTCAGAATAGTGATTGGCGACTTTAATGCTAGAGCTGGCAAAAATAAGACTGACTTATGTGAAAACATAAGTCCGCACTCCCGACACGATCTAGCGACTGATAGGAGGGGGGGGGGTAAGATGTACTTCGTGGTCGCGCATGACCACATTGTGGCTAAAGCACATTCTTTCTTTATAAAAATATTCACTTGGAAACATGGACACACTCTCGTTTTATGGACGCCTCGAAGTCAAATTGACCAGGTGTTATTTCTATAAGGGAAGGTCTCAGGTGATCCAAAATGTGAGCTCTTATCGGTTGGCTGCCAAATTTGTAGGCATTCATCATCAAATAGTCACTACAAAGCTAAGATGGCAATTTTCGTACAAGTCAAGGATCAAAAGAAAACGAAACTTACGTTTCCACTGTAAAGGTCTGATAAACGAAGATGAGAAAGCACAACGTTTTCCTGGGGTTGATTGCATTAACCTCGAGCTCTTGGTATTCGTAGGGGATACTTTGTGGAACTATCTTTTCGAACTTGTTCGATTAGTATGGCAAAGCGAAGTTATGCCTGATGAATGGAAAGTGGCTGCGTTGTGCCCTGTTCTTAAAAAAAGAGATCGCTCTAAATGCGAAAACTATCGCGTCATAGCTCTCCTTTGCACATCATACAAATTACCACCATCCTGACGGAGGAAGTTACAGATGGTTACCAAGGAGGATGTCGTCCGAATCGATCAGTCACTGATCTAGTTTTTTAGCTGAAGATGATTCTTTCTAAATATAACGAAACATCGCGTGACGTACATCAAGTGTTCTTGGACTTTCAACAAGCCTATTAGCAATCCATCAAGATAGGTTATGGTTTTGCGATGACTGGTAATACCTGACAAATATATGCGTTTATGTAAAATGACAGTAATTTAGTCACAATGTTGTGTCAAAGTTGAGAACCAGCTATCAGGAACCTTTCCAATTAGCTTTGGTGTATGGCAAGGAGATGTTCTGTCCTGGATACTCTTTAATCTCATGTTAGAATTTATCTTTCGTAAATGTAAAATACCTTAGGCCAACAACTTGTTCCGTCAGTCCAACCAGGTTCTGGCATATTTAGATATCTGTGTAATTGGAATAAATGGTAACGGTGGTAAATAACTACTAGATCCACTTCTACGATTCTCGTCTTCCGTTGGTCTCAAAATCAATGAGTCCAAAACAAAATATATGATCACTTGTTTTAGAGACCGAGACGCAATGGATTTTCGTAGTAGAAACCACAAATTTGATAGAGTGACAAGTTTCGGATACCTCGGGTCCCTTGTCACTCATGATAACTGTGTGGCAAGGGATATTAAAGCGCCTCTTGTTATTGGCAACAGTGCTTTGTAAGCCTTACGTCCAATGCTAAGGTCAAAATACCTTGCAAAAGCTTAAGTTGTACAAGGTGTTGATTAGGCCCGTTGCCATGACTGTGTGGGAGAGTTGGATCCTGACAGATGAGTATGAGAAATAGTTAATGACGTTCGAGGGAAAAATCATTCGCTTGATTTATGGGCTCAAAGGCGACTTGATGACACTTACCAAATTTTATTCAACCACGAGATCAGGATGTAAATGAAAATTCCTTTAATTTTTGTCACGTTTTGCGAACCGATCATAAACAAATGATGAGTATGAGAAATAGTTAATGACGTTCGAGGGAAAAATCATTCGCTTGATTTATGGGCTCAAAGGCGACTTGATGACACTTACCAAATTTTATTCAACCACGAGATCAGGATGTAAATGAAAATTCCTTTAATTTTTGTCACGTTTTGCGAACCGATCATAAACAAATGGTTCAGCAACCTCTGAGAGGAGAGCCGCCATTTGACAGTCATAGAGGTCGCTATCGGGGATGATACCTCCTCGGAGTAGAGAATGATTTGTCTTCTTCGGTATGTCTAGAACAATATGAAGAACAAGCTCGAGTTTGAATCCTATGGAGACATAATTTTGATGCGGTACGGGCCAGCAATGGTCTGTAAAAACCAAAGCCCGCTCCACACTGACCTGTGTTGCTGAACCAGGAACCATAATCTGAGCAGCTACGTATAATAATTAGGTATCCAATTTATGGTTTGCCCAGAACTCCAAAAATTATTTTATAACATAATCAACGCAGTTTGCGGTTTCATTATCTTCGCTTTCTGTAGCTGCCATCAAAATATTTTCTTTGGTTTTCAAGATTTCTTCCAACACGTTGCGGTCGTTTTCATAATCCGATGCACTCGTATATTGATTTGGTCCAGGTCCAAGTTCACAAAATTATGAACAAATCTCTGAACCGAAACGGTATCAGGTTCGGATTTGGGTTCGGTTCAAATCCCTGAATAAAACAATGGTATTTGCATTTTTTCATCAGCTGCGATACTTATTTTTTATGTAAGTAAAGCGAATGGCTACAGAATTGTTAGAGGTGAGCCGAACCTTAAATGATATTCGCTTATAACTTCCAACCAAAAATTATATATAAAAAATTCTTGATTTATAAATCTAAATTTGGAAGATTTTTACTGCCAATGAGACATAGATGTCTACTAACCCAGTTATATTTATTAGTGTTCAAATGACCAGAAAAATCTTTGTGGAGATATAATGTTATTTTTAATTAAGAATTCTGTCGCCCATGAAAATGTCAGTCACATTACTTTCTATTTTGGATTCCCAAATTTTATCAAAAAGATTTAGTAAATTAGTATTTTGACCTTGAAGACACGTATTCGGTAAAAAATATTGTTCATTCTATATTAGATTAAATGAGAAATAATTAATAGAAATTCGTCTTTGAGTTTTATTAATCTCTTTAAAGTTCTGCCTCTTGACAGCCACGCATGAAATAGTAGTTTTTTATGGTTAGATACTATGTCTTGCACAGATTCGAAATAAACTGGCTATTGATAGCTCTTTTTTACGTAATAATCAACATAACGACCTGCAATACCTTGTGGGGCTCTTTATCCATTTTTTAGGAACTTATGCCTCTTTGTGAGAGGCAATTAGTCAATATAGTTTGTCCTGTTAATCGATTTTACAGAGAGTGGCAACATAGTAAATTCTCGTGCGAAACTCATTATTAAAATAATATATCACATATACGAACAATTAGCCGTGCAAATTAGATAAAATCAGTGGTTTTGTCAAGCTGTATTGAAAGCTTAGAGGTAATTTTAATTCGGATTATCAATTTTTCAAAGATGTCTTTGCTAATATTAATATCGGTTGCTGCGACCAACAAATCGTAAATAAAACTGATTCAATTTAAATAAAAATAAGACATTTTACGCGATATGTTTGCGAGAGATGTACCCAATCTAGAAATTTAACCTCAATGTTCAAATTAAAATAATGACATCAAACAAAAAATGCTGTAGTGTTATTAAAAGAAATTAGGCGCCAGTGGATATGAGGAATCCGGGTTTAAATATTAATTTCTGACAAAAACAAATTTCATCACATGATTTCGATGTAGAAAATTACTTGTCTGATATAATTGCGACTTTATGTTAGAGTGCAAAATACTGTCCATGAATCATCTTAGTCGCACGTCTTTGATTTGGCTGGCATTGCAAATTAGGACGTTAAAAGTAAAATGCAATAGAGTTGTTAAGAGTGTTGGTCCCAAGGTTGGGCGCCTATGCTCTATTACAATGATTGCGACAATTTTTTTTTGCATATAATTTTACTTAACAAACAACTTAAATAACAATTTTGCTCTCGTTATCGAGCGCGAAACATTATTTTAAGGCGTTTACACACCCGTATAGTTTCTTAACTTATAGTAAGTACAAAAAAACTCCATACATACGTAATTATTTATACTTTAACTGTATTAGTTGTAAATAAATGTTTTTCGAATACAAATTAATTTTTTTTTGTGTAGTTTATCATAATTGTTTTATTTTTTTATAGTGGATAGTTTTTTTTATCGTTCGTATATCATTTAATGTTTTCTAAACATTTCATATTTGGTCGCGGCGAAAGTGTTGCTTTTATTTTTTTTATTGCCGCGCACACACACAAAAGGTGATAATTTCTGTTTTATTTGAATAAATTAAATAAAATGGATATAGAGGTGTCTCTATATGTAATACATTTGTATTTTTTTCGTTTTTAGTGTGAATCACACACAAAAACTACAAATGGCACGCAAATTTTTTTTTTAGCGTGTGGTTTACTAATGTTTCAATCTTTTGTTTGTGCGTTTTTCTTGTAGAGTATACGAGAAATGTAATGTCATCATTAAAATAAAAATATTTGTATTAACATTTTTTTTTGTGTATTATGAAAATACTTAAAAAGTTTTCCGGAAATAATTCATGTCTGGCCTGACAACAGAAACAATTTTTTATTAGAGAAAAAATAATTTTATTATTTTCAACAAAGTTAAATTTAATATTTGGATACCTTTGTAACATTGAAAACTTCTCTTTCACCAAAGCAGTGAACCGGAACAAACAATTATCGTTTTTTAGCACATCGAATCTTTCTTAGCAATAGAACAAAAGACATTGCGTGTTTTGCAACCACAAATTGATTTTTACGTTTTCATCGTAAATTAATATCTGTTTATTGATACTGGCAGCATTGCCAGACGCAAAAAAAGTAGTTGTAAACGAACAGCGACATTCAAAGAAATTATTCGAAAAGTGGATGTTCGAACTGAACGAAATCCCCATGGTAGTGGTAACAAATTGGCTTTTGTGCTGACCATATATATATATATATAGGAAGGATGCAACACATTCTAAAAAATGAGATTGGATTGAACCCCCAAAAGGTACATGATCTTACTCTTGAACAATAAAAATAGGCTAGATAGAGCAAAGGAATTCCTTTGTTTGTAAGCAAGCGGCCTGTGCTCAATTACACATTGAGTAACATGCAAACAAACAAAATGACCTAGTTTATAAGCAAGGGAGTAAATCCGATGACATCTCTGTATAAGGCATTTTAAAGAGGAAGGTTGGCACTTAAGTACCAATATTCTCAAGCAAAATAAACAGAATCGGTTTAGAGCTTCTATGGATTTTGTAACTGGTTGCAAAATACTACGTTTGAAGCAACTATAAGTCAAGTTCCGAATTTTATAATTAGCTGAGGTTAAAATCTTCTAAGGGTTTTAATGTTGGCGGTTTAATTCTCATATATTATGTATAGAGTATATTATTTCGAACAGGTGAAATTTTAAATAATTTGACCACGTTTTCTTCGAACATCATCGGATAATATAATAGCGGGTTTTCCAATAAGAGGTTTCAATTTCATATTAAAAATGAAACGAGTATTTTTTAAGAGAAATCAATGAATGTTTATTTCATTGTAAAGAGGAAGGTATGCCATTAACATTTGAAAACTATATCAGCCAAATGGCCGCCACGGCTACGCTTGCAGCACCATATCCTTTTCATTACATTTCCTATGCCCAATTCGCACATTTGCGGCTGTATGTCCTTGATAACTTCACGAATTCCATCACAAGATCTCGGTGGTCAATTGTGATCACCTATTTGAGAAATAACACGGTCAGGAAATTTTTCTTGCAAAATGCGATTGTTTCGTTGCTTGTGTGGCACGTAGCACCGTCTTCCTGAAAATAAAAGTCGTTCACATTAATATCTTCCAATTCTGGCCATACAAAATCATTAACGAGGGATCGACAAACCTGGGTTTTCTTCAACACTACGGGCTACAGCAGCAATACTCTCAGTTGTTCTTGAACGACGCACACGTTTTCGATTCTTCACATCACTAACTTGTCCCAATAGCTCAAATGGCAGTTTCACTATTGCCGGCCGAGAAGGTGCTTCACGACGACCAAAACGTGCTTTAGTTTTGCGAACTGTGGCAAAATTTTCACCATTTTTGTAGTGAATGTTAACAATTCCAATGCATTTTTTATGCGTGTATCGTATCATTTTATCGTATCATTTATGGCGTAGTTTTTACTTGTCAAATATCAAAAGATGACAGCTTCAAAATTGACATCTCCCCAAATAGCATGCTATGCAAACTTAAACTTTTTTTTGAGTAACCCTTTATAATAAGATTAGAGAATCTTTATAACGATCTTTAAAAATCTTTATAACGGTTCATTTTCCCAAAATATATTAATAAACTTTCCCAGAAAACACTTTCCCAAAAGCTGTTTCCCCAAAACGCATTTTCCCAAATAAAACGTTTGATCAAACTCATCACTCCAAAAAATCAAATACCCCAAAATATAATTTTTTGATATACTTTTTTGTGTGTTAAAAAAAAAGCAAAAGTTTTATAGGCCGAAGTTGACCCTTTCTGGGGTCTTTTGTAAGAACAATTGGTTTTTACATTTTACATTGGTTTTTGGCCAAGTATGGCAAGCTGCATGCTTGTCCACCTGATATACAATGTATTTATATTCTTTACGCAGATGCTGAATTAGGCGATATGTTTCAATGTGTGCTATTCCTGTTATTATTTAAAGCCGTAAAATTTTCGCAGTTTGGATCGTAAACAGATCAAAAGTACGGTGCATAGTGTGGAGGTTTTTTCGGATCGACGGACTTCAACAGTGCTTTATAAAAAATGGTGATTTCATCAGGTTGGAGAAACTCTAATACCCGGATCATTCAGATATCAAGAGCTTATTCTCATTTGTACCTCAAATTGTTGTCAGTCCTTCTTTCTGCGCCAGATAATTTGGCCCAGATGGAAATAGCAGCTGTGAAACCACGCACTCAGGAATGCAGCCTTGTGAGTAGAGGTGGAAGCTTTTTTAAAATCAGTCAATCCAAAATAGATTGAAATCCTTTCATCGTTTTGAAGCCAAAACGATGAAAGGATTTCAAGCTACCTTTAAAATTTCATACATTATTTCATTATAAACTTTCCGTGACTTTGAAGTCATCAAACAAAGAATTGCCGGTACGGTAACGGTATCAATCTTTGTGAAAATTGTAAAATGGTTGAGCTTTCCCAAAAACTTTGAAGTTCCCATCAGAATGTTCACTGTCGTTCACTGTCAAACTGCTTTTAACATAAAATAAAACTTTCACCATCTATTATTCTCAGATGATCTGGAATATTAATATATATATATTTTATTTTTTATTTTTTTATTTATTGAATGAAACTAGTCTTTTCAGACTAACCATCAATTTACATCTGAATTCTTAAAAACTAAACTATAATGAGGTTACTGTTGATCCAGCGATGCTCCAATGCCTGATCGTTAATAGGTAGCTGGTCACATACTGACGAGCTCGAAGGGTTTGGTTCTCTTTAGTCTTCAAACCAAGTGTTCATTATCCAGTAGCCGAGAGGCTTCCGCATTACCATGTTGCAATAGCCTCGATTCATGCTTCGTTGCAAATCTTTTTATTTCGTGTTTTACATCCTGTATCCCCAAATCTCGATGCAAATCCTTATTACGAATGTACCAGGGTGCATTGACTATACTCCGAAGTACCTTATTCTGGAAGTTTTGTATACGTTTGATGTTAGCATTTTTAGTACAGCCCCAAAGCTGAATACCATATAGCCAGACCGGTTTTAGGATTTGATTGTAAATCAATATTTTGTTGTCTGTGCTTAATTTTGACCTTGGTCCAATTAGCCAGTACAATTGTCTATATTTAAGATCAAGCTCCTTTCTTTTCTTCTTCATATGCTCTTTCCATTTGAGCTTAACGTCCAGTGTCATACCCAAGTATTTGGCGGAGTTCTCGTATGGCATCATGACATCCTTTACACTGATTGGCGGCAGATTAATCAATAGTTTTTCGTAAAGTTGACATGCGCAGATTTTAATTCATTACGTTTGATTTTCCATCGCTTGGTCCACTGGTGAATTTTTTCACTTGCATATTTAAGTTTATTCGCCGCCTCTTCGACAGTTTGCGCTGTTGCTAGTATAGCGGTATCGTCAGCAAACGTTGCTATGCTTACATGATCGGACTGTGGTATATCACTTGTATAAGGTAGATATAGGACTGGGCCCAGAACACTGCCTTGTGGGACTCCTGCCCTTACCTCTCTCAGCTCAGAATACCCATCTTCTTGTCTTACCCTGAAAAGTCTTTCAGATACGTACAACTCCAGAAGGTCAACATATGGTCCCGGAAGCATAACTTTTAGTTTATATATTAATCCCTCATGCCATACTTTATCGGAAGCTGCTGCCACGTCCAGAAATAAGGTAGAACAAATTTGTTTATCTTCTAACGACTTTTCTATAATGTCTGTAATTCTGTGAACCTGGTCAATTGTTGAATGTATACATCTGAATCCAAATTGGTGATCCGGTATTAGGTTTCTACTTTCTATTATTGGTGTCATTCTTCTCAGAAGAAGTCTCTCCATTAGCTTTGAGATGATAGGAAGCAGGGATATCGGACGATATGATTGAGCTTCATTTGGCCGTTTACCTCCAAAATAATATTAATATTAATATTAATATGACGAACTGAAGTTGGTTCATCAAACTTTGATTGACGAACCCGCTTTATCTTGGCCTTCTGGGCTTTTTTATGAAGCAAATACTTCCTTGATATAGGTTGTCAATAGACTATACTAACCCTTATATTCGCAGCTGGGTGTTCCTTGGGAGGGTAGGCCGTCTTTTTTATATTATTATTGGCAAAGCGTACGCAGGCAAGTCGCTCGCGGTCGTACTTTACACGTGTGATTGACGATAACATGTTCTCCGTTATCAATTTTTGTGGTTATCCGTGCCTTACAGAGATAGTTGCGATGGACCACGCAACCCCAATAATAACGATTTTTCTTCACGGATTTTACATCCGTGTAGTAACTATAACCTACATAGCACAACAAATCTTTGTCTTTACAGAACCCAACTAAAAAACAACACATCCTCTTATCGTTTTGGGAAATATTTTATATATTAAAGACATTAAACAAACTAATATTATACTTGTAGCATACTGTCATGGTTTAAAAGATCCCCAAAAATCTCAAAATGGTGGATTGAACTCTCTTCGCTGTGCGTTGATAGTAGGAGACTTAAAATTCATAAGCTGTCACGCTATCTTTTATTTCGTTAGCTACACTTAAAATTAAAATCGTGCATGAATTTTGAAACACCCTTTATAAGCGTATATAAGGCATTTTATATATTTTCCATTGTTATTTATTTATTTACTCAAGGTGATTTCATAAATTACAGAGTAAACATAAACATTTGACATTTTAAATAAGAACACACTTTAAAAAAAATTGCATTTGATTGCTTTTTTATTAAGTTGAGATATTTATTTTAAATTGACGTTCATGTTGTCAAATTTATGTGTTTTAAAAAACTGACTTGAAAGGTGGATGTACTGTAAATTTAGATTTAATTTTCGTTTTAGAAATTGATAAGACGTAAGTACGTTTGATTGTTTAGTGTGCTTGTGTGTATTTAAATATATGTCGAATGAGTCAATGACCAAAATTAATTTCATAAAACTAAATTGACTATGTAAATATTATATTTGTTGATTAGGTGAAAACTTAGTTGATCCGGGTTTGAAAATTGTTATAAAATTTAACTGTTTTGGGAGGATTAAATTATACAATTTTTGAAGTGGTTGTTAATGGACATTCAAGACACTAAAATGTGTTTTCTAGCTTCGGTGAACGAATTTTAAAGAAACAAAAGTATATAAGCTGGTCACCTAGAAGGTGCACACAGTGCTCGTCTAAGTGGTTCAAAAGATTTCGTAGGAGACGTGGTTAATGCCAACTAAGGCATTTAAATCATAGTTTACTAGATTGTATACCATAGTATTGCAACTTTATTACCATAAATAAAATATTTTCAGCAGTTTTGTTCAATATTATTTTACAGAATGGCTAACTTTTTTTGAGGTAAATCAGTTTTACCACACATTCAGCAACATGTAGTTATTTAGCAACATGTAGTTATAACAATTTGGTTAGTTGAGGTTAAGCACCTGATTTTGTCAATTTAATATTTATTCATCTGTTAATAAATATTTGAATTATTAGAACGTTAGTTTTTTATCGATAACAAATGCAAATATTTTTTTAAAGTTACATAAAAAAATTAAAATGTAGTTTCTGTTGAAAAATTGTATTATAAGCTAACCGCATAGCTATATGTTACATTATTCACTAGATTTTTGTAATACTTATAATTCTACACTTAAATAAAAACAATTATAGAAGAGTCGCGGTATAAATTGAACCATATAAAGTATTAAATTGTTTTGAACAGGTGAACAAATAAAAACGAAAATGACGAAATATAAGTTATTGGAATTTTCTGTAGTAGACGTAGTTTAAAAATAAAAATAATAAATCCGAAGTCCATATTATATTGTTGAATAGGTCATTAAATCATTACTAGAATAAGAAGAAATATGATCAAATTTTCTAATGCCAAAATTAAATCCGGTACAAATATCTTTTGAGAATATTGATATTAACTTATAAACTTAGCTTACCATAAAACATATCTATACTAATTGACCAAGGAGTATTCCGTCTGAATTTTTCAGCAATAATATTGAACAGTGTGAATTGTTCTAATCTGAGGATTTCGATTTAGCTTTCCAAATAACAAAGGAGTTCAATTTTAATTGAAGATCAGTTTTACCAATGGCAAATTATTTTCCTCCGCTCACTCTACAGCGACCTTGAAGGAATCAGTAACATCACGACGCAGACGTTTTTTTCTATTTTAAAAGCCACGTTTCTTTAGTTGCCAAACCAATTGTCCACTCCATTATTTTGCTCTTCATTAAATTATTTCCTTTTACAGTAAAATTGTAAAGTCTTTCAATAATGAAAAACGCCACTTATTTTAAATTTATGTTTTAAGAGCAAAACACAACGACTTCTGGTCGTAGCTTCATAAGTTCTGAAGTTCTGATTGATTTTGTGAAAAACAGTTTCGATTGTATTTGTTTGATTGTTTGGTGGCGCTTCGTGATCGATCGTGCGGGATATTGTATTCGCAACGACATTGTATCTACCTTTTACTTGCCGAATATCCGTGGTAAACTGACTGATGTAATCTAAATGCCATGCTTGACTTGGATTACGTTCAGTTATAGACTGAAGTCAATCTTAGCGTCGTACAGCAAATTTACTAATAACGTTATGTTTTTGAATTGTTTGCCTGTTTTGGGCTTCTTTAGCAGAGCGACCAAGTGTGCGTGAATTAGAGTGAGAATCACCGCGAGTTTTGGTATAAACCGATGTTAGTAATTTACCATACCGATAAACTGTTGGATTCTTTTGATTAAAGTTGACACGGGAAGTTTTGTAATGGCATTAACTCGCTCTTTATAGATGGAAGAATACCATTAGATGTGATTGTGTAGCTGAGTAAATCGAGTGAATTTGAACCACAAATGTATTTCGAACTTTTAATGTTGACGCTAAAATCTTTGAGTGGTTGAAAAATTTGTTCCAAATCGCGTTTGTGTTGTTCATCATTTTGTGATGCGACGAAAATGTCGTCGATATAAGTGAAAACAACGTCTAGATTGCGAACGATTTCATTGATCAATCGCTGAAACGTTTGGGCAGGATTTTTGAGACCGAATGCCATTCAAGTGAATTCGAAGAGGCCAAATGGGGTTGTGATTTCCGTTTTTTTTTTTTTTTTTGTTTTTTGTTTCTGAACTCTGCAATCTGTTCTGGGGCCGAAGCTCTCCCAACTCTTTCGCAATTAATTTTTAACGTCCAACCTTACGCCGTCACCAGCCAAATTGAGGACGCACGAATACAGGTTCGATTTTAAATCCATCTGCACATTGCATTGCTCCAGCCAGCCTGCACTGACATGGACGATGGTTCGGCCCATGGATTCTGCACTCCAACAGGGGGTCATAGTTGTGTTCATCGTCATTACCGATCGAAATCAGGTGATGAAAAAACGCTTTGCAACCCTCCCCCATTGGGATTCGAACCCGGTACCTCCCGTCCCAAACACCGCAGCTTTAACCACTGCGCCAATTGCTCGGTTGATTTCCGTTGTGTGAACGTCTTCAGTTGCGACGGGAATTAAATGATATGCTCTGACTAGATTTAATTTTGAGAAAATTTAATTCGGGTAACAATCTGGTACCGTTCGATAATCACGACAAGGTCTCCAATCTAGATCTATTTTCTTGACCATATGAAGTGGGCAAAAGACAAGAGATTCCGATGGCCGGGAAATTCCTAGATCCACCATATGTTGGAATTCGGTATAAGCAGCATTGTGACATATTTGATCTAGTCAAAGTGATCTTGATGCTGGTAAATGACCTATCGTAACTATGTGATGAATCATGGAATGTTTTACGGGTAAATTGTAGTTAGGCTCCGCTGTTAGGGAAGAATACTTCTTTAGTAGCGTGCTATAACCGTTGTCGATTGTGAAATGAATGGGGGTGAGTGTATCAATCGATACCGTTGCATCATTACTTGACAACTGAGTCGCAGAATCAACCAGTCGTCTGCGTTTGAGATCGACAAGGACACCGTGCCATGCGGATTGTTTCTGACGTTTACCGCGACCATAAGGAGCGTATTATAGAATTACGAAAATTGGCTCTGGCCAGGTTCGTGATGTGACGAAGCGCTTTAGATGATCCTTCGACTGTACTGATTCGTATGAAATACTTTTCTTGACTGATGTTAATTTTTTTACCCACTTTAACCCACAAGATTAATATATTTGATCGTCCCGTTTTTTATTGCCATAGCCAATGAGCGCTTTATAAAAACATAAATCGATGATGCGATTTACTCTGACCTGCATATTGCCCGAACGCGTACAAATAAGAAGGTGTGCCAAATATGAAGCGTCACTCTGTTTGACTTTACTACACAAAATATGAAATTATATTTTGTTGTTGTATGATGAGTGGAGCCACAAAACTTAATTATTCTGAATACAGTTGGAGCGTGGAGGTGACTTCTTTTATAGAAATATTAAAACCTAAATAATTCTGACCGCTACAAGCTTCTAAGTAAAGAAATATTTTAGTAATGAAAATTTCATTCTACGACGCTTTGGAAAACTTCAAGTTTTATCCTGGGATACTGTCAAAATTAGAATTTCGTGAAGTTTTTTGAATTTATTGAGCTATCCATCTCTGGCTAAAAAAAATCGTGTACTTTAGTTATCTTTTATCAGTTATCTCTTACATTATTCATCTCCTTCGAAACCATTTCGTTTAACTTCCGTCGTCGTAAAAATTCTGAATATAATTGTTTATCAGCATCATAGTTTTTAACGGCTTTATGCGCTTGATTTTTTTCTGATTCATTCAAGTTTTTGATGCGAATTCTTCTTAGGTCGTCTTTGTTATCTTTTACTCTCGCAATCGTCGATTGTATGAATGTTAACTTTGGCAAATTGAAATCTTATCATAATTTGACTTTTTTAAGTGAAATTTTTTTGAATAAAGTTGGTAGTGCAGGGGCTACTACAAAATAATGTTTCTTATGTCAGAATTTCTTGTATAGTAATCAAAACCTTTCTATAGTAAAAGTCAAATTCATCGCGGAGCACACGCAGAAATGCACAATTATTTACTACACTTATTAAATAAATTCGGTACACTACTATGCAACTACTGTTCCTACATAGGTTGAAGTATACCTCACAAATACATTAAAAGTTAGAGAATTTACAGCATATGTATTGGATGGATTCGGCTTTTACTATATAGACGGTTTTGATAGAATGCTTTCTATATTTGTAAATAAAATAAATCTAAGAACGCGTCAACCAGCAAATTGACAGTGCTACTACTAGAGTTTAAACTAAAACAAAAAAAACTATTAATGTCATTGGTATTAAAAACATCATTAAAAGTACTCTTAGTATTTACCGAGGTCCAAATTTCGAATAACACTCCAGAAATAATTGGGGGGAAATGCAGAGTAATTGTAACATGATATTTAGAGAGTCGGGAATACAATTTACTCTTCTTGTATTATCAATCATTCCAAGGCACACTATAAACTCCCGATTGAACATATGATACGATTGATTATTTTTTTTTGAGATCAGATGCTTAGTAATATTTAAAAATAATTATGCTCAGCGAGAAGATTATTACAAGAATTTCGAAACTTATCATTTAAAAATCTGGTATTTACAAAATGTTTGCTTTAATTATTTACCTATCACACTGGAATGCAGATATAAATTAAATTTGATTAAGAAGCAAATAAAATAGTCAAGTTTTTATGGTTTTAAAAATTTATTATCATTAACTATTTGCGAAATTATTCATTAAACATTTTAATATCTAAATATTTACCATTTTCTTATCTAGTTTTTATTTCTATTATTTTAGTTACTAATTTTGGCCTAATTTTCGAGTATGATCTAAACACACAATATTTTGATGTGTAAGGTGTTTTTTTAACACGCCGTGGTTCGATTCCGGCCACTGACCTCTATTTGTACAATGTTGGCATCGATGTCAGTAATATGGAAGTTCTAATTTGGGTTGTGTTTCTAGAATGTATGATTGATCAGTGTTTTAAGACTCTTTTAAATTGATAGGGTTATTTTGTGGTTTTCATCGATAAGAGTATGTACCATATGAGTATTATTATAACAATGATTTTGTGAATTCAGGAAATCTTTAAATTTCATTTAATGCAACTTTCTTACAGAAGCTGGTGTTCGTCATGGTTTATTATGAATCGTGAAACAAAATATGTCAAACGATGTATGCATCGAAAGTTTTGAATGTATAATCATTGTAAAAATTAGGTATCGCTAGTTTTAGTAATTTCATTCGTTTTGGCAATTGGAAACACTAAGTAATTTCCAATATAGCATCGTTAAGGGAACTTATCTGCACTTATCTGCTCGGGTTTGTTGGTTCATTTTTTCTTCAAGTACTTTCACGATATCGCACTTTCACGCTCTATGGTTGATTCTGGTAATATTTTTCCTTTCGGTGATGGTTTAAAAATATATTTACTGATTTGTTGAACCACCGGCTCGAGGTTTTCAAGGACTTCTTCGATGATTTCGGTGTATACCTCGCGAATAATATTTATTTATTTATTTAAACATTTAATATATAACCAATATTTTTTAAAGCATAACACATTTTTAGTGTAATTTTACAAAAATATAGACAACATATCTTATATATTAAATTGAGAACCTTCAGAATTGCTTGAGGCTTTTATGTTGAAGATCCTAGTAACATAATACTTAATGGTAAGCTTGCGTGAGGTGCAAGGTAGTTTTCGTAACATTTAGTTTTTGAAATTAAAAATAAATCAATATAAAATGACTTACATGCAATAATAAAATAAAAATTTTAAATATAAAATTAAAATATATTAAAATATAAATTTGAAAACACAATAAAAAACAAACAAATTTACAAAATAAAATTTATAGATTAGTAAAAAGAACATGGATATGAATCCATGAACTTTATGTTTTACGTAGTGAAGCCACTGAAATTGGTGCAAGAGAACATGTGGAAATACATCAAAATCTATAAATACAAGTCTTCAATTCTTAAGTGATCCAACGTAAAAAGGATTCCTTGGTATTTTAAATAAACTCCTGAGCAACATTTAATTTTTTCATAATAATTAAACCATTATATAATCTCTGCGCTATAAAGTCATAAAATCTACAACACAATTCTTTTAAAATGTATAGTTCAATGATTTGTCTTTCTTAGCTTATAGTCATTAATCGATTTAGTTTTGGTATAATCACCACTTAGAGAATAACATTTTAGAACTTCCGGAAAATGATCTTCATTTTGATCAATAATATTAAATTTTATGAATCGCGATTTATTGCTTAAGACAACTCACGCAAATTAAACCAAATACGTAATAATCTTAAATTTTCTTTTAAATCATGTAACATATCTCCATAACTATCTTTGCAGTAGCTTAGATCCAAGTTCAGAGCTTTGAGGAACACCCCCATAGAAATCATTAATGCATGATTCACTCACTGGCACCAATAACTTTTACACATTGTCTATGCTGTGAAAAATATGAGTTACACCATTGTAATGGAAGGTACCTAATACCCACATGGAATAGTTTATCAAACAAAATCTTATGTGAAACCGTGTCAAACGCTTTAGAGATGTCAAGGAAACACCTTAAACCTATTTTATTATGATTTAAACCGTGATAAATTTACTAAAACCAAACAACAGTGATATTGGTCTATAATTGGACACACTACAAATATCGCAACATTTAAACAAAGGTTTAAATGTTGAAAAATCCCTAAAGATAAACTGAGAATGAAAACATGTGTCAGAGGATCAAAGACATACATTTTCTTCAATAATGATTTAGAAATACCATCAACTCCAGTGGAATAAGAATTTTTTAAGGACGAAATAATATTAAAAATTTCGAATTCTGTTGGAGTAAGAAAAAACTTGCACACTGGTTTCCGTTAGAAAATAAAAGGTTTTCCTTTAAACAATAATCAATAATATGCCTGTTTTCGATGTTTTCATTACACAATTGCATATGTATCGAAGAAAAATGTTTGGCAAATGAATTCACAATGCTTCTATCAGCAGAGCAAGTTTTACCTGTCGAATCTAGCACTGCATAAATGATGTTTATTTTTGGCCTACCTCCTACAATATCATTAACGGTTTCCATTGATATTTAATATCTCTTCCACAACTTTTACATTTCTTTTGGTATAATAATACAACGGTTTCTTTAATCCATTTGTTCTCTTCCTTTTTTAAGCTACTAAACTATTTTTTTGAGTTTTATGTCCAATGGATGTAGTTTTAATGTTTGGCCAAGCCTATTTTTCAGTTTTATTTTACTACTCAAAGCCAGACCAACCAATCCTTAACTGATTTAGATTTGTTTCTCACTAAATTTTGAATACTATGAAAGATTTAAGCCTAGAGATAAAAGTTTCGTATGTAGCATTAACGTTATAAATCAAAAATAAATCTATAGTCATTATAAATGCTGCTTACTAGATAAAACCTAAAAAGTTAAGACGTTATAGTATATTTTTATTTGGACTAAATATCATCTTTCTTAGTTAAACAGTCTGAAATCAATCACAGCCGAGTCTATAATAAATTTAGAGTCGATTTTATTTCGCATACAAATGTGAACCAAACAAGATGATTCTCTAGTAGGACAATGTATTAAAAATTTCATCCCAAAGGTTGATAGCACCGTTAAATAATATTCCGTGTAAGAATCATCTTAAGAATATTATTATTGATATCATCCATTAATATAAGATTTTTAGAATAAACAAGCATCAAATAATTATTTAATTCATCATTAAATATAGTACAGGCAAAATCATGTAATCTATAAAAACAAAGAAGCGAAAAATAGTCTCCATGTTATGTTTAAAAGCTGGAATTGTTTCTAGATGTGGCGCCATCGTGTTGAAACTAACGGTCTTCCACATTCATAGCGTCGATTTGAAGCCATCAAAAGTCGGTTAGCATTCCTATGAAACGGATGCTATTGACGATAACGGCGTTCTCAGCAGCGTTTTCGGAGAAAAATGAGCCAATTATGCCACCACTCCATAATCCACGCCAAACTGTTACTCTTGGTGGATGCATTGGATACTTCGCCATGACGTGTGCCTGTTCCGAATCCCAAATCGACAATTCTGTTTGTTTACATAGCCCCCTAGACGAAAATGCGCTTTGCATTGGTGTCGAGTGAGGTCCCCACCGGTTCCGTTTGGTGCTTTTTCACGACCCATATTTCTTTTCAAAAATTCCCACGGTTTCGGCTAGACAATTTTTTTGAAAATAAGTTTTCAATATTTCGGAACGCTCTGCAAGCGGAAATATGATTATTACGTGCAGCGAAACATCAAACTGAGGGGCTAAAATTTGCCATAGTAAAAATGGTATAGAATTTGATTTAAAAACAAATCAATAGATGGCCCACCCATTACAACGACCGCCAATTGTAAAAAATCGTCTGAAATATCTTGGTACATATCTCAGTAAAGGGTCTACTATTGCTGTTTGTATTGCTGTGGATAATATAACATAAAAACCTAAATTACAATTTATAATCCCAAAGAAAGTTATCTTACCTTTTATAAGTATATATGTATATATTTTATTATTGTACGAACAAATTATTTCTTATTGTAATTACTATGTGACCAATATAATAGTAGCTTAAAAATAAAAACAATAGAATTAAATAAAAGGAAAGTGAAAAATTATCATAATTTTTTATGCACAACAAATAAATAAATTTATTTATTGTCTTTATGTTAATCAGTTTAAAAACTATTTTCTCGATGCAATTGAAAATTTACCATTAAATCTGCATATCTTAACTTTTTAAAAAAAATAAAAAGAACAAAATTATATCATCTTAAATAAAATATTTAATCTAACATATCGTATACACATATCAAATTTTTACACCGTGCCAGTCAAATTATATTTGCCTAATTTTATTCGTTTTATATTTAAATAACAAGCGACATGAAATCTAATTATCATCTCTAGAAAATAAAACAAAATTTGTAAAATTTAGAAAGATATAAAATTTAAATAAGATTTATTATAATTTGTATTTTGTAGATACTTTCTCCAATTTCATAGAATTTATTTATTACTACTCGTATCCAATTTAGTTTTAGTTTTTATTTAAAATATGATTTTAGTATGCAAGGTACAATAATGTTACGGATATATGATAAATAAGTAATGGAATTTTTTATTCATTTATTTTAAATAGTTTATCCCTTGCAGTAGTTTTATTATTTGTAAAAATATATCAGTGGCGTTAATGGTTAATGTTTTGGCTTAGACACATCGCGGTCTTAAGTTCGATCCTCGCCACAGACCACATTGCCTTGACAAATTGTGTGTGAGATCGTTCGTTGGATTGAAAAAGAAAACAAAGCTAATTAGTTTTGCTAAAGCATATTATTTAAGTTTTATCTTAAAATAAAGAGCTTTTATGAACGGTAGTTGAATATTCATGTCCATGTGGATTTTATTGACGGTACATTTTCCATTTTGTTTAACTAACTCCGGGCATGTTAGTTAGTTCAATTAGTACCAACCTGAAATACTGATTAGCAGCTCAAAACCTTTAATACCAAGAGATTGATGTGCAAGTATACTACTCCGGTTTTCATAACAGTGCTTCTCTTTTTGAACTGGTTATCACTTATTACCTAGATTTCATTTAGAATTAAAAAGTTGGTTAAACATGATTCATCAATACTAGATCAAAATTTTATTTTTTTTCTTATGGGAGATCAATATCGAGCCTGATCCATCATTTGAATATAAATCTTATAAGAATAATAATTATGAATACTTAATGGCTGACTGACATTTGAATGGAAAAGAACAATTAATTTGTTTTAAGTCAATGAAGTACTCCAGTCTGGTTCAATTCTAGTATTAAGTTGGAAATGGTCAGTATGTAAATGTGCCATTAGATTGTAGAAAAACATTTAATTGAGGAAAATTGTTAACAAACTTATTTGAAAAGTTAGAAGTAATTACATTAAAAGGCCGCTTGATTTTAAGCTTTCATCAAGCTTTAGAAATACATAAAATATACACAAAATTTCTTTCTAAAACATTGCTTTCCCTCCGTTTTTTGTTGGAATGTAATGCATACTTTGTTGATTCCAATTATCATTAATGCACGAAAAAGCTCTCCAATTTACATTCAAGAAAAGAATTTCTTGAAGCCATTTTTTTGGCTTCAGGGAGAGTACAGTTGCTACATTATTAAAAATCACTGCTGACATATCTTGTGCTGTCGATGTTGCAAATATTGTTTGAAACTAATTAAGAATATTTTATGCAATCGAAATCAATAAATCGAACTTTTTCTGTAAAATTTAATTGAAGATCCGCTCCCTTCTAAGAGAATAATTCCATGAGAGGAGATCCTTGTCGCATATTACATCTATTTTGATCCCACGATTTGCATGGCTTCTGCGACGCGAGTGAGTGGGCTTGACACTGGAGTCACGAGGCTTCCGCCGAAAATCTTTCTGATTGCGCTACGGTTGGCTTATCTCTTGGTGAACTTTAATTATTCAATCTGTAGTGGCACGGACCTACGTGGCTGCATAATACTGCCGAACATTGGCCTACTCAATTATTGACTCGCACTAATCTCACTTAGCAAACGAAGGAGGGCAGCATCCTAAAAGTAACTAAATCTTTCTTAGATGTCACTAGCATAATGCGGTTTGGTTGTAGACTGCGGAACAGCTCTGCTCCATACTCCACACAACTCCCAATTATCCTCCATTCCAAACCCCTAACTACATCATTAATTCTGCGTGACATACATGAATATAATAAGCATGCTAGACCATCCATACAATTTTCGCTCCTAAGGCAGTAGTTCTGGATAACTGCCGGTAATACTAAGGCAAAAGGAATAGTAGGGAAATGCATCAATTGTAGCAAATCCAGGGCGCAATGTCAGCAACAGTTAATAAGAAACTTACCAAGTTATCGAGTCTTTCGTTGTTACCAACCCCCTTCCTAAAAACTGGTGTTGATTATGCTTGATGTATTTTCATACATCTAGCAAAGGGACTAGAACAAAAAACTCACAAAGCTATATCTTCGGCGTCGATCCAAAATTACAGAAAGAATTTGTAAAAACGATCAGACTTTCTAAAAACGTGTCCAATTTATTTTCCAGAAATCGCATAACGTGGCACTTTATCCTGCCCAGCTCGCCTCATTGCGGAGGTATCTGAGAAGCGGCCATAAAATCGACTAAGTTTCACCTTATAAGATTGATCGTTAAAAGCATCCTGTCACTGGAAGAAATGAACACATGCAGAAATCGATTCTTACTTCTCGAGACGGGCGTCGATGCTCTCACTCCTTCTCTTTTTTGAATAGGTCATATAACAACCCAAATCCCCGAAATGCATTTGAAAATATCACATCTATTCAAAAGGCAAAACATACAACATTTGAGTCAACAATTACGGAAACGCTGGTACCTAGAATAACTGACTTCATTGCAGCAGCCTTCCAAAACTCCCTTCCAATTAGATGACATCGTCTTAATCAAGGATCGCTCCTTGGAAGAGTCATTCATGTTTATCAGATAGACGCTTAAGAGTTGTGGCTTAAAAAATTCAGAGTGCTGAATTTAAAAGGCAAATACACAAACTATATATTTTCTTCCTGTCGCTCACAAGGAACCTGATGATACAATGAATTAGCACCCTTTTCCTTGATACGCACTGTCACGCATGTAAACTTATATCCGGACACACCATCAAATAGCATAAAGCATAAACTTCATAAAAAGCAAACCCGATAATTTTGAGTTATAGATGTAAATGTTGCGTAAATCGAGGCTCCAGTTGAACGAAAAAAATTTCCTTACAAAACAATCAGCACCACCAACTGTATTGCATGCGTAAAGTAACGGGTTCGATCTTTGGTTGCGGCTATCACATTATTCCAACGATAGGTTGTTTATTTTAAGTCTTTTGTATAATAAACCAATGCATTTTTTTTCGCTGCTACCTATTATCCGAAAAAGACCCAAACTCCAAAGATTGACTGGAGATTTTGAGTGCGCATATATATTGGGGTATTTAAGATTCCGCGATGAAGTCACATCGAGATCTTAGAATTTATAGAAAGCTTTTTTAACATCTAACAATTTTCTTATAAATACTCTTAAAAAGGCTAGTTCAATTGTAGGTTTACTCTGTATTATGTATTATTTACTCTGTAGTCTTTGCAATAAGCCATATAGTTTGTAGTTACGCCACTGAACACACAAATATTTAAAATTTTAATGCATAACAATATTATATTCTGAATTCCCCTAATTTCAACAAACTCGCTGGGAAAAACACTATACCATTAAATACACAATAGATAACCGAATTAATTGCTTTAATCGCGCAAATTTCAATGTATTCATTTCAGAGAGGAAGTAAAATAATAATATGATTTGCAGTCAAAGCCAAATATCTTTGTTTGCTTTGATAGCACTAAAACTAAATATAAAAACGTAAATTATTACAAAACCATTTAGCATTTCTTTTCAAACATTTTTTTTAAATAGCTAACTATATTTTATTGCATAATCCCAGTGGTTGTAAATTGGCCGGCCGTGCATTATAATTATAATAATTGAAAATATGGTAAAAATACTTTGTGTGTTGCTTTTGAGTTCATTGGCTAAACTGAAATATTGTTTCTTAACCTTTTGACATTGCACGCTAAGCTACGCTAATATATAAAGTATGAACAAAATAAATTATGCAATGTTAAAAATAATTAATTATAGTTTATCATGATTTAGGTAAATATTTGTAAACAATATTATTTATATAATTTTGCTAGTGATAAATTATATTTGAAACTATAATGCGACAATTTAAATTTACAATGTGAGATGTCGTCGCTTGAACTCTTGGAATGACAACAAAATTATGCAAATGCAGTAGTGTTATTGCTGAAATGTTGAATTTATTCAAATTTTTAAAATTATTAGCATAAAAACAAAATATTATTTATACACGTCAGGGCCTGGTTGAACTACCGGTATAAGATGTTGACTTGAGGTGTTTCAGTTTTACGAAAAATTAAATCTATAACACGAGATTAAACAGCATCGGGCCAGATGATCGAGATTCCCGATAGGTTATTCTCAACTTTAACTCAACATAAGCATTTGCATTACAGTTATCTTACTTAAACGCACATATTTTAAAAGTATTCTTAGAAATTTAAACCACAAACTTTCTCGGTGGATCACTAGTAAAAAATCCAGAAGCACCGAATTTACATCATGGTATGTTTCGTAATGTTTAGAAAGGATTTTGCTCTTAGAAACGAAAGCTATGTCGCAATAGTATTTGAAATTTAAACGATCATCTTTCTCGTAAAAATTACAAATTGCCACTCATTGGGCATAACTTTGCATTACCATGTTAATAGAATCAGATCGAAAATATACCTACAAAACGTTGTGTCAAATATCAAGAGCTCTGAATTATGTAATCAACAGTGCCATGTCAGCTCTTTACGGTCGTGTTGTGTTATTTGTAAGATGTAACCTTTATCTTTACCCCCACATTCCGTAATCGATAATTTTTATCTACCATAAATAACACATAATGAACATTGAAATAATTAAAGAAATGTCTCTTCCAATTGTTGAGTACCAATGATCCAATATGGATAATCCAAGGTTTAAAGATGAAATTCAGTGGTTCCTTAAATAAATTATTTAAGCGTTAACACCGTCAAGATGGTAATTGGTTTCCACAATGCAATTGCTAACAATATTCTGGTAATTAAATTTCTTGTACGAAAACTGCAATCGTAGTTTTACATTAACTAATTAATTATCACTGGTTGTAAGCTTATAAGTCGACCGATAGTGATCCCTTACTTTTCACGCTCTTCTTTAAGCTGTTTGCCAGTCAAATCATGTTTATTCCACCGATCTGTGTCTTCTAGCATTTTGCCAAAGGACACAAATGGTAAGAAAATGGACCCATCAAATTATCGCCGAATCGGTGCTTTCCAAAGTGCTTACTCGACCATAATCAATTTCCAGCTGATGAAATATTTGGGAGATAACTATCTAATTTCCGATCGTCAGTATGGTTTTCGCGAAGGACGTTCAGTAGTTGACTTAATTATTGTTGTCACAGAACAACGTGAATTTTGTTTCTCATTTCTTAAACGCTGGTTTTCCTTAGAGATATGTCTTTTCTCCGATCCTTTTTTTCAATTTTCATCAATGATCTTCTATCAACAACTCTCAATCCAATATATTCCTACGCCGATGACAGCTCACTTTCCACCTCTTCCTGTTTAACTTCTTCTTCATCGTGAAACGATGTTCTCGCAGAAAGAATGGCTATGAAGGATCGCCTTACGCAAGATCTCAATTCTATTCTTGAATAGGGTGAAGCCAACAGAGTTAAATTTAATCCGAACAAACTTCTCTCCTGTGTTTTTTCTGGCCAAACTAATGGCTGTTCACCGTCTTTTTTGACTGATGAATTGACTGCTTGGCTACGTCTAACACATTTGCGATTCTCGGCTTAACTATATCAAAGAGAATATCTTGGGCTGAACAAATAAACAAAGCAGCAATTGGTTCAGCCAGATGCCTTGGATTTTTACGACGATGTAAGTTTTACTTTAATCCAGATGAAACACTTCAAATATACAATACCTACATAAGACCCAGGTTGAAACATAAATCTTATATTTGGGCTGGAACACCGAAAACTCATTTGACTGCACTTGATCGGGCCCAAAACCGAGCATCTCGAATGATTGAGGACGTAAAATTATTATATAATTTTGATTCTCTTTCCCATAGACGTAATGTGTTTCAATGGCCATGAAAGTATTTGTAAAACACACATAAGAGCCTTATGCGTGTTTTACAAATACTTTCATGGCCATTGATTCTCGACATTTTTTGGATTCATGCCTGGTTTGGGATGCATTATTCCCTCCTAATCCTTCCTTGATCTTTTGTAGTATGTTATGTGTTTGTTGTTACATTCATATTATTGATATAGATTTATCCTAAGTGCTATGGATATTTATATAAAAAAAAATCAAAGACACATTGGTTCAAAAGGTCTCTTAAAGACGCGGTATGGGGCGTTAACGGCCTCTCCATAATTTAGTTTTTTTTTTAATTATCTTCTTTTAATAATTTCCAGCTTAACTTGATTTTGGTATTCGAATAATGATATTTATAATTGACAAGTTTACCAAAACTAGGCCTGATTAAAGTGTGGTTTCCACGATGGCGAAGCGCCAAAATTACCCAAATTAAAAAGAGAAAGCAAAAATTCTTCAATAGTGCGATAGAGACAAAATACCATTTTGACACAAAAATTGGGAGTACAATTTTAATATTAAAATGCAGCACTCCGAAATTAGATGGTTAACCCGTAATAAGATGAGATCGGTCATGTTTTTTCGGATTACTCCCTAATTTTTAAAATTTACACAATTTTTTTGGCATATAGCCTAGCTTTTTTTTAAATTTTGTTCTAATCTAATTTTTATATTTTTTTCTTTCAGGTAAGCAATTATTGGAGCTTCTCTTTTATCAATATTAAACTGGTAATCGTAAGTAGTTAAGATTTGCTAACTGAAAATGTTAAACATCTCTAAAGTTTATTTATTTATTTAATTAAAGTCACATATAGAAGCAACTAACAAAAAAGAAAGAATTTCATCTCGTTACTTTATTTTGGGCTAATCTCACTAACAAATTAACAATGGAATATGCAACAAAATGTGGTTAATATTAATATTAAAATGTCACCAGAAAATTAAAAAATCTGAATGGATATTTCACTTAGCATTAATTGCATGCCACTCTTTGTATTCCATGTAACTCTTCCGTCTAATTATTAAAGAAATTTATCAGTAGTATTAATCCAAATGTAACTTCAAAATTATAGCCCGATAATCGCCTATAGTTATATTGAAGGATTTTAATTTACCGGATACTGTGTGGGGGGTTTGTGGTTACTTAACACCTTTGGATTTAAACACAAATCTGGATAACTTTGTGGCCATGCTATTGCATTGGGGCAAAGTGTAGATGTAAGGAAATTGGATCAAGACGTTACCATTCGCATGAGCATCAAGTATTTCCCATACAATTTTAAATATATTAATTCCTCTCGAGCTTTGCGATCTTGTTTTTACAATGTTCATGTTCAGTATGTTAATTATAATTTTAAAAAGGGAGACTTTTTAATGCTTTTCTTGGGAAATAAGCGAATTAGGAACGAACCGTGGTTATAATAAATAGCTAAGTAATTTGAAAAATTGCAAGGCATAGCGCTGATAACCGATTTAAACAGTGTCCGAATCTCGATAACTTCACTACATTCAACATTCTTCGTAAAGAGTTTCAGATATTAAACCGTTTTTTTTTTAAATAATTACCTTATTGAAATCGAGTATAGCATATAACGCAGCCCGGATAGATTTTGGCACTATAAGTCAATTATAAAAGAAAATCAAATCGTTATTCTTCTGCTCTGCTTTTAGATGACCATGCAGCTAGTTATTAGTTGGATATTTGTAATTCGTTTAATGATTTTTTTATATATGTTACAAACACAAATAATTTGAGTGATATCTCATATAATTAGAAGTTTAATTAGAAGTTGAATCAGAATGCAGGATCGAATTTGATTCACCCGATTCTTCTTTAAATGTCAGCCCATGTAATCGCTTAGCCAGTTTCATGAGCTACTTTCCAGATATATAGACAATTTTCAATTATTAAACCTGTATTCAAGACGGGCCCGTGTTGTTTACAAATTTTATTGTGTCTAAATTGGATAATGGTAGCATTGTACAGGCAGTATTCTCAGAATAGAATAGCAAGTTGGTTGCCTTAGATTGTAATAGATTACCTATTATGTAGATTTATGCTGTGTGCCTTAATCGATTTTTCAAACTAAACTTTGCAAATTGCTCAAGCTTCCACTATTGCCCCATAGATGGTAGTTTAAAAGTACATTTTCGATGTAACTTTTCGGTGACTTCTCACATAATGTATAAAATAACTGTAATAGTTTTAAACTATAAATAAATTAAAATACTTTTTGTTTTAGTTTCAAGTTGAGGCACAGTAAGTGACTTTTGCGATAGTTTCATCTATCTAGATATAGCATGAACTACCTCGTTATAATTTAGTTTAGTTAGTTTAGTCGATTAAGGCACACAGCATAAATCTTATTTGTATTGCAGAATTCAGGTCGTAAAATTTGGTAATCATGCATCAACGCGACTTGACGTTACTTCTCGAGTTCCGCGAGGTAGTCATTTAAAGCCCCTCTTGGTTATTTTGTTGCTGAACTATATAGTGAATTGCCTCAAAAATTCAGAAATCCTTATCTACGCGGATGACATCAACATTTGTAAGGTGATTTCAACTGTTCTGGAAGCTCTTGAATTTCAGTTGGATCTCACCTTATTTTGCAATTGGTGTTCTTCGCTTAACCTGATGTTAAATGTATCTAAATGTAAAACCATGTATTTTTTCTCGATCACGTTTTATTGTAGATTATGACTATTTCCTGCACGATGATTTTTTAAAGATTTAGGAATCACATTCAAATTTAATTTATTGTTGCATAATCACATTTAATATTGCATATCAATGTTGCGATTCATGTTAAGTTTTGTCAAAATGTTTCTCAAAGACTGATGGGGAAAAATTTTATACGTTTCATTTCGTTTATTTGTTTGTTTTATTCCTATGCAATCTGTTTTGGGGCCGAAGCTCTCCCAACTCTTTCGCGGTTAACTTAACGTCCTACTTTACGCCATTACTAACCAAATCGAGGACGCACGAATACAGGTTCGCGTTTTTTTTTTACAAATATCCATCTGCACATTGCATTGCTCCAGCCAGCCTGTACTGGCATGGACGATGGTTCGGTCCATGGATTCTGCACTCCAACGGGAGGTCATAGTTGTGTTGATCGTCATCACCGATCGTAATCAGGTGATGAAAAATCCCTTTTGCAACCCTCCCCCGTTGATTCGAACCCGGTACCTCCCGTCCCAAACACCGCAGTTTTTAACCAAATATGTATATCCCCAAAATGGATTCCTTAAAGAATCTGAATTTGTTTTCAATGTATGTCCCACTGCCAAATTTGCCGTCTTGTGGTGACTTTATTATTAAAGTACCGTTTCACAAAAAAAAAATTCTAGAAGTAACTCCGTGTATGATACATCGGTGGCTTATAATATACGTTCGGTTTTTGATTTTATTTTATCCAGAGAAATATTTAAGGGATTAATGTCAAAAATTCTTTTATCGTTTTGGTCACTTGTGTAGAGAAATTTTTTGTGAGAGGAATATTATTGTTGAATTACTATAGAGACATTTTATTTTGTTTTGAAATTGTTTATATAATTGAATTGTCCTGATAGACATCTGTTCCATGTCTTGAAGTCTGCGAATTAAATTTTCTTAAAAAAATGCTGTTTTCCTTGCACCTGGAACCGATGATCTTCCGCCTAATTTCGCAAGTGTGTGTTCATTAAATTGCAACAAACGGTCGAGGTAATTTTCTAAAATTTTTCAACCAAATTTGCAGAAACCTTGCCACATTAGGTTCTTATGTTTACCATACTTTTAAAAGATTGGTAACTTTTAAATATGGTTCTGGAAGTTGGTTTCTTTGGATAGCAATTTTTTAATAAAATTGATTAAATCTTATTTAAAGTATTTCAAATAGCCTATTTTCAAGGTGCTACGTTTCCACCTAAAATACGGTGCTATCAAATGAGATTTGTACGCGAATTACTCTGATGTGAAAAAACCAAAAATGGTTCTTGATATTTGCTTTTCGAAGACTTCCTAGAGACATTAACCTGTTTGCTTTTATTTTTCTAGCTTAAAGTTCAAAAAGCAGGTTTAGATGGTTGGAGCAAAATGATAAATAGTCAACTCATTTTCCCTTTGAAGTTTCGAAAAGTCGACTAAATTTGTGTGGCACCGAATAAATAAAGATCATTACAAATATATATGCTCTTCGCTTTATAAAAGTTTTCAAATAAAATTGCCGTCCCATATTAGAAATAACATAAAATGCAATAAAACGGCACAAATGTTAGCCTCTGGAAGGCGCTGCCATTCTGGATATGCATCCAGAGAATTTTCCAGCCATTGTGTTGAAGAAATAAAATGTTATGTTGTTTTCAATCACTCTTGGATAACGTGCGCATTATAAGACGGGGCAGAATCCTGTTGAAATGTCTAGTTAAGCACAGATTCACACTTGTTTTAGTGATAAACAGTTGCATTTATCTTCACGCCAGGCTTAAAAAAAAAGAGAGCGTCTATCAGCAGTAACGATGGACCAAACTATCACTAATATTGCTGGTGCCTGCTTTCTGGTGGCCATCCGAAGATGGTAATTTTCATATGACCTTTCTGGTAAAAAAAATCTGTAATTTTTTTAGTCTACATGTTGCTCAAAGCAGAATGGAGTCTCATCAGAGAAGACGATATTCAGCAACAGGAAACTTGCGTCCAAACGAAACAAGCAATTCAATTCCGTATTCTTGAAATTTTTAAAAAAGTTTCTTCGACGAATATCAAATTATATCATTTCAGTGAATTTAAAAAATTTTGCTCTTTTTTTCGTAAAAAGTCGATGAATATGCGTATAGACGAATTTTCTCGATCGAATTTCATAAATTCAGCTCCAGGAGTAAGATATCGTGCATTTTGGAACTTCAAGCTCATTTTGCTAAATGTGTTGTATCCTCTGAACATTTTTAACTTAGCAGCCATGTTTTTACCACTGCGATGGTGATTTCGCTCAATTCGTGCCTTTACCTTTCTAATAATTTATTTTGATGTTGCTGTTCGTTTACGACCAATTTCTTTGCAGGTGGCAATACTACTAGTATCGTTATTGTGAAAAATGGGGCGCGATACAAAAGGTTTATGCACATTGAGGTGGCTTAGCCCTCGGATAATTTGAACTTGTATAGCTTTCTCGCTACTTTATTGATCTAAATCAATAAAGTAGCGAGAATTTCACGCTAGGATTTTATTATTTTTGTTTTATTTTAGACGCTTTAACACACTAATAAACAAACTAACTGTGATTAGTATAATTTTGAGCGCGGCCATGGTTGTTTTGACAGATATACCGGTGTGAAGTTTGTTGCAATTTTTTCAGCAGGCCGCTGTTTGTCCTTACAATTTAACCTGCTCTAAAGGTTTGATTGTTTTGAGACTGCGTTCAAAAATGGTGTGGTAAAGGATCTTAGTTGCCTCAATATTCACTTGTTGCTAGAGCCCTTTTTGTTTCACTTTGCATTTTTCTGATATTGAAACAAGATCGACTTTAACGTTTCTATGTAGGTCGAGCTTTCTAGCGTACTTTGGTGAAACGACGATGTCCCTTAGAACACTTTTCTGAAACCTTTGTTTCTTCTTAACGTTGCTTGCTTTAATACAACTCAAGGTTGAATACCATAAAACCATATTGGTGTCAAGTTTTTCTTTGTAAAGTAGCAGCTTGTTGTATGTTGATAGAGAAGAGTTTCTGCCTATCAGCAAATACATTTTTCTAAATTTGAGTTTCAATTCTTCAATTTTCTTTTTTACGTGTACTTTCCACCTAAGTTTAGCATCCTGGGACATGGCTAGATACTTAGCTGTGTTCGCAGACGGTATTATATCTTGATTTAATGAAACCGTTAAGTTTAATCGGCCATATTCTAGTTCATTTATGTATTTCAGTAATATCTGATAGCAATTTTTGAGATGATACTTTGTTGGTTTCTTCAACAGCTAAAAACGCAGTGTCATCTGCAAAATTTGCCATTTTGTTGTTTTCTAATGCAGTTAGTGTATAGTAAATATAAAACCGGCCCTAATACATTGCCATGCGGTGCACTTACTTTTATTTTTTTTACTTCAGAATAAATGAGAAATCTATCCTTGAAATTTGATGCCAGTATCAGACATTTTTATCCATAAATGCTTTATATAAGCTTGCCACATAGGACATTATTTTTGCATGTTCATTGCTGATTTTTAGGTATCACTTTCCGGTGTTTGGTTATTTTATCAAGCTTCAATTGCTAAAGCTTCGTTTGATGTTTATCTGGAAACACTGCTTGCATGGTTTGTTAGTTATTATAGGACTAATTGAACTGATAACCTCTTACCTGCGAACTTCGAAGTGTAAAGGCAAACGTTTATGGACGATACCGGTGAAAAAATCGTTTAGTATTTGCCAGTGTTAGAGAACTTCAACTATTTAAAAAATTATGTTTGTTATGTCATTTTTTTCGCCCAGTGAACTCCTTTGTAATCAAGGGACAAGTCTCTTCTACGCAAGCCCCAAATTCCGTCGAAATCAATATTATTCTTAAACTATCGACTAAAACATTTTGAGACTTATTTATTTATATAATGTAAATACATATTTCTATTTTTAGCATACATATGTATCAGACATAAACCAAAAATTGATTTTAATCTAGAAACAACAAACATAACTGTAATTATGATTGACAGTACATCATAAATTATATTCATATGCTGTGTTAGCAATATTTGTAATGTATAAATACACCGTATACGGATAATCTCAAACCAATTCTTTTAAAAATAGAAACTATTGAACAAGGCTAATATTTCATAGTTGATAATAAGTGATTTGTATGAAAATCAAACCAATGTGAAGCCCCACATATTGAAATGGGTACATATACACTACGTATTTAACCAACTAAATTCCACAAACTATACACTCAATTTTAACAGTATCACCCTATAATACACACATTATGTTTTAGTAAATTTATTAGGTTTATTATTACTAAAAACTATATTATCTTTTCAATATTGTGTGGAATAGAGAATTTTCTTAAATTGAATAAAATGAAAAACTATAAAGTACAGGTTTAATGAGGGGAACTAAAACAAACACAAATAGTAATAAATTAGTTGATAAAAATATTATGTCCGCAAGACAAAATGTTTTGGTTTTCATTGTGCTTCGCGTTTAACAAACGAACGCTGTTATACTTAAACTAAATTAACTTAATTCAGTTTTAACAATAGATAATAGTATAAAGGGATTAATTGAAGTAAAAAAAACGAAGTAAATTGTAAATGTCAGTAAATAAATTTTATAAAATTCTCGGTAATATTTACACTAAAGTTCAACATTTAAAACTATAATCGTATAAACGAGATAGGGGTTTTATCATAAATATAAGTATACATATATGTATTTACTTTGCGTTATTTATTTATTTTGCAAACCTCGCATATGTTTATAAAAGGGTTGTGTGACTTAACGCGAATCAACAAAACGAAAATTGAAAATATAAAACTATTTAAACATCATAAAATGAAATTTGGAACAAAAAAAAAACTACATTTATGTTTTTTACGAGCTATTATTATATATGTATATGTTAAATTGATTTTCAGAATTCGAAATGAGTCAGATTAGAAAAAAAAAAAACAAAAACAATTTGAAGCAAACAAATCGATTCTTCTCATAATATACAATAATCATATACTAATAAATTCGTTAATTTATTTTTGTTAGAAAAAGTCAAAATTTAGTTTTATTCAACGGAAATAGATTAAAAAACAAATCAATTAATCAAATCTATTTTTCTATAAACATTTACTAAAAGCGTTTGAGTGTAAATTTTCTAATGGAATTACATTTGGTTGGTTAAACCTTTGTTTTTACGGTGTATTTCTGAACTTCTGAATGTTTAAGCGGTAACAAATGGATATTATAAATATTATGAACTTATTGGCTGCGGCCGAATGGTCGGGTAAATTGTTCTTTTACCTACATATTTTTTAACAGTGTACAGTTTAAAATGAAATACAAAAAACAGGATAATTGAGTTGTTATTGTGCGTTGACGTTTAATTGTTGTTTAATACATATATTCGTTTTCGATTTTATAACATTAAGTTTAAAAAATAAAGTGCCTATTTAATGCATTTTCCAACTTTGGATAATTATTTTGGTTAAGAATCTCGTCTTGTCGCTGGCAACCGTGCTTTGTATGTGCTTTGTCATGTATGGGTGTGAGAGTTGGACCCTGGCGGATGAAAATTCCTGATATCGTCCATAAAATAAAAGGACGGCGAGTACGCTGGCTCCGACACGTTCTGCGTGTCGATCCTAAGCGGATGGTGCAGTGAACTCTGAGAGGAGAGCCGCCATTTGGGTGGAGTATGACTTGTTTTCTTCGAGTCGTTTGGAACAATATGAAAAACAAACTCAGGATTGACTCCATTGGAGGGTACGTTTAACCGGCATAATGAAATAAAATGTATTCATTTGTTGATTCACACTGAAGTCTAATTCTCGACTTATTTTGTGTAAACTGAATTATTTGAAATTCTACAATAAGTCAACCAAGTGATCAGCAAATTAATTGCATACAGCTAACATTTTGCAGTTTATCTGAATTCAGGCTTCTTAAAAATATGCATCACCATTTTGTTTTTAGCTAACCAAACAAATAGTAGTTGTATTAATGGTCGAACATATTCTATTTTAGTATACATATATTTGTTAAGAAATACTTAAACAATTATTATTCGTGTATCTGCTTACTTACTGCTTACGTAGCTGTTATTTATTGAAATGTAAGACTATTTTGTACCGCCATCTTGAATAAGACAAATAAGGCGAGAATAATATGAACAATTTTTCAGCAATCTTTATAAAACTGTGCTTGCCAAAATTTAACTTAAACTTAACTAACAATCAACTAACTCCCATCTCGAGCCACTTAACTAATCTATAATCAATTTATATGAAGGCAGATTTTGAACAAACATTCATCCAGATTACATATTTAATGTTTAAATAAACATAGTACAGGGTGGCTGAGACCAAGTGTTACCAAATGAAAACGCTGTAATTTTTTAATTTTGATTATTTTTTATTAAAATTTCGTGGAATATGTTTTATTACATTTTATGAAAAACATGTTACTGCTCGATATGACCTCCTTTGGTTCTGATTATTTGATTCAGTCTTCCATAGAAAGCATTGCATGCTGACCGAACGTGGGCTTGCGGAATTTTATTCCATTCTCGAACAAGAGCTGACTTTAATTTATCAACACTTTCGTATTTTTTAGTGGACACCTTACTCTCCAAAATGGACCATATGGAGAAATTCATGGGATTCAAGTCTGGTGAATATGGTGGCCATTCTTTCGACGAAATCAGCCGCGGAACGCAATTTTGTAAAAATTGCTGTGTCGCTCGAGCTTTGTGTGACGGTGCCGAGTTCTGTTGGATGTCCAACGGTTCGTACCAAAGTATTTACGTGCCCAAGGTAGCAAAGCATCGTTTAGGATCTTCTGGCGGTACACCTCTTGGTTTACCTTGACTCCATGTTCGATGAAAACCAGAGGAGTGCGTCCATCTGCAGTAACTACAGCCCAAACCATAACATAAGCTGGTGATTGCTTGCGCATTGCAACTCTTGTGTCCAAATTATCGTTGGACTTGTGCTCTAACCAAACACGATCATTTTGTTTATTCACATACTGTTGAATGGTGAAAATTTTCTCATCAGAAAAGACAATTTTTGGAATCTCATCACGTTCGGCCAAGGTTATTTGGCCGAACGTGATGAGATTCAAGGTTCTTTTCTTCATGCTCGTGTTCTTTCAAGCCTAACTTTTTTTTGTGCCTCCGTAAGATCTTGAACTTTTTGTATCTTGCATGGCTTCAAGTGTAGTTCATTTTTCAATATGGTTTGAATGCTGTATCGTGAAACATGTAGACGTGCGGCTAATTGATTGGCACTTTGACGAGGATTTCGTTGGATTCATTTCTATACCTTTCGTATCATTTCTTTTGATGTTACTGTCTTTTTAGGACCGCCTCTGTTGCGTTTAGCGATGCTACCAGTTTCGTTGTATCGAGTTATGGGTCGATACACAAACATTTTATTCACATTCAAATGGTGGAGCTGACGAACTATTGCTGTTTGTGAATTTCCACCCAAATACAGTGCAATTACACTATTACGTTTGAATTCCATTACGATTTTTTTTATTAAGATATTAATTTAGAACAATTATTTGTTGACCACATGTAAACAACTAACCAAACTTCAATCTGTCAAAAAATTGACGCGCTAAAATGACAACTGCACAAATGACAGCAGAGTGAAGTCAGTAACATTTGGTCTCTGCCACCCTGTATAAACAGTTAAGATACTAGCAATATATGTCATATTTCAGTGACTGATATTTTATATAAAAGCTTCCGATCTCAGAACTAATTTGCAAAAAATAACCATAACCTCGATAAAACCATTTTTTTAGTTAGTTCAGTTGATTGAATGGCTGTTTAGAATGCACGACAAAGCACCAACTAATTACCTCTAAAAAGAATCAACTGGTTTAGCACTCCAAGCTATAGTTCTCAAAAAAACAACCCATATGTTTTACAACCCATATGTTTTTATCGCTACATACACAAAGAGAAGAGGTCAACTGGCACTTCAATCCTCTAAATAACCAACATTTTGGAGGGATTTATGAAGACAGTGACAAGTTTAAAACTCTCCTCAGATGAGTCTAAGGCAAAAACATCCTAACAAAAAGCGTATTTACCACGTTGATAACAGAAATTACGAGGGGTTATAATGTAGATGTTCTAACTCTAGCACATGTTCTTATTGGTCACCCTATCACTAGAATTCTAGAACCAAATTAAGAACGATCGGATTTAAACTATTACTATTGTCACAAAGGTTGCAATTAATGATTAAGTAATGGTAAGGATGAAAGTATGGCTGCAACGCGGTGGTATTTTGGGCCTCACAAAATTCATAAAGTTCAATGCGTTTGGTTGTACCATTTAACTACCGTGGACTCGCTAGTTCTTCGAGTTTCACTAGATTGCTTCGTATTCATGCTTCTTTCAAGGTTATCGGCAATTCATCATCCCAGTCTAATTTAACTTTCTACATTTCCTGCAGCTACATCTTAATGGTTATTTATAATACATGGTGATATAAATAACCATTAAGATATAGCTGCACAGAGTTTAATAAAGCTCTTCGACATGAAGTGTATATTGCGAAGGCTAAATTTTATAAAGATAAGTTCAACACAAAAAAAGGAGATATCAAAAATAGCTGGAAACTGATCAACGAGATTTTAAATAAGGGAAATAAAAAAGATTCGATTGAAGAAATCGTTGTTGATGATAATGGTTCAGTATCTGACAAATTTGATATATCCAAGTTATTTAACAATCATTTCGTAAATTCTGTCCTTAATTTAAAGCAAACTACCAACTCTACTGATCAAGTTTATTCTATTCTTATCTCTAATAATTCGGAAGAAAAATCATGCGTCTTTTGGAAAACCGATTCTTTTGAAATTTTAAACCTCATATCGAACCTTAAACCGACTGGGTCAACTGGTAATGATCAGATTAGTAATTTCTTAGTTAAGAAAATATCAATTTATATAGTGGATGTGTTTTCATATATAATAAATTTTAGTTTTTCTTCTGGCATTTTCCCTCTTAAATTAAAAGAAGCAGTAGTTATTCCATTTTTTAAAAAGGGTGACAAAAATAATATTATCAACTATAGGCTAATTTCATTGCTCTCAGTATTTGGAAAAATAATTGAGAAGATAGCTCATTCCAGAATTACCAGTTTCTTAAATAAGACTTAATTTTTACATAGTAATCAATACGGATTTAGAAAATTTAAAAGTACAGAAAAAGCTTTATTGGAATTTACCAATTTTCTATATAAGGGTCTAGACTAAAGAAACTCGGTTGGTTCTATTTTTGTAGATTTAACCAAAGCTTTTGATATGGTAAACCATGACGTCTTGTTACACAAACTCCTCCATGCTGGTTTTCGTGGTGTTATATTGTACCGCAAGAGTCAGTGTTAGGTCCATTATTATTTTTAATTTATTTAAATTCTATCTTTCAAATTGATTTTTTCCAGGTTAATAGCTTTCGCTGACGACCTTGTGTTTCTGTACAATCACCCTAACCGCTGTACAAATATTCAATATATGAATTCGGACTTACGCTTAGTAAAGGAATGGTGCTTTGCTCATTCCATGTTCTTGAGCTCAAAAACGAAAGGTATATTTTTCAAATTGAATGACAATAGCGTCATAGATCCTGACATTTATCATGATGTACATTGTGATCAAGTTTCTTGTCTAGTTACTTGCTTTAAAATTGAATTCGTTCAATCTTTCAAATATCTTGACTTATCCATTGACAACTCAATGCTTTGGAAGAATCATATTGATTCTCTTCGTAATTATCTGACATTAGTGATTAGTAAGATATACATCTTACGTCTAGTATGCCCTGTAGCTGTTTTAAAAAATATATATTTTGCTATTTTTGATTCAAAATTATCTTATGGACTAGTATGCTGGGGGGAACTAATTATGCAAGAATTTACCCGCTTATTATAGCTCAAAAACATGCTATAAGAATTATTCTTAATGTTCCGCATTTTACTGCATCGTGGCCTTTATTTCAGGGTCTAGAGATTCTTCCTTTGAAGCTTTTATATGTGATCAAAACGATAAAGGCTTTTTTCAGTTCCAACGTTGATCAGTTGAATGTCAGTACTGCTTGCAATTTAAGAAATAAACAGTGTATTCGGCTTCAAAGGTTTACAACAACTAATTTTCAAAATTCATTTTTAATTTTGGCTACTAAAATCTTTAATAATCTTCCTGTTGATTTGAATATTTGTAGTAAACTTAATCCATTCAAATCTGGATTAAAAAAATTTTTATTTCGCGTTTCAAATGTGGATGATTTAATGCATTTTCAAGTGTAGTTAATTTTTAAATTTGTCAATGTTTTTAATGTTTTTTTTTTAATATTTTTGAATTTTTATCAAATGTTATATCTTTCTTTTTTCATATCTTCTTTATTACTAATCAACACTGGATTGTAACTATATCCACAGATTGTATTTTTGTATAAATAAATAAATAAATATTAAGCCCTGTGGATCGAATGTACGACTTACCTCGCTGAACACAGCTCGTTTTGTATGATGTACTTTGTCTAATAACCTTACGGTGAATGTAAATCAATCTTGGATGCCACCGTAATCCTAACATCTTTAGTATATTGTTGTGCTCTGTTATGCCCCTTTGTGATATATCTCGATTTGATTCTGATATTTTCTTAAGTAGCTGCTTGTTATTTAAAACCCACTTTCCAAGAGTCTTTTTGTGCTTAATGGTCCTTGTTGCAAGGAATTGTGCAGGTTTTTAGCCTTATGTTACTGCCATTAGTTTGAAATGTTCTAGTGGATCAGTAGCGCATTTTTGCCAAACAATTCTTTGTAATTTGCCATCCGATGGTGCTATTAGGATTTATCGGTACATCTTTTAAATATCAGTAGCAAACACATATTTATGAATTCTAAATCTGAGTATTATTGACCATAAATTCGACTGCACTGTTGGTTCATTACTCAAGATTTCGTTTAGTGACCTTCTTTTAGAACTCTTTGCTGACGCATCAAATACCACTCTTTTTTGTATGCGGCCATTTATGGTTTTTAAAATACCATGATGTGGGATATATTATCCATGTTGCAAAATATTTTCAGGAAATAAAAGACGCATGAGATTTAATTCTAGGTACTGTTCCATAAATTGCTCTTGTGATATCTTAAACTCTGATTCCTTCACAATACGCTTCTCTATCGCACGGAATCTTAAAATTACATGATGATATGAATTTCCTGATTCACATGGCGATTCCTTAAAAGGTAATCGCACATTTGTCGCATCTGCCCAATTTTCTTTAGTATCACTGTCCAATTTATATGACGAGTGTACTAGTTCTTGTTCAAAAAATGTTTTAATGTATATTTTTTTTATTTGTTTCTTACGATTTTATCGAACTCGCAATATCCAATGCCTCGAAATAATTTGCATCCGTAATTTATATAATTTATAGGTGCTCGATTAAACTGTAGGCTTCACTTTTTAAGTGAGAAGCTGTAATTTCTGACTTGGCATTAAATTCGTTCGGTCGTGTATGTTCGCGCAAAACAAACCATAAAAAGTTTGCCACTCCATGTAGTTACCGTCAAATTTCGGCACTACAGATTTGGGTAGGCGAAGCTTCTTACCATAATCGCTTTGTGTTGTATTTAACGTTTTTTACCTGCTAATAAATGTCCGAGCTTTACCATAAAGTCTAAGGTATTATCCAAGCTTTGTCTCGACTACTCGACCTTTGCCGCTATTCGAATATCTCGTGGCGGCAATAGGTCACAAACATGTTTTTTAACCAACGACATCTAGAATGAGTTGACGTTGTTTCATCTTTCATAAACCACATTATTCTTAAATCAGATAAAGGCACTTCTAAAAAATCTTCTAATCATGTATGACCAATTATAACATCACCTAAAATTCCACAACTCATATTTGCAGTAGATGTGTGTTGAATAAATTTTTTGAATGAGGATTATTTGTCTCAAAACTAAATATGATCGTTGTCAGTTTCTTGTTCAATTTTGTTTAAAGAAATTGTAGTTTTGCGATCTCACTTTCACTTTTTTTAGATAAAGTTATAATCACCACTATCTATTTTCTTTTGATTTTCCCTTATACTGTTAACTCGACATGGATTCGTCACATACCGCAATAAGCCAATTTATAGTTTTTCTCTAATACGAGGTACTTATAAGGTTGCTTATGGCTATCACAAATAATAGCTTAACATAAGCACGGTTTTCTTCTCACGTCATCAATTCAAATTAGAGTGAGAGTAATAAACAATCGTACAGGAGTACTAAATCGACCATATCTAATCGCTAATTATTATTACAACTTATTTAGATATTTCGTTAAAAAAATAAATCGCTATCACACAATGGAATATAGACACAATGTGAATATGTACACAATGGAATATAGAGCGTAACTTATAGTCTACAAATATCATTCAGTCGCCCCAGCCTGATAAGACGACAATTATGAATTGATAAAACTTTACCAGATCGAAACTGGGCATTAACCTATTACTTTAAAATTCGAATAGTTATATGGTGACCCCACCATGGCCTAATAATTTGACAGTTTACTTTTAACAACAGGTAGCACAAATTCCTTATCCAGATCAAGGATTGCTGTGAGAATCGACTGATCATTCGACTGCACATATGACCACATTTGAATAATTACACAAAAAATACAACACCACACTATTATAACAGATCTTCGTAGTAATATTGGTGACCCCGACGTTATATGATACACGCAATTCTCTTCTTCTGATTCTTTCTTTTAATTTTCACTCGGCCTGAATTCGTCACATACCGCAAAAAGCAAATTTAGAGGTCTTTCCTAACACTGCGTAATGGGCACTGGTTTTAGAGATATGTTAGTTTTTTTCAAAATAAGGGATTTCGTAGAAGTCCTATATTTTAGTCGAACTATGTTCCAATAGAATCACTTCAAGTGATCATAACGCCTTTTTCAATTCTATTTTGATCAAGGAGTTGGTGGTACCACCAATAGTGACGATAAACACAAATATCTTCCCGTTTATCGCAGTATAGAATTAATAGAGTCGTACAATGTAATTATGGTAAATTAAATCCAATTCACGTATTCACGTGAATTCAATTTCTTGGCATTGGTTGTAGAAGAATGATACAAAATAAATTCAAAGGAGTTGGCTGTGCTTAAAGGCCAGAACAGAAAACAAAGAAAATCAAAAAAAAATAAAAAACGAGTTGTAAAACCAAATTTATTAAAGGGTTTTAAACTCTATCTAGACATTGGGCATGTAGTTGGCAACAACGACCCACAAATTGATTTTTATAAATTATGAAAAACGAATGTATGTAAATTAGTCTAAAAAAACTAAATATATAGCTAGTACATAGTTTTTAAAATATTATAATTCTTTATAACATTACAATAATCAACTTCTAATGAAACATTAAACTACTATATTCTCTAAGGATAAGTTAGGTAACAGACGGAACTTTATTCATATAATCCGTTGTACAAAAATAGTTGCTATTTTTATAATCAAGCATATTATCCATTTTAATTCAGAGCAATAAAGCACACACCTTAAAAACTATAATAAAATAGATTGAAAAAATTATAAATCGCGTGCTCATTAATAAAACTAAACCGAAAAGTAGTAGTGTTGTTATTAGTTTAATCAATTGTAAAAATCAATTTCCTTAAAATATACGTATAATTATTAAAACTATAATAGTCAGTCATATGTACGACTCCTTAATGTCTAGAATTTTAACTTTTACTTTATTATTGGCTACAATTACGAGAGTATAGATTGCATAAAATTATATTTATATCGAATGCATAAAAAAGTATAAGAATTTATACTTAACTATCGTACACACAAGTAAAAAACTAAATATTAAGCGAGACGACAGTAAACTACATGTTCTAATTTGTAATATCGATTTGTTTAAAACAATTTCTATTCCAAATAAAACTATAACTTTTTTTTATTGTTTACAAAGAACAAAATAATTTTAAATAAAAAATTTTCTATTTTTGAATGTACATAGTATATTTATAAGAAAAGAAAATTTTTGTTTACATTTCGTACGTTTTTTTTTTTTTTGTGTGTATATTTCTTATTTTCAATCATCTGTTTTTTTATTATACGCATACATACTCCTCATTAGAATATTTGAATCAACCAAATGTGTAATTGTATATTACTCGTTGTTAGTTAATTTGCTTTTACGAATTCTATATAGTTCTGGCTTAATCTTGTTTCATAAGTGTAATGGGAGTAAGATGGGTATTGGTATACATGTAAGACAAAAATAATACGTTTTGTGCACATACGAGTACATACTATAAATATATTGATGGTAAATATTATTAATATTTTTATTTTAAGAAAATAAGAATTATATTATATAATATTTCACTACAGGGTGAGTAGGCATCTACCTCGTTAACACAACTAAAAATAGCTCGCAATGATCATCACTGACAGATTCACCTGCAATCATTGCAAAATTAAAAAATAATCAAGCGAGTTTCAGACCAGGTAAAAGTTGCACTGATCACATCATCTTAATCCAAATCATCACTGATTAATGTAATTTTTGCCTCCAATTCTAATGGTAGAGCAGCGATCAATAGTTATATCAAGCGCAAAATTAGCAACATTGGTGCGGAGAATCTGGTATTAGTAAAAAACTGAAAATTTCTTGATAATTCTTATTAGAATCAAGATGAGCGCCTTTAAGTTGAAGTCAATATTGAAGAATCGCTAAAATTATATTAAAATGCGAAAATCAAAGAACCCAATATAAAATACCGAGCAATTCGCCAAAGGTTAAAGCTGGGGTGTTTGGGACGGAAGGTACCGGGTTCGAATCCCAATCGGGCAGGTTAGCAGAAGGAATTTTTCGTCACTTGATTACGATAAACACAACTGATGGAACACCTAAAGCGGTGATCATCTAAACATTTCATGCGAATCAGAATCGTTAAACTCAGCTGATTTTATGAAAGCTTCGCCGAATGTCAGCAAAATTATTTATATTTTGGTTTTCATTTATAGATTTTATTTCGTTCTCATTTCTAACTATGTTTTTGATGGCCTCAAATGGCTCCGAATCATTGGTTAATGTCTCCACAAGAGTTACACAATAGTTGATGTCTTGCATTGACCATGACTTAAGACGTAATTCTAGTTCTTGTATGCTGATTGCATTTGTATTCCTATAGATTTTATTTCTGTTTTTAGGTTACAATGAAAATGTTTTTAAATTGTTTGAGTTTTTCACTTCAACAGATGGTCATATTTGTGATCATTCAAAACAGCAATCATATTTGGATGATGAAAAAACCCTTTAGCACCCCGCCACTTTTATTCGAACCCGGTACGGTGTTTTACTGTCGGTGTTTATAGCTCTAGTATTATGAGTGTGCACCAAATACATAGCCGGCTATGTTGGTTGTAAAGATAAAGATAAAAATTCGGTTGTAAACAATGGTTAAGCAATTCATCATTTAGTATGTTGTGTTCAAAGTGTTCAGTTCGTACGACGCATAAATAATTATCTTACGTAAAGCTAACAACTTAAGGCGAATTCAATGTTATGTTTAATTCGTTCGCTCCTTTTCTTCTGATTTTTTTAAACCAATAGGATTCGTCGAAAATGACGATTTTTTCAAAGAAGTCTTCAGACAGCTAAACAACTAATATTTAATGAAAGTGAGGTATAGCTGGCAGGATTTATAGAAAGGCACGCATTTCATAATGTCAAATTAAAGAGAGAAGTAGTGTCAGCTGCCTGCAAAGAGCTATCCAGAAAAACTACTTAGAATAATTGGAGACAGTGGTTATACTCCAGACCAAATATGTAATGTCGACAATATGTAAATGCCAACGACAAATTGCAACCTACATAGCAAAATCAGAAAAGTCTGCAGGTGGCTTCAAAGCGGTTAAAGATCGGGTAACATTCTTATTTTGTATTTAGTAACTCATGTGGAGATAGGATTTTAAAGCCTTTATTAATCAACCGTTCATTAAAGCCACCACGAGCTTTGAACGGCAAGGACTTAAAACAGCTTCCCGTTCATTGGATGGTCAATAAAAAGGCATGCATGACGGCTGATTTATTTAAAAAATGGTTCCACGAGTGTTTCGTTCTTGAAGTCACAAACATATAATGCGCCGAGCCATCCTGTGCTAGGTCATCCAAATATCCAATTAATGTTTTAGCCGCCTAGCATGGAAAATTTACACGATTATGCATTGTATTACACATGCTTCTTATGCCGTAAAACAACTTCGGACATCTACTCTAAATGCTTGCTTGAGAAAGATTTGCCCAGAATGAAAATCGGTCTTTGTAAAGCTTCGAGGTCTAAAATGTTATCTCTATTAAATTATAGATAGACATCTATATTCTATCTCAGCTTCGAGAAATTTAAATCTTCCATAATTTAATAGTTGTATTGATTATCTTAAAAAAAGAAGATCTTCAAATGTTTTTACTTGTCTTTGCCAATTTGAACGTCTGATGTCTCTGTTTTCTTCATCCACTTGACCACGTGGTATAAAATTAGAATCATTGTTGTATCGACACGTTTGATGCCAACCTTAAAATTTTCTTCAGAAGAATGAGTGTTAGAAAGTATACCTACTTCTGAAGTCTATTGCGATCCATGACCTCATTAACTTCATCTATCAATCTGTGGTCATTAACAGAAAATTAATTATGGTTAACTTTCAAGTTTAAATTGCTGTGAATGTCATTATTGACTTGCGAGGTTTAACCAAAAAAACACAACACGGACAAAAACTATTTTACTGGATATTTCGTCTATGGTTTTTTCCATATAATACCTACAATCCATTTGATGTTAAGTCCCATTTTCTCAACTATAATTATAATTCTCAACTGGCCATAATTTTTAAGTGAATTTGACAACTACAAATTTGTATTGCTAACGATCTGTTTATTGAAGATAACCAACACACACAAAACTTAATTTGTCATTATTTGCCACATATATTTGTTTTGTTGTCGATTTCTTTTGTTGCATTAACCATTCGCTATGAGATGTCATATGTTGCGACCACCAGTATTAAAAACCAAGATTACTCTGATTTTGCAATAAACACTGCACTTAATACGTTGTTAAAATTGCTTTTTGTTTTACTTTTATCAGGCAATTTTTTATTATTGTTCTAACACTGATATCTTTTATGGCTAATTTTTACACAACCATGACATTTGATTAACTGGTTTTTTCAAGTTTCAAGTTGCTTCCCCAAAAAAGCTTGTGACAAAGTAATTTTGATTCCACTTCATTCAATAAATTATTTGTATTCACTTGTCAATCCATCAAGTAAGAATGACTGTACTATACATCTTCCTCGTAAGATTGGAATTACTGTTCTAATAATTTAAAAAAAAAAATAAAGTCCACCATTTGAAAAATTTCAAATTGGCTAATGATGATCTCTCTCTCTCTCTCTCTCTCTCTGGCTTTCGCATCCCATGAAGGGATTTTGCCACCTGCACTAAGGTCCTGCATCTCCGTCCAGCGCTCTCATTATCCAGTTTCGACATCCTAATGCATGTAGATCTTGTTCGACGTCGTCACGTCAATGCAATCGGGGTCTTCCTCTACGACAAACACGGCTGGTTGTTGAAGGAACACTTTATTGGTCATTCGTTGTTGTGGAGATCGTATAACGTGGCCGAGCCATCTAACTCGATTGGATTTGATGAATCCGATAATATCGCAGCCTCCAAGAAGTTGCTTTATCTCGTGGTTCATACGAATCCGATATTCGTTGTCCACGACTTTGATTGGACCAGAGGTTGAGCGAATAACGTTCCTTTCGAAGGTAGATAACAATCTACAATGGTTAGAGGTCATTGTCCAGCTCTCGCTTCCGAAAGCCAGCACAGGTCTTATGAGTGCTTTATAAAGTGCGAGCTTGCACGACTGCGACATATGTTTAGATCGCAATAATTTCGATTGTGCGTAGAAAACTCGTTGTCCGGCAGCGATTAGGGCTTTTATTTCAGCCTGCATATCATTCGATGATGTTATAACTGACCCGAGTTATTTAAAGTTTTCGACGCTATCAAAGTTATGGTCGCCAATGCCAATTCCGATATTTATCATGGAGATGTTCCTGGGTGTTGATAACAATTTTTTTTGCTGCTGTTCACCTCCAAACCAAGTCTTCTTGCGCAGCGGAAACTGTCCTTGATATCGCTAGGTCTTCGGCCAAGAAGCACGATATCATCTGCATATCCAAGAATTTGGTCTGATTTATTAAATATACAGAGCGAAGTTTCAATGTTGCTTTTTCTCACTAAGTACTCAAGCGCCTAGTTGAACAGCACAGGCGCGAGTGCATTACTCTGTCGAACACCAGATGTTATTTCAAAGGGGTCTGACATAGCTCCCTTAATTACGAATCTACATACAGACCTAGAAGTTGTTAATTTGCACACAGAAACGAGTTTCTCTGGAATGCCTAGGCATATGAGCGCGGCCCATAAGTTTTCGCGGTTTATACTGTCATATGCCTGTCTGAAGTCTATATACAGTTGGTGTATGGTTATGATGTACTCCCAACATTTTTCCAAGATGATCCTCATGGTAAAACATTTGTCAGTTGTCGATCGGTTGGGACGAAAACCACATTGATAGTCGCCAATGGTGTTTTCGGCGAGAGGGATGAGTCTGGAAAGAACAACATTAACCAACACTTTGTAAGCACTGCTCAACAGAGAGATACCACGATAGTTGCCACATTTAAGGTGTTCTCCTTTTTTGTGCAGCGGACATATGAGTGCGGTCTTCCAATTCTCCGTCAACTCTTCTTGGTCCCAAATTGAGACGATGAGATGGTATAGATTTCTTGCAATAGTAGTGCCTCCGTGCTTAATCAATTCTGCGGGGATTTCGTCGAGACCGGGTGCCTTTCCATTTTTAAATCTACTAATAGCTGCATCTACTTCTGCTACTGTGGGATATTCAACCTGGAAGAGCTATTGCTCTTCACCTGGAAGAGCTATTGCTCTAATGGGAGTCACTTCGTCGTTCCGATTTAGCAGATTTTGAAGCAGCTACGTTTTTTCTCAGCTCTCCATTTCCGTCTTTGATGGCTGTACTTCCTGGGTGGAAGTCTTTAGTAAGATTTCTGGCGTTAGCAAAACAGCCCCTTGAGTTTCGTATTTCTGCTTGGAAGCTGATGTTTTCGATGCAAGATCTCATATGATCGCGCTTCTGTTGTCGAAGGCATGTAGTCGTAGCTTTCCTAGCGCGGAGATATTCTGCTAGAGTGCTTCTAGTGTTGCGAGGCAACCATTTTTCACGAAGCTTTCGTTTATTTTCGACGACCCTTCGGCATTGATCATCGAACCAAACATTGCGGGACCTCAGAGGCCTTCCCCCGATGGAACTTTGCGCCACGGTGGTCATGGCTGACTGTATAGCGTGCCACTGCTCCTGGATGTTAGGAGAAGCTTCTTCGTTGCTATTGGGCCGGTCTAAATAATTGGTGACAGCTGATTGGTAACTCTGCAATGACGCTGGGTCTTTTAAAGCATCGATATTCCATCGAACGGTCTTTTGTGCTTGTCTGTTGAACGTAGCTGACAGTTTGCACTTATACTTAAATATGACAAGCACATGATCGTTGTCCATGTCTGCACCTCTGTAAGATGTCCATGTCTGCACCTCCGTCGGATATGCTGGTGGATTGTCTCTTAGACACCATGACGTGATCGATTTGGTTTTCCGTTCTTCCATCATTCGATCTCCACGTTACTTTGTGGATTTTCTTGTGTGGAAAAAAACGTACTTGATATAACTAAGTTGTACGTTATTGCCAGGTTGGTGACGCGTTGGCCGTTGTTGCTACTAGTTAGGTGCAGGCTGTTAGGACCGATGTACGATGTATTTTCTCCTACTGATTTTTGCGTTAAAGTCGCCCACGATGATTTTAATGTCGTGGAGCGGTATGTTATTGATGACTTCCTCCAGGTCGACAAAAAAGAGATCTTTGATGTCATCAGATTTATCTTCGGTGGGTGCATGTACATTAACGATCGTGATGTTGAATTTCTTAGTGCGGAGCCTGACCATGCATATCCGCATGTTGATAGGGCGGAAGTCGATGATATGATGCTTCGCGCGCTGATGGATAAGGAAGCCAACTCCAAATTCTCCTCCATTCTGAAGGCCGATGTAATAAAGAGTGTAACCATTGGTGGTATCATGGAACCCACTCCCAAACCATCTAAGCTCTTGTAGTGCAAGCACGTCTAATTTGTAACTCTTTGCTTGGTTCGAAAGGATCTAGAGATCTCCAGGTCTTAAGAAGCTAAGCACGTTCCATGTTTCCATTTTTAAAGCGTTGTCCGTGTACAATTTCCGAGGTCGATTTTGTGATGAATCCGATAAGGTAATCCGAGGCCTTTGATTAGGTTTCATAACTTTAATTAATTTTGTTGGCCTGCTGCTCAACCCGCTTGTTACGTGTGTGGCCACGTACTGGAGAGAATCTTAAGGCATCCAGTCGTACCTTGAACATATTTATATAGCGAGCCGCTTGATATAAGACAGACGCCCGCTTCAGCCGCAAATAATAATGATCACTGATTACTTAAAAAAATTATGTCTGGGTTTCTGGGCCCATAACCTTATGACAAAATTTTTTAATAAAAACACATGTATTCTTTACTACGTTATAAATTGGAAGAGACAATTTAATAAATTTTATAAAGCCTGGGTTACACTACAGATATATATTTACAACATATGCCCCCTTGCGTTTGGTGCTCTGTGGAAATGCACATTGAGCTCATATGGCTGGGCCGGCAAATAATTCTGTTACAATAAAAAATTCTAATAGATTTAAGTTTCATAAATCTAAGCTATAGTAACATACCGCATTTCTAAAAAAAACCTTTAGAACTTCTTATTTCGAATTGGCGAACTTATAAGGTGGTCAGGCCAACGAACGTTAGTTTACACACAATTTGGTCACCAGTGTTGTGTAAGGTGTAATTATTTAATTGCTTTTTATTAATTTTGGTCAAGGACATGATGGGAATCGAACTGCAGACATATTGAGGCTTGATGAAATTGAACAAATATCAGAACCATCGAGAACCATATACCCGAGTTAACTCAGGTTTATGTGCATGGAATCTAAAATAGCATTGCTACTTCAAATTACCTGCTAAATGTTAGTTTAACTGTTTAATGCCTTTAACATAGCTACTACTCGACGGCCCAATCAAATGGTTATCTAGAGTAATATTGAATGATAAGTTCCAAATTTTGCTTAATATTTTTGATGGAAAATACAGTCGGTTAATTGATAAACAAATGTAGAAAAAAAATATATTGTTAAAATAAAAAAACGGGTTTTGAAGCCTGGAAGGTATAAATGACAAAAATAGACATGTTTTAAACATAACTAGTAACGAGTAATAACATTTTATGAATATTGTCCGCCTTTTGAAAATTAGTTGCTTACAGAACATTTATTTTTGTATTGGATGTTTTTTTTTAAATTACCGTATTAAGTTATGCCTCTAAACTACGAAACTAATAAATAGTTCACTATCTATGAATTAAAACTATTCATGCTATCAAACTATTCATACTATTATTTCATAACTATTCATGAGTGCAAAATGGGTACGCTTTTTATTCTGGTTATATTCGATTGATGAAAAAAAACTGCGCTGACAGTTATTTTGTTTTGCCCGAATGCAATGTTTGCTACTGTAGATTTTTTGGTCGAGTAATACACTTACTTTACGCCTTCTAACAAATATTCTGTATTTTTCTTTTGACGCTATTTTTAATTTGAAATATAATTTCTTGTGCCACTTGTGTTTAAAATGTTAGAATCCTCAAATATACGCATAAAATAGTGCAGTGTAATTTTCATGTTCGCTTGATGGAAAAATGAGTGTACTCGACCAGAGAGGGGTAAAAATCAAATAAAATCAGCATTAGTTTATTTAAATTCATCTAAATACTAGTTTTAAGTGGCTTAGATGTAGAGCATCTGTGAAAATAGCGTGAACGATTTAATCGTGTATATCTCTGATTTGCATCTTCACAAAACAAATTGACATTTCTGGTTTATGATTGTTAACTTTCAATTGAAGAGTTAAGTTTTGTGCAAATAACAAAACAGTGTATTGATTGTTTTACGATTTGCTCGTTACGTCAAAACTGAACTTTATTGAAATGATTTCAAAATTTTAGCCAGATTAAAAAATATTCAAGGTCGATCTTGTTAACGTTACAGTATATACAGTTTAAAGCCAATTTATATCTTAGCGATGACTATAATATCTTCAGTGGTATCTTTATGGTTTTATTAGGTGACAAATTGCAATTTCAGCTTAATTGTCCGTTATGCATATGATGCCTCAATTTGGCGACAAAAAATTCTTTCTTCAGACGAGAAACCAGAAACGACCAGGAAATAGGTGGTGTTTTACTGGATATTTCCAAGGATTTCCGTGCAGACGTGTTTCCACTATCAAATCTAATAAGGCATACTGCCGTTGACATTTTCCTACCTTCTGATGGTGATCAAATACAATACTAATGATCAATTCTTATATTCAGTTTGGTGTCGAGAGTGTTCAGTGTACACTTCTTGGTTTAATTATACAAATATGGATTGTGGTCCAAGCAATATTCATCCTCGTTTGTTAAAAGATACTTATATTTTGGCCGAACTGAAAACATAAATGTACCTCTTTAATTTGAGTTTAGATATTGGTTTTTCTCTAATGTTTGGAAATCTAGTCAGTCTAATTTCAAGGGTGGACGCAGTATGATATTGCAAATTACCGTGGATTCTCCATCTTTTCAGACATCCAATCTCCATCCTTTCAGACATTCATTTATTTGTCTGAACTTAGAATTCTATCAATGTAAATCATCATGGATTTTACCTCTAAACTGAACTTTTTTTAGCATTGAAGTTCTAACCAGAACTTTCTTTAGCATTAGAGCATGGAGACAATGTTAAAATTATGTTCACTGATTTTACTAAAGTATTTGATAAGATCGAGTATATTTTACTGCATAATAATAAAAATATTTCAAGAGCTCCAGTGTAATTTTAAAGTGAATTTTATACCATATTTGACGGACCGAACACAAAAATTTCTTGTGAACTGTGCGTTATATATACATATAAATGTCATGGACCTATTTTATTTATTCTATTCATAGATTTATGTTTTAGGCTTGTGAGTTCTTAATTTATGCCAACGAAATTTTTTAATATAATTAGTAACGAGAATTAGTAAGGTTTCAGTCAACAAAGAAGTTTTAATGTTTGATTTAAGACGATGATTATATTCCTAAGTATGAGGTTCTGACGAATCTGGGTCGTTTCAAATTGTTGAGCATTAAACTATTGTCCGTCCGCAGTCAAATTTTTTGTAAGTTATTGTAAGTGGCATTTTGTGTCTTTGAGTCCAACTCGATCTCGATTGATCTGTGACTAAAATCTGTAATTAAAAATCTGAGTTAAAATTTTCGCTTTTTTTCGTTACGAAAAATAACTGTAATTCCGATGATAATGAGTTAAGAGTCGAAAAAACGTTAAAAAATTCGTGATTTTTTCTAGGAAACAGATACCCGAAATTACGTGGAATTTAGCGGAATACTATTTATTATACAATTCTTGAAATATGTTTTGATCTATATATGAGACTGTTTCTTCAACAAGTTCTTAAATAAATTATGCTACCTCGTAAAATTGAGTCTCAGCAGATTTTATTTTATATCGTACTTGGCAAAACAGGAGAAATTTCAATATTAGGTTAACTTTATGGACATAGTGTAGGCTTGCAAGTGCTCATTTATAAAATAGCTGCATGGCTATTGGTTGAAATCATAAACATTTCTAACTGACTGTTGGCAATAAAAGACGTCTAAAATGCATAAAATTTGTTCAAATGTTAAAGCTGGGTTGAATAAAATTTTTGCTTGGTCAGTAAGGGATAGTTGCATTGTGCAGATGATTAAATGAAATCGGTATTCGGGATCTAAATGTGAATTAATGATTTAACTGGTGAAGGTGTTAGTAGGACATTAAAAAAGAAACATTGATATAGTTAGTTGTAATTCGGCTTCAGCAAAGACAGAAACAAAACAGAAATGATAAAAATTTATAACAATTAAGAACGATTTAGCTCCAATATGTCAAAATATTTAAGTTAAATTGAACGAAAAAAATGCCAGTCATTGCAATTTGTTTAAATTTTGATTAGTAAATCAGTTTATATTCTAAATACAGCACTATTGCACTGACAACTTATAGACGTCTACAATTACATTAAATTTAAACTTGCATTGGTTTGTAGCCTTGGTCCTTATTAAAATATTAACATTTTTACGTGACAACATTTTATAACACAGCATGTTTAGGAAATAGTGCAAAGTTTAATTTGAATATAAGCAAGTGTATGCGTTGCTGCTTAATCTCAAATGGTCATTCTGGACTGATATTTGGGAGTGTCTATTAGCCAATCCATTTTATGGAGTTTTAGACATAGTTCTTTATTTTTCTTTTTAATATGGGTTTTCCATCGTAGTTTAGCGTCTAGGGTCATACCTAAGTACTACTTGGCTGGCGTATGGAATCTGCTTCATATTTATAAATACTGGCTTATTATCGACTTTTTTGTATGTCAATTCAATAGTCAGGTTTACTATCATTTAATAGTATTAGCCATATTCTAGTCCAGCGATGAACTATTGAACTTTGTATATGCTTGCTTGTAGCTTAAGTGTAACATCTAAAATATTATTTCCCACTATCATGATATCATCAGCAAATGTGACAAGTATGTTTCTCTTTTCTATTGGTTTTGGTATATCAAAAGTAAACAATAAGTACAAAAGTCTTCAGCTTATAGTTCAAACATTTATGCCACACTTTTGTAAAAGCTTGTGCGACATAATGTGACATAAGGAATAATGTGGAGCAGACCTAATTTTTGTCGAGTGCTTTCTCAATAGCATTAGTGTTTCAATGCACCTGGTTGATAGTGGAGTGCTTACTTCCGAATCAAAATTGTTGATTCGGAACACAACTTTTTTCCCAACTATTGGCAGCAGTTTTCAGAAGTAACTTTTCAAATATTTTAGATATTATTGGTAATATTTATATTGGTCTGTACGCCATTGTTTCCTGTAGTGATTTTCCACCTTAATTAATCATGATGATTTCAACCACCTTCCATAATTTGAGTACGTATTAAGTTATGCTGCATTTATTAATTTGGGGAGTTTAATAATTGCAGTTTTTAAGAGTTGCATTAGTTATTCTCTTCTGTTATTAAATCAAAACCGGAAGCTTTTTTATTTTAATAATAATTACAGAACGCGACGCACTATTGAAATCGTCAGATTCTTGATAAAAACTGTTATCGAGAATTATTCTTCGTTGACTGCCCAGTTTAAATATGCTTTCCAGATCTTCGGCAAACCTATCAGCTTTCTCTTTATCTTGTCTTGCCCAATTTCCATCTAACTTTTTAATGGAATGCTGAAGAGTAATAGGTCTTTTTAATATTTTGGTTGCCTTCATAACGTATAAACGGATAAGTAGCTGTTTGAAAATTATTTGAAAGATATGTACTTATAAAGGAGTCGGCACTCGAGGGTTACCAATTAAAATTTTTTTAAATTTGTCAATTTTTATTTTTTGTATTTCAAAATGTCAGTATATCGTAAAATTTAACAAATAACATTTTAAATTTTATAAAAAATATGTTATTATTCGATGTGGCCACCTTAAGCGCAGACAACAGCGTCAAGTCTGTCCGAGAAGGCTTCACACATTGCACTAATGTGTTGTGATGGTATTTTGCTCCATTCTCGGTGAAGAGGCTTTAAGGCGTCGACCGTCTTACATATTTTAGTTAATACTTTGGCCTGCAGAATGGCTCTTATGGAAAAATCCATTGGGTTTAAGTTCGGGGAATATAGCGACCATCGTTGTGAAGAAATGAAGCTGGGAACTTATTATTGTAAAAAAAAACATTGGGTTTCACGGGCTTTATGGGGTGATGCCGAGTGTTATTGAAACGTCCAATGATTCCTACCGAATTGGTAATGTGCCCAAAGTAACTAAGCATCGTTTTAAATCTTTTGGTGGTACATTTACTGATTTCCCTTTACGTCATCTTCAATGAAAACGAGTGGTGGGCGTCCTGTGGCAGTTACCGTGGCCCAAACCATCACTGATGCAGGCTTTCGCAGAGCAATTCGCTGGTGTAATTGTCTTTTGATTTGCACTCTAACCAATTACGATTGTTTTGTTTGTTTACATATGGCTAAACCGTAAAAATTTTTTCAACAGAAAATACCAATTTCTCAAGCTCGCCAACAACGTGCAAGTTTTTAACACTTTTGCTCTTGCTAGCCTCTCTTGCTTACGAGCAAACAATTTGAGATGTTTCGCCAATTGAACTGAACTTTGTCGTAGATTACGTTGAAATCTGGCCTTTATCTTTCGAACCATTTCTGGCGATGTTACTATTTTAGAATGTCCACCTCGATGGCTGTTTAGATGCTACCAGTTTCATTGTAACGTATAATTTTCCGATTTATTTTTAAATTAATGTAAGTATCTCTTTGGTAATTTTATTAAAAAATAGTTTGCTACTGTTTTCGATGCCATTTATTCCTCGCTGATCTTTTCGATCGCAATAGATTATTGCTGTATCTTACAGTTATTTCTTGAAGATAATGTTATCTTATAGATTTATCTTTTATTATAGAAGTGTTTTCCCATGCTGATTGCTGAATGTCCTTAACAAATTGTTTAAATTCTGCGTCTAGTTCATCTGTTGGAGTCGTAAATTGTATTTTGCTATCTAAACAAATTCTAAAATAGTCCCAATCTGTGTGCTTATTACAAAGATAGGCTGTTATTCGTTTTTTTCGGCTAAATTACAAACTAAACTTTTCTACGATACATTACGCTATTAACCACCAGAGTTTATCGAAAACTCCTCGCGAGGTTATTTTTTAATTTTATTGTCATTACTTGTTTTGTAGTAAATTTTTCATTGGAAATATTTGACGGTAACTATGAGTTTTTTGACGTATTAATTTTGACAATGATTATGATTATGTATGTGCTCGTATTTTAGAAGACATGACTCCAGTTTCAAACACTCACTCAAAATTCGATACATCAAATTAATTTGCAAAAAAATTAAATACTGCTAAAACCAGTATAAACCTCACCGACAAGACATATATTACAATACACTATCAATGAGCACAAAATAACAATTTTGACGCTTGAAAAGTTTTTAGTTTAGTTTCCACGCAAGGCACAGCTTATTATATTGTCACTAGTGCCATCTATTATTGACTGAGCGTAATGTGCCATCGAAAAGTTTAGTCTATAATTTAGTCGAAGAAATTGAACTCACACACACACATTTGTTGCCCGTAACACTGGAGATCTTACAATTTTCCTACTATTTTGAAAGATGTTAAACTTTGACTCATTTTATAATTATCTATATCTAGAAATAGTTGGTTCCTCCATAAACCATGGAACTACTCTCCGAAGAGTGTGGTTTTCCTTAATATATCAGGTTTACCATCTGGGGTAGTTATATTGTTTATTGTTTTAATTATTGCGTTTCCGTATTTAGTAGTTCGGCTAAATATAGCGCTGTATCGTTGTCCTTGTGGTACCATGTGAAGTTATACTAAATACTTGGTAGATTTAAAAAGTCACAATACTGCAATATGGTTCATAACCATCAAGATCAGACGCCTACTGTATTGATGCTACATTTGATGAATCAATCAAAAAAATAACAAGAAAATGTACATAAATTATAGATTGGAAAAAATTACTTAACACGAAAATTAAATGAAATAACTGTTAAACTTACAAAACACGACACTGTAATTACAAGAAAATCAAACGGTCATTCGTGATATTATCATATTCAGTTTAACAGGCGAAAGATAAAACCGCGCTGTTATTCTCGGATTCGTGTGATTTACTTTGCCAGTAAAAGTACGCCTTTACTGATCGAACCGATTCTGGTGACAAAATTATCGTAATTATTTAATCTCAATGATGCTACCTATGTTCCCATACAAATCATCATATCACAAAGATTCATATCACAATGAGTGACTCATTGCCGCCGAGCTGTATCGTTGAATATTTTCTGCTACAGTGTGAGGACCTATTGTTTCCAACTTTTTATTTCAGTGAGCCACGCTGTCAGAACTTAAATGTTTACCTTACATGACGGTGGCCAGAGAGATTTATATGCGTGACATACTGGTTCACTACCAGTAAGTGCGTTACATGGCAATACAGCTGTTGCGACTACGAATGATTGATGGAACTACCGTACATTTAGATCGGTTTTAACAACGATAAATAGTTCGTAGATAACTGTCTGAAAAAGAATTGAACCGAAAGAATTGCTATTGAGCGCGTATGAAACATGATGGCCAAACTTTTCCAACCTACTCAACAGTTTGAGCTAGGACTCGGTTACCTGCAACATCTACTTTTACAAACTATAGTGAACTGTGAATATATTACCGTTGTTGCGAGCTTGCAAAGCAATTACACAGCCCATCAATATTTTTTAGTGACTTACCTACAAACGTCATATCTGCTTAACGATTTATTTAATGTATGTTTTATCGTATGAAAGTTTTTGACAAATTTGACATTTTTTGATTAGATATAATTGAGTCGTTGTGCAGTGTTGATTTATATATATATTTTTAAAGTGGATAACGGAAATTTAATGTTTTGGGGGCATTGTTAATTGATTTATAGTTTACATTTATGATTTATATGTTGTTTTTGTTCTACATACGTATTTTTTTTGGTCATGATATAGTCATTTCGAAAAATGATAAAATGTACTTCTCAATAAAAAATAATACTTAAAACACTATAGTTCAAAAAAAAATTCTAAGATTATCATAAAAAGCTAATAATTAATTTACATTTAACTTCCGATTCACTGGTGCACGTCTATATATTAAAATTAATTATATATTCCAGTCTTATCATTTGTGTTTGAAACTAACATTAAAAAATTAAAACGAAAAAATTTAATTTTGTGTGTATAAGCAACTATGTCATTGGCCGTTGTCGTCATCGTCAAATAAAAAATAGTAGCAACATAACTATATATTTTTTTCTTAGCTTAGTAATTTGTATTAAAAAATTAGTTAATTTTTTTTTTTATAGTTTTTAATTCAATGACCCATTTTCTGTTTGTTTGTTTTAATATTAGTTAGATATTTCAAATATATGTCTATAATATGCTGCTGCTGCTACATAAATTTGGTAATAGAATTAAGTTTTGTATAGTTATGATGTTATAATCATTTACAACACACTTTCACTATTTAAAACCGTATTATATGTGTAATGATACAGATGTGAATGATAATGATTGAAATTAATTATTTTCATCCGCTTTACTAAATTGTATATATTATATATGTACATATATGATTATTGTTATTATTATTTATATTGATTAACCTTAACCTCATCTTAATTTCATCATTTTGTTGGTATAAGTATTTGTTTTCTACATATCTAATACAAAAATGACATCATTACAACTAGTGGTAGTAGTTTTATAAAAGATGAAGACGATGATAAAATATTAAATTGTATATTTACTTCATAGTGTGAACGCAAATAACAAGTTTATTGTTTTTTTTTTGTCGTCAATAGGTCGTCATCACATCATCATCATAGCAAACAATCATCTCAAATAAATGGCGGAGGGCCAAGAAGACCACAAACTATATCATCCCCCATAGAACAAAAACATTTGATACCACACCAAATACAACATATACTAACAGTACACAAAGATTCCAATGGATATGGAATGAAGGTAAGTTTATATAAATTATAGTGTAGATATTGTATAGTTATATAAATATACACATTTGATATTAGAACTATCGAGTTGTTTATAGTTTTTAATGTTGATAACCTTTTTGATTTGTTTGTAGAGTTATATTTGAAAAATTGATCTATATATATATATATATATATATATATATATATATATATATATATATATATATATATATATATATATATATATATATATATATATAACTATTACTATAATATAGGTTAGTTAATTTTTTTATTTTTTGATTCGTTTAATGTTAATGCGCTCGTCAGATTTATTGTTTGATGGTGACTTACATCATTTTATATAGGGTCTATTATATTAAATAACATTTGCCATTGCCGCGAGTCGCGACTGATATATTTTATTATAACAAATTGTTTATTAAATGATGAAGTTTTTTTTTTTAAATTTCAATATTAGTTTAGCTGTTGTGTTAAAATTAATTTCTAAATTTTTAATTATAAATTATAGTTTAAAGTAGCGTATCTTAATATTTATAGAGTAACGGCTCAAAATAAAATATTGACTACATAGCTATGCAACATGTTATTAAGAATTTCTAAACTTGAGCCAAATTAAAAAAAAAATATTTTTAGTCGTCTGCTAGAAAATATAATTATAGTTTAAATTATAGAAAAATAATATCAAAACCTAGCAAGATTATGGAATTAATTTGTTATGATTGTTTAATGAATTCAAATCCTTTAAATTAAGAAAGTTGTTAAAAATGAACTGAATTTTAATTTTGGACCAATAATTTTGGATTAGGGAATTTTTTTTTTCACACAAAGCAACTCAGTCACATAGTATGTGCTCTGCGGTTTCTATCTCTTCCAATCAGAGTCGGCATTTCGTCTCTGTAGATAGGTTCATTTTACTCAAATGATATCTCAGATTGCAGTGACCTGGAAGAAAACTTACTAGTTTCCTAATATTTCCTTTACTGAAATTGAAGTCCTCATGGTGAAATGGTCTGATCAAAGATCTGGCCTGTTTAAGGCTGGGAATACATTTCCAATAGAGCAAGCACTGTATTTTTTCCCATTTACTAATTGTATAGGCTACAGAGGCCCAAGGGATTCTACAGAAAGGCTCAGGGCCAATGAGTGTAGTCGATGAGC